>OX393559.1:26849558-27402058 GCA_947650365.1 Chamaelirium japonicum | reverse complement strand
TGCAAGTCTAAAGAAGAAGGAGGGCTGGGAGTCATCAATCTTGCGGACCACAATAAAGCACTTCTGGGCAAATGGTGGTGGCGGCTTCAGAATGATCAAGGAGACCACTGGAGCTCGGTGATTCATGGAAGATATTTCAAGAGATTCAAACCGCTGCAGGTTCGGAGTAGAATTTCTGGGAAAATCTCGCCCTTTTGGAAAGGAATCCAAAAGATAGGCCACATATATAAATGTGGGACTAAGTTGCATGTGAGAAACGGGAAGTCTACTATTTTCTGGGAGGATAGATGGCTGGTGGTGGGTCAGCTTAAAGATTGGTACCCGGACCTTTATGAGCTAGCTTGGGATAAGAAAGCGTCGGTGCGATCTCAATGCCACGTTTCCAATAACATCACCACTTGGGATCTGAAATTCCGCAGAGATATCCCGATATTTCTCCAATTCCAAGTCCGAGAGCTGATGGACCTGCTGCAACTCATTACTTTGGAGGACACAGAGGATGAGGCAACTTGGAGACTGGCACCCTCGAACAATTTTTCTACGAAATCCTTCTACAACTTCATTAACAAGGGAGGTGTGATATGCCCGGTGGCTGGAGCGTTGTGGAAGGCCAAAGCTCCACTTAAGATTCGAACCTTTATGTGGCTGATGATAAAGAAGAAGCTGCTGACTAAAACAAACTTACTCCGTCGTGGTAATCAGCGGGTCACAGATGCTGCCTGTGTCCTATGCGGACATGGCCGTGAAGATGTTAACCATCGTTTTCTACATTGCCCATTTGTTCAGAGGATTTGGGATCCACTTAGGAGATGCCTGAAGATTAAAGGTGCGCCAGGTTCAGTGTTTTCCTTATGGACTGTCTGGAGAGAGAAGCGCATTAAGAAAAGACTCCGACACAGCTGGGATTTGGTGGTTATGGCTGTGTGCTGGAGTATTTGGATGGAGCGTAATTGCAGAATTTTTAGACAGAAGAGTTCGGATTCAGAAGTTGTCAAGAATTTGGCTAAGCGGAGACTGATTCAGTGGAAGGTTGCCTTGCAGGGAAAGGAACTTCAGCAGCTAGATAACATTATATGTAACCTCTTTTGATTGTGTTTTCCTGTCTTGTTTTTGTACCTGGATTTCTTTTTAATGAACTGGTAGGGGTCTAGGCCGAACCCCCCCTCATACACTGAGAGGGATTTCTCAAAAAAAAAAAAAAATGTGTACGGTACGTTTTGAAGTTGGGGTTTACAGGTTATGTTAATAAGTGGAAAGGGTGATTTGGAGTTTGGTTTAAAGGGGTGGTTGAAGGGTTTGTAGGGTGGGATCTTCAAGTCATGGTGTAAGGGGGCTTGTTGTTATCAGATTTAGATCCGAGGGCCGAGGAAAGAGGAGGAGAAAAGCTAGAATCCGGGGATCAATCTAGGGTCTAGGAACCGAGATGACCCGATCGAGTCGTATCTGTGGGTGTAAAAATTGGCTAAGGCCAGCCCATAGGCTCACGACCCATCAACAAGTTGCCCAGCAGAGCCCCACGTCTCCAAGACCCACAATGACAGCTCGTGGCCCACTAGCAAGCCAGAAGATGCCACACCGTCGGAATCCCATGAGGACAGCTCATGGCCTTTCAGAGGCTCGCACGTGAACCAATCATATGTCTCCATGTGGATCAATTACAGCTTGCCACGTTAATAAAGGTGGTTATGGAAGAAGGACAACTATAAATACACCTCAAGACAATTGTAGAAGGACATAGGGGCAAGGGCGAGAACTCTGAGCCTCGCATGGATTAGCAGAGTTCTGCATCTGGGCTGACGAGTTTCTCCGACCTTCTGGTTTCACTGCCCTTCTAGATCTCTATCTTATATCTTTGTACAAGCCTCTCTCGGTCTGTTGAGTGATAGCTCAAACGTTTATAAGAGATTGTGGATCAAGATTGTAACTTACCGCATGAAGACGTAGGCTTCGGTTGAACTTCGGTACTAATTACCTTGTGTTCTCCCTCTCTGTACTTTTCTCCAAATCCCTCTAAGTCTAGATCGATCGATTGTTGGCGGAAAACTTGCACGGTAAAAGAATCCCCCACAATATCGACAAGCCAGGAACCACCTATTGGTCCTAGGTCGATAGGCTGGTTGAGTCACACGACCTGCGTGAAACGCTTAGCAGCAGGTCGTACAAGGTTGCATTTAGGTTGGCGACATACGACACAAATAATTATTAATTAAGTTACTCATGCTCTCATGCACACCATCACATGCGTGCACACATGAATACACATGCCTGCACAAACATACTGCCATCACCTTGTCGCCTCACGACCCAAACCTGGGACCCATAGTCCAGTCCCACTCAAAGCTAGCAACACATTGTACTTGCAACACATTGTCATACAAATGTAACAATTAAAACTAAAATTATCGAGTCACCAATAATGACAATAATAATTGAAACAAAATATTGGTTACCCTCAATGAAAATAAACTCAGGAAAATCAGGCATGACACTATCTACTTCATACAACAATTACATGCAAATTAAAGGGAAAGCGTTTATTGTCATGGTAAACGTTCAAATCATAGATATAAGAAAATTCCTCTTTCCAACTAAATTCGATGACACATGACATATTTAAACTGGGTACAATCGTTTATACTATGTTTCAATAAGATTAAATGAGTGCGAACCATGCTATGTTTAATATCCAGAAACACAGGTAGTGACAATATTAAAAAAAGTATATCCATACATTTAAAAAATATATATATCATGAACTTTTCTAATAATTAAGGATTTAAGAAAAGAAGAGTTGATCAAGGCTAGTTCAATTTTCCAATACAATAATTGAAGAGGACTTTCATCAATTATGTGTGTGTGAAATTGACTTAGTATTGAAGAAACACTGAATGTGAGAGTTCCAAAATTTCTTCAATGAGATAGTTGCTATCATGTTTTATTCCCTACAAGATAAAAGATTTTAGTAAGTAAAATATATATTTAATATTGGTATATATAGTTTTGTGTATAGTGGTGTTTGCCTTACATTCTTTTGTATTTTTGGTAGAAGAAGATGCTTTTGAGACATTGCATGTTCATTAGACGAAGCGATACAAATTAGGGATGGCAACGGTGCGGTTTCGGTGCGGTTTTGGGCAAAACCGAAACCGCACCGCAACACCGCACCGCAACACCGAAACCGCACCGCACCGCAACGGTGTACCATATATAAAACCAAAACCGCACCATGCGGTGCGGTGCACCGCGGTTTTACATTATAATGGTCTAAACGGTGCGATTTTTTGCGGTTTTGGGTAAAACCGAAACCGCACCGCAACACCGAAATCGCAAATCGAAACCGCACCGCACCGCGACGGTTTTATATTTTGGCAAACCAAAACCGCACCATGCGGTGCGGTTTTCCGCGGTTTGCGGTTTTAAACCGCACCGTTGCCATCCCTAATACAAATGAGCCTATGGACGATACTCATTTTAACTTTGGATGGAAAGAAAAAAAAAATTATAGGCAAATAACTTAGTTATAGTTGATGCAAAATGACTCGATTTGAGAGCTAAAATATCACGTATCATAATGAACTAAAGTTAGGAGAAGGTAAAATAAAAGGGGGAAAAAAGTTGAATCGAAGACTATATAACACTTTCATAAATTAAGATTTATAGGTGGAGGCCATATCTTTGTTTATGTCTTATGTTGATTGTTGGTACGAACTCTCTGAAAAAAAACATAGGGAAAAAAGAAATCAAATTAAAATTAAATGGAGGAATTTATAAATCATAGTATTGCAGGAAAGGAGAAAAAAAAAGTAATGGAAACAATATAGAACTACCAAAAGCTCTTTTTTTTAAAGGATAATTTGCATCCCACATAAAGCGTGGGGGGTGGGGGGCCCAACCCGTGCATTAGAAAATATCAAACTCGATGATAGAGTTCATATGTTACAGATTAAAAGATGTGCATGCAATGTATAAATTTCGGTAAAAAGAGGGGACCGAAATAAAGAGAATCAAAAGAGAATTAATCGACTCCTCCATGTATCACGGGCGACTGTGATCGTGTGGTGTGAGACATTAGCACTCAGCCTGCCAACATTTATAGCTATTAAATGTTCAATTCAAGGCCATCCTGTGTGTGATCTTGAGTACTCAGTTGGGTTGCTATGCTTGGGAGTAAACGTCGAATGATCGATGATTGCGATTTCATGCGGTATGGATCATGACGACTACAATGGCTGCGATACAAAAGTGAATCGGGAAACCGACTAGAGATCTTAACTCATTAAAAAACGATATATGTGTCATAACACTAAAAAGTGGGTTCCGTTTTAGTGTAGATACTAGTAAGAAATCCGGGCATTGCCTGGATGAGCTTGATGCATGACATTTGGCATAGAATACATCACAACTGTTCAAAAAATTATGAAATCTGAAGTGAGTGTGATTCAGTTGTTAGAGAGTTAGAAATTAACATCAAATGACCATTAAATACCATTGAATGAGTATATATCATCTTTATGATTGTTTTTTGTTTAGGGGTAAAAATATGTATTATAAATAAAACGGTAATATAGATCACGGCTATACTCTGAATGAGTACGCATAAACAACAAAGGCACCAAACAAAGCTACACACGCCCACACCTAGCTCCAGCTAAACAATCACTAGAGGAGATGAAAACCATGGCTCCCAACCAACTCCAGCATTGCCCTCCACCAACTCGAGCTCCAGAAAAAGAGTACCCCGCCTCCACACCAAGCTACAACATTGAGTCTCACCAAGGCCCAAAGAAGATATTCATCAATAGTCGTAGCCTCAACTACCATTGCACGAAACCTCATCTTTTAAATTTTTAATAGAATTTAAAAGAGAGTCGTGCTCACACACAGAAGAAAGATTATGGCTCTTTAAAAGATGTCCACATGTCACAACACGGAAGAGAGGGCTCCATTTTAGTATTATATAGTATTAGATTAGATTTTAGATTATCACATTTTTATGAATTATTTTAGGAATTAAGTTTTTAGGATAAATTATAAAAAAAACCTGAATTATGGGCCAATTTCACTTTTGCCCCGTGTACTATAAAACGAAGCAAACAAAAAAACCCCAAAACTATCGAGGGACTTACATCATCATTTTACTTGAGGTATGATATTACCCTCTTTCTTTTTAATTGGGTAATTCCCCAAATTCGTCCTATCTGCTCTACGAGAGGAGGGGTCCTCAATGGAGTTCGACACCCCCACCTCCCCAGCCCCCATTAATTCTTTGTGTTGATGAGCTTTTTTACTGTTGCCAGCATCGAGGAATTCTTCATCGAGTTTAACACATGTCATCTTGAGCATTGGATCTCGGCATCTAGAGTTCATAAAAAAAAACCTGAACTATGGGCCAATTTTACGTTACCCCCGTGTACTATAAAATGAAGCAAACAAAAAAACCCCAAAACTATCGAGGGACTTACGTCATCTTTTTACTTGAGGTATAGATGATATTACCCTCTTTCTTTTTAATTGGGTAATTCTCCCAATTCATCCTATCTGCTCTACGCTAGGAGGGGTCCTCAATAGAGTTCGACACCCCCACCTCCCCAGCCCCCATTAATTCTTCGTGTCGATGAGCTTTTCTACTGTTGCCGGCATCGAGGAATCCTTCATCGAGTTCAACACATGTCATCTTGAGCATTGGATCTCGACATCTAGAGTTCATAAAAAAAAAACCTGAACTATGGGCCAATTTCATTTTACCCCCGTGTTCTATTAAACGAAGCAAACAAAAAAACCCCAAAACTATCGAGGGACTTACGTCATCATTTTACTTGAGGTATAGATGATATTACTCTCTTTCTTTTTAATTGGGTAATTCCCCCAATTCGTCCTATCTGCTCTACGAAAGGAGCACCCCCACCTCCCCAGCCCCCATTAATTCTTCATGTTGATGAGCTTTTCTACTGTTGCCGGCATCGAGGAATCCTTCATCGAGTTCAACACATGTCATCTTGAGCATTGGATCTCGGCATCTAGAGTTTATAAAAAAAAACCTGAACTATAGGCCAATTTCACTTTACTCCTTTGTACTATAAAACGAAACAAACAAAAAAAACCCCAAAACTATCGAGGGACTTACGTTATCATTTTACTTGAGGTATAGATGATATTACCCTCTTTCTTTTTAATTGGGTAATTCTTCCAATTCGTCCTATCTACTCTACGAGAGGAGGCCCTCAATGGAGTTCGACACCCTCACATCCCTAGCCCCCATTAATTCTTCGTGTTGATGAGCTTTTCTACTGTTGCTGGCATCGAGGAATCCTTCATCGAGTTCAACACATGTCATTTTGAGCATTGGATCTCGGCATCTAGAGTTCATCCATCGAGTTCGATCGACTCCACCTTCCTCCAGTGACGGTTTGTCCTTTTACTTGGTGGTCCACCTTAATTAATTACCATGTTCATAAGTTGATTTTAACAATTTACAGTTTTGAAATCATGGTTCTCATGTTAGAGTTTTTTATTTTGGGGTCTCTATTTAGGTTTTTCATGTTAGGGTTTTTAATATAGGGTTTCTATCTAGGGATTTTAAATTTGGGGTTTTCAAATAGCCCTTTATGCATTTGAGGTTTTTGATTTAAGATCTTGAAAATGATAAACATCTAATTGAAGTTTTCGGTTTAGGATTTTGAAATGTTAAAACTTCTAGTTGAGGTTTTTGATTTAGGGCTTCAAACTTAGGAATACTTCGCTGAAAGGTATTCTTCCGTAGTTTGTTGTTTCTTGCTCAACAAATGAAAATGTGATCTTATATTTCAATGTAAGACTATTCCATTGCGAATTATGTAGAGTGAATTCCATAAGCATTCCATATGTGAATTCACACATATTTGAACTCCATATGTGAATTCCAATGTGAAATCCATATCTTTGGAAATCCATAGGTGATCGAATTCCACTGGAAATTACATATGTGACTTCACATCCATCTGCGTACATACTAATTAAGTATGTTAATTTCAGTGTGAATCCAATATGTAAATTGCGCACGCATGTGAATTTATTAGTGAAAATATGATCTTATATTACAGTGTAAGACTCTCTCTTATAGTTTGTTGCTTTTTGTGTTGCAGATGTATCATATGCTTAACTTTCATCATAAATGGAATGTCTATTATACGTCGAACTTATAGGAAGAGATCAAAGCAATAACTTTTATGGTCAAATAAACTGGTGGAACGTCGAAAACATTATTAATGCTTGCCTAATGCTTGTTTGCTCGGTGCTCGCTCAGCGTTTTGCTTACCAAGATTAGAACTCTTTACCAACGCCACGGGTTGCATGTCTTACCAGTTAAGCTATCAGTTGGAAAAAAAAAAAAAACATAGTTTCAAAGAAGTAAGTTCCAAAGTGATTCATGCTTTTTTTTATGGTCAATTTCATTAAAAGGGATGGTTGTAGAAATAACCATGTGGGCCCACATGAATAAGGCCACCCACATGCGGGTCGCTTTCATGACAACCAAACTATAGAAAGGTGAGGCACCAAAACACGTCACCCACGCCTTTCCTATCCGATTCCCTTCACCGCACACCCAGACACCCATCCTTATATTTCAATTCCCTACACTAAAAACGTCAAGTTTTTTTACAAATCAACCCCTATAATCTTCTCTATTTATATATAAATCCGTGTAAAATAAATATTTACATATAGACCCCTTAATTCATCTAATATTTATATATCAACCCCTACTGTTAGTTAGCGTCCAAAATAAATAAAATATTCCTTCATTTGGCTATTATTTTATTAATCTAACATGAAAAATAACTGATTTATCTATGGTTTTAATTACTTAAATTGACCTATCTTTAATTATTGAATATTGACTTATCACAAAACAAATACAAACATAATCTGATTCTAACTTAGACCAAATCCGAAGAATTTCCAATTGGGGGGGTGTTTACAAGAATGAAATCAAAAATATTATCTCATTTTAGATGTTACTAACTAAAGGGGTCAATATGTAATATTTGAATGAATTAAGGGGTTTATATATAAATATTATTTTGACAGGGGTTTAATTGTAAATAGGGGTTGACTTGGAAAAAACCGGAAACGTAAAGGAAAGACAAACCGGCCAACCCCCCCACCATATAGCCTCTCATGGTTCTCCTCTCCACCCCCCACTTGAGTTCTCGACAAGAAGAAAGAATGCGGGAGCATCGGGACCGGCCGTGGTCGGTGCTCCTCCTCCTCCTCATCGCGGTGGCGGCTTCGGGTTCGATCGGGTGCTTCGCATTGGAGGAGGAGCACGACGGAGTCGGAGTCGCGGTGTCTACACCGGGGGAGATGAAGTGCACGTGCTCACCGTGCGGGTACCCGTGCGGCGCCAGCCCACCTCCTCCTCCACCACCACCATCGCCAGCGCCGCCCCATAGCCCTTCGACATCCTACTGCCCCCCTCCGCCGCCTCCTTATTATGTGATTGGCCCGCCGGGGAATTTGTATCCGTTGGATCCAGGGTACTTTATCGGAGGTGCTCGCCGGAGTTATGACGCGCGGCTGCCGGTCTTTCTGGTGGGTGGGTTTCTGGTCTTGTGGGAGTACTGGTGGGTGTGAAGGGCTGGGAAGCTTCACATGCACGTTCTTCTTCTATTTCTTTTTTTTTTTTTTCTTTTCTTCTCTCTCTAGCTCCCAATTGTAGACAAAAACATGATGAGACCTTGATTTCTAGATGGCTCATTAATTAGAATAAAAGTCACGGTCTTTTAACACCTCTCTCTCTCTCTCTGTGTGTGTGTGTGAAATGAAATCTCTCTCTCTCTCTCTCTCTCTCTCTCTCTCTCTCTCTCTCTCTCTCTCTCTCTCTCTCTCTGTGTGTGTGTGTGTGTGTGTGTGGAATGTGAAATGAACCCTAACGTTCATCTTCACCGGTTCCACTGCTCTCGTGGCGAGGACGGAGGGCAATGCAATGCGTACACGGCGTGTATGCATAGCATCGCTTTTCTATCATATTAGGTGAGAAAGAGAAAGAAGACTAAAAAAATTATTGGGTAAATTACACTTTGCCCCCCATGAAATTTAGTACAAAAACACTTAACCCCTCTACAATTAAAAAATTATATTTTACCCCCTTCAATTCATCTTTGATCCGATGAAAATTACCAAATGAGGAAATTAAGTAGTTGACAAAAGGTCGTATTGTGCTAACATCTCAAACTTTATGGAGCAATTGGGAACAAAATAAACTACATGCATGGTGGTTGAGAGTTTTTGTGCTAAATTTCAAAGGGCAAAGTGTAATTTACCGAAAGTTATGTTTTTAAAATTAACATTAATAGAAATATGGATTAGGACCCTAAAGTGTGACGCAACCTTTTCTCTCTCTCTTTTTCTCTCCTTTCCATTATGGATCATCCCCCACATGCCATCTGACATCCTCGTCGGTCTCGACTTTGTTTTTGTAGCAAAAATGGCCAATAACACACAGGCCGTGCAATGCGGAATAAGCGATCAATGCAGGAAATTTTTTGCTCCACTTGACTGTTGCCCCAAATGCATGTGAAGCGATGCTTCTGGACTGTTAATTGAAGTGTATGGAGTCGTCCAATCTAAACTTTACACCTAACCATGACCCTTGCATGTCACCCATACCCTGTATATACACCATCAGACTACTCCCTTTCTTCTTGCACATTAGGGAACAGTCCAGATGCATCACTGGGCATCTGGAGCATTCTCTCGCTATAGCAAAATTTTTTCTACGATGTGCATGCCACTGATCACCTATGACCAAAGTGAGAAAATATTTGTTTGAGCTCCAGTCCCTCTTGAAAAGACACGTTTTTTCTCCCAACCATAATTGTTGAGTATGTTTTCATGCAACCCTTCAAATTAATTGACGAAACTCTCCTTTCATTGGCAGTATCAATTTGGACAACAAGGTATCAATTTGGTTGCTACATTGATTTTGCTGTAGCTACAGTGAAATCAGTCACAACCAAATAATTAATCTGCTACAGTAAAATCATTATAAATGCTACAGTGAATTTATTGTAGTAGATTAATAATTCAGTTGGTAGTATCAACTCGGGCAACAATTGTTATTTTTTTAATTTTTTTCTATGCATCAAGAAAAAAAAGGATTCTTTCAATGCCCCTTACCAACTTAATTTCCTTTGCCAGCTTGACTTCATAGTCATCCGTAGCACGCAGCCCCAACCGGTGAGTCACACTCAGCCCCCAATGGTCAAGTGACGCAAAGGAAAGCAATGTGATCTCAGGTGCCACGTCCGGGTGGCAACCAAAAGTTGCAAAGCGGTTGGCAGAATAGCATTGGCATCACATATGGCCAACTTTTTCCTTGTTGTACGAAGATTAAGCCAGTGGATTATCGACACGTCACTAATGAGAACCGTTTGATGAAGCATGGAGGATGAGCTCAATTCGTGAGCCGAATGCCTTTTCTTTGGTAACCGACAAGAACCAAATGTTCAGCCAACCACTTTTGATGTGATGTGGAGGCTTTCTTTTACGTCAAAGTTGGCTAAAAATAATAGTATGGACATATTTTAAGAAGTTAGAGAGAGAAAGAGAGGATCGATACCGGCAATTCAAGTGGATCCACCTTGAGTCAGCAACAACTATACAGCCACATATTTTAATGTACATATAAACATATAATACCTATTTCTTTAAAGAAAATAATATGTATTGATTTAAATATGAACAAACATACAAGCACTATTATTGTTAGAGATTCTATCAAATTAACAACTCTCTTGAAGAATTATTCAAAAATAAGAACTTTCTAGAAATTTTGGCTTCCAGTGATTCGATCAGCGATATTATTCCCTTCTTGAAAGATATGGGATAGCTTAACCACCACAAGGCTCTCCATGAAATATTTACAGTCCACGAGAGAAGGGTCATCCGTTGTACAAGTTTTAGCTTTCTGGTTCGTTACCTTCGATCTAAGCATGTGCTACGGCATATGTAACGAAATTCATTGAAGTCTCTTTCAGAGTCCCCTGAGCTCAGCTAGTGTAATTGAACTTGTACAGAGAGGAACGTCTTTAGTGAAAATCATGTTCCCCACGTGTCACGAACAATAAATCATGCACCTGCAGCCTCCGAGGTTCGATCCACAGCCCCGTCAAAGTTCAGCTTCCACGATACTAGGATCTGGAGCAATCCATTTCACACAGGTTGGCGATCTCCGAGATGGGCACCCTCCTACAAAATCTGAGACATATCGTTAGATTTACAAAATGATTCCGACCAAGAAAAGATTCTCATATAGCTTGGGGGTACTGAGTCACTCTACTTTATCTGGGGTTTTTTACGGGGACTTAATGGTAGGTCCCTAAAAAAAGTACCGACTTGCAATAAGTCCCCCTACATGTCCCTTAGTGCATTAGGTCCCCTACTGAAATTCCACTTATCCAAAAAGAAAAAAATGACAACAATTAATACCCAGTCGAAGTTCATCAAATTTGCATTTTATGCAATCAACTGAATCTGAAAGCTTAATTGCATGAAAAACAATTTGAAACCACTCCAGACCATCGATTTAAAAACACAAAACAATCTAAAACTTTTTTCTGTTTATTTTCATTAAAAAAAACTCGTCTACCAAATAAATAGTTAGTCGTTTTTAGCTGATTGTTATTCTTTATGTGCGAGATATAATCGGCTTAGTTTTGCATAAATAAATATATTTTTTATCTAAAAAAAATCATATTGTGATAAGATGTGCAGATATAATATTTAACAATGTTACTCTTTTTACTAAATTGTTATTCTTCTAAGTGCGAGGTAGAATTGACTTTGTTTGACACGGTTAAATGTATTTTTTTGTCACAAAAAAGATCATATTGTGATCAAATGTATATAACTATTATTTATAACTAGTAAGATATCTGAAAAATGCTCAGATAAGCTTGATGCACGCCACTTGGCTCATATGACATCACAGCCTCCGAAGAAGCAGACAATCTGGTGTGAGTGTGATTCACTCGTCAATGAGGGATATATAGTACTAATGATTTTCTTATTTAATATATCAAATGAATATTAATTGCCATTCAATAGGTATTTATTATCTTTATAGTAGATTCTTAGTAGGATTTATAAGAGAGAGTGTTGGAAATAATCCTATGGTAGAGATCCACAGTAGAAGCAAAAGTCAGGTCCGAAGACCGTAGGTGGTGTGCGCTACATATCAAAGCTTTTATCGAAACACCCTATATGTGCATGCATGAGTCTAGAATTGTGAATACGCGAACCCCTAACGTCGATCTAGCGAAAAGAACAATCTAGCATGCATGCATGTTTTATCTCTATACTAGATCTACATGTTAGGAAACCATACCTCCGTGTGGATTCTTTCACCGCTAATAATTTCTTCTGTGTCGATGGTGATCGAATCGGATCTGCATGGAGAGGCCTCGGGACCATAACATTTGATCCCAATATCCTGGGCTAAAATTTAAACTGTAAGTAGAGGACTTCAAAATGCATCTTTTGGATCTAGTCAGAGGTTGATCAGAGGCTTGGATCTTCCATAGCAATAGAAATATCACAGATATGCCTTGCAAAATCTGGACATCAAAAAATTACGAGAGACGACTTCTAGTTAAACCGATCTTGCACGATACATAGAACATCGCTGAAGGATTTCTGAGTGCCTCATTACAACGACCCTCCTCCATCTTTGATTCACCATGTGAGGAAGAAACACCCATGTCCAAAACCTATGCGCAAAAGGAGGGGACAGGGCGATGAGGGGGGGGGGGGGGGGGGGGGGGGGGGGGGGGGCTGAATTTCGGCTATGCCATCACCAAATCTGTCCCTTCTCCTTTTCCTCTTATAAGAAAACCCTAGAGCCCCTAGGTTTCGTCCTCCCTCATAAAGAAACCGCCCCCTCCCCCTTTTGTGGCCGAACCCCTATAAGTTAGGGAGGCCGGGATAAATTTCGTGTGGTGTTTATCCAATCCCTAGCTTATAGGGATTTACCATAAGGGGGGTGGCCATACATGTCTTCCAACATATAGGGCCAGCTACCCTAGGGCATGCTAGGAAATTTTGGTTTCCCAAAATGCCCCCATGGCTCTAGTTAGTCGCCCCTTATATGGGACTCATATGGCAGGCCACCTTACACGTGAGAAAATCCTAGCTCAACTAGGAAACCCTTCGCTTTTGCGATGTCCTACCTTCATGGGGTACCATTAGTGATTTCACTATTTACTAGGGGCCCCTACTAAACACATGGGGTTCCCATAGTAAAATCATCTAGTCTGCTCGTAACATGCTCTGGTGCCTTGCACCCATGTAGAGGAGCCCACACAATGTAAGAGGACTATATAGTTTATCTCTGTACTACTCTAGGATTGCTCCCTAGTAAACATAATAACATACGCAACTACCATGCTCTAGTGCCACAAACACATGGAGCGTTGGTTAATTAGGGTTTAGGTTATTCTTTCTATCTTAGCGCTCTATGATTCGAGAAAATGTACAAGAATCGTATAAAATATGGATAAAGTGGAATATTTAGGGACCAAGGTTCATGGCTTCTAATCGGACTCGACCGATATACTACCCAAGTGTTTCATCAGTCCTCTGAGTCCTAGTTAACCTGCGTAGCTGTCACGCCCCAGAAATCCGGAACCGATCCCTGGAGTGTGAATTGAGAAAAAACCAAGGATTTTAGGGTTTGGCCAACTGTCTACTCCAATTAGGGTTTCTCATAAGGCTTCTACTCTCTCAAGAATGATGAAGAAGGAGTAGGGAGGACAAGGGGGATTTTAAAACTTATTTTTATAAAAACATTTTTCTATTAAAAAGAAGAAGTAGAGAGATACAGAGTGTTGTCGATAAGAGAAAATGACCAAACTCGACCTTCACTAGGGTATTTCTCTTAGCATATAGGGCCGGTCGATGCTCCACATGCTGACAGAAATCCCTATTAAGGGAGGACGAGGCTTAAGCCTCTAACGACGAGCCGAGTAGCCTCGCCTGCTCTCTAGCACTCGGGCATTGGTTCACATATCCTATCTAATGGGCTAGTCAATTAGTTCACTTTACAACTTATATTTTCATAGTATTGTGATGACCAAGATCCAATAGGCCAAGAGCTAAGACTCATGAGGATGGGATGCCAAGATGGATAAGGTGAGGTATACAATGTCACGTGTTAGCCCCACATCGCTTGGAGAGAAGGAGATTCTGAGCTACTTATATAATATCCCCTCCCAAATATAGAAGACGCGTTTTAAAACTGTGCGCCGCTACGGATTTCGTAAGAACTCCATAGTTAAGCATGCTCGGGCGAGAGTAGTATCAAGATGGGTGACCCCCTGAGAAGTTCTCTTGCGGGCACGGGCAAAGTGGATAATATCTTGTGTGTTTGAGGCGGATGTTACAAAATGGTATTAGAGCCGGTTCTCCTCGCAATGGGGGGGTCTAACCCTACATGAGGACGTGTAACCCTAAGCGGGGTGGATTGTGATGACCAAGATCCAATAGTCCAAGAGCCAAGACTCCTGAGGCTGGGATGCCAAGATGGATGAGGTGAGGTGAGGTGAGGTGTACAATGCTACGTGTTAGCCCCACATCGCCTGAAGAGAAGAAGATCATGAGCTACTTATATAATTTTCCCTCCTAAACATAGAAGACGCGTTTTAAAATCGTGCGCCGCTACGGATTTCGTAAGAACTCCGTAGTTAAGCATGCTTGGGCGAGAGTAGTATCAGGATGGGTGACCCCTTGGGAAGTTCTCGTGCAGGCACGGGCAAAGCGGACAATATCTTGTGTGTTTGGGGCGGATGTTACAGTAGCTACCCAGAGTGCGACACAGGCTCCACTCTAATTCCCTAAGACTTAATATGTTCGCTCGTGTACCCTTGCTCTCTACTTAATTAGTAAACATGATATCCCTTCACATGATGCTATGAATCAACTCGAGCGATGGAGAACACCGTCAGACTCGAGTGATCATATAACTTGGTTCATTCAGGTTGACTGTACATATCGCACCTCTGATTGCTTTAGCCAAGTAACCGTATCTAGTCAACAGGTCGAATGTTGACCATCAAGCCTGTGTTTAGTATGACATAAGTCAAGCCAAGGAATGCACCTCCCATTAGGAGTGTGAATGGTATTGTAGCTTTTATGTCCTAAGCATGGATTTTATGTATTAACATCAATAAAGATGACTTTAGTTATTGTTTAATTAGAATACTGCTTTGGTATATGTTTGTTCATATATAATAAATGACCCTAGGAAACATAGTAGGTCACTGAGGTATATGGTGGATCTATGCTTGGGAGACACAATGGACTAGTTCTGTGTAGACCTAAAATTAGTTCACAGCTCTGGTGATACCGGTCGGTTCACCAGGAATAAAATTGTTGGTAGATAAAGTAAGTGGTAAAGCCTCCACTACTATGTAGATAGTCTGTCCTTAACCATGAAGGACTATGTACACTAAACCAACCAGCGGTATGGTGCTTTGATATGCCAACGTGTGCGGACCTTCCATAGTCCAACACCATGGTACATTGGGTTATCCGGTTGGCACTGGAGTGACATACAATGATTTCACTGTAGCTGCTACAGTGATTAATTTCACTATAGCAAGAGTATTAATTAGCCGAATGGATACTTTTTCTGAAGATGAATGGTTACTCTTGCTACATTGAAATAACTATAGCAACCGCAACATGCACAGTGTCACTCGGTGAATAGATACTTTTGTTGATGACAAAAATGGATACTCTTTTCGGAGACTAATGTAAACTCTTGCTACATTGTTTTGTTGTAGTAGCGACAATGAAATCACTGTAGCAATCGCTACATGTATAGTGTTAATCGGCGAAGATTACTCATGCGAAAGACAAATGGATACTCTTGCTAGAAACGAATGGATGCACATGTTGGAGGGGCAATTTTGAAATTTAAAGAGTAGAAAAAATCAACATTTTCGTTTAAGGACTTGCTATCCAAATGTGTCATTCGGGAGGGACTTTAGCTAATATCCTAACAACTTGTATCCTTTAGCTTAAATAAAGACATGTGGAGGGATTTATGACTAATTAACCCTTTGATAGGGAAACTTAGTCGTAAGTCCTTTGATGGGCTCTTAATGGGCCATATTGCATTAGCACGACCTGCTATGAGTTGTTGTAAGCCCAACATGCTCCGTTATTCTTTCCTCAAAAGATATAAAATTAAAAACAAAAAATAAAATTTAAAGGAAAGTTGGTGGTAGGTTCCTGACATAGGATTTTATTAACATAAAGACCGTCCAAATACCCCTATATATATGCATCAGGTCTCTTCTGAAACATATGCACTTGCAACAGGTCTCTTTATGAATTTTTATATTTAAATGACAAAAATATCCCTGTTTTAAAGCCCACATTACTTTCAATGCAGCAAATGAACAATACATTACGAATTGTTCCTCTTTAGTGGTGAATTGTTGCTCTTTGCTACAATGAAATCATTATAACATTTTTTTTTAAAAAAAATCTCTTCTTTATTTTATTTTTTGCTACAGTAAAATCAATGGAGCAATTATTCCTCTTTAGTGGTGAATTGTTGCTCTTTGCTACAATGAAATTATTATAACATTTTTTTTTAAAAAAAATCTCTTCTTTATTTTATTTTTTGCTACAGTAAAATCAATGGAGCAATTGTTCCTCTTTAGTATCAAATTGTTTCTCTATGATATACTGCAGTAAAGAGTAACACTTCGGTACTAAAAAGGAACAATTGCTACTGTGAAAGTCAGTTGTTCCTCTTTGGTACCGATTTGTTTTTTTTTGCTACAGTGAAATCACTATAGCAGTTTTTTTTTATGAAATCTTGTTTTTTTTTTTTAATTGCTACAATGGAATCACTATAGCAATCGCTGCTATTTATTGCCAAAGTGCTACTTTCCACGTGATTTTTTTAGTGAGACTTAGTGTTAAGTTCTTTTAGCAGATGCTATATTAGCTAAAGGACAGGCCACGTTTTAATATTGCACCAAGTCCCTTCCGAACTTTGCATGCTACAGCAAGTCCCTCATCCTTATTTAACCCCTCACGTGCTACAGATGGAGTATCCATTCGTCTTCAGAAAGAGTTTTCATTCACTGGTTTGACACTGCGCATGTAGCGATTGCTACTGTGATTTCACTATAGCTGATGCAGTGATTTCACTGTAGCTGATATAGTGAAATCACTGTAGCAAGAGTATCAATTAGATTGGGTAAGAGTATCAATTTAGCAAATTGACCATTGCTACAATGATTTCACTGTAGCAAGAGTATTACTTAGCCGAATGGAAACTCTTGCTACAGTGAAATCACTGTAGTAACCACATGCACAGTATCACTTAGTGAATAGATACTCTTGTTGATGACGAATGGATACTCTTTTCGAAAACGAATGTATACTCTTACCACAGTGTTTTCGCTATAGTAGCTATAGTGAAGTCACTGTAACAATCGCTACATGTATAGTGTTAATCGACGAATGTATACTCATGCTAAAGACGAATGGATATTCTTACCGGAAACAAATAGATACTCTTGTTGGAGTGGCAATTTTGTAATTTAAAGGATAAAAAAAATCAACCTTTTCGGTTAAGGACTTGTTGTACAGACGTATCATTCGGGAGGGACTTTAGCTAATATATTAACAAGTTGTATCCTGTAGCTTAAATAACGACCTATAGAAGGATTTAGGACTAATTAGTCTTTTTTTTTTATATATACAATACATTACATGTAGGGATAGAGTGAACATTTGCCAAATAAAAAATTTGGAATAATCAATCATATTTGGATGTCTTATACCTTAAATAAAATGTTGATAAGGGATTAGTCACCAATTATCCCAATTTAAAAACGAGAGGAAAAACTTCGACCATCCGGTCAAAGTCATCGATCCCAAAGGCGTTCGTGACACGCGGCGCCAACTTGGCTCCGAGCGCGGGCGACTTCAGGAGCCCGAGACTCTAGAGAAGTCCGAGTCGCAGACCTCTCCTCTCGCCTCTCTTCATTATCCAATCTCACCCGGGGCTCACGAAACGAACGGAAACGATGTCCGCCTCCTCGTCCTCGTCCTCCTCCTCCGCCGCCGCCTCCGCCTCCGCCTCCGCCGCCGCCGCCTCCGCCTCGTCGTCTCACCAACAACCACTAATCTTCTTCCTCCTCATCTCCCTCCTCGCGGGACCCACCCTCGCCCGGAACCGACACGTCATCACCATCAGCAACCCCGGCCTCCACCCGGGGAGCCTCGCGTGGGACCCCTCCGCGCAGCACTTCCTCGTCGGCTCCCGCATCCGACCCGCCGTCTCCTCCGTCTCCGACGCCGGTGTCATCGAGGCCCTCGTCTCCGACCCCCTCCTCCCCCCGGACTCCCAGGTCTCCGCCGTCGCAGTCGACGACGCCCGCCGCCGCCTCCTCGTCGCCCTCGCCCGCCCCGCCGCCCTCGCCGCCTACGACCTCCGATCCCCCCGCCCCCACTCCCGGATCTTCGCCTCCCCCCTCCCGGACGCCGCAGCCGTCCCCGGCGGCGTGGCCGTGGATCCCGCCACCGGGAACGCCTACGTCACCAGCGCCACCGCGGGGCAGATCTGGAAGGTGGATCCTCAGGGACGAGCCTCCGCCTTCTCGGACTCCCCGATCTACGCCGGGGGGCTGGACGGGGTGGCGCACGTGAGGAGGGGGTTCCTCCTGGCGGTGCAGGGGGGCACGGGTCGGGTGTTCAAGGTCGACGCCGAGGACGCGGCGGCGCGTCTGGTGCTCTCCGGCAGGGATCTCGCGCCGGGGGCGGAGGCCGTGGCGGTGACGAGCGACGGGTCGGCGGTGGTGGCCGGGGGGCGAGCGGCGCGGGTGCTGAGGAGCCAGGACGCATGGGGGGAGGCGGGGGTGTACGACGGGGTCCCCATCGACGAGGGGCTGCTGGCGAGAGGGGTGGCCGTTAGGGAGGGGCGGAGGGCGTACGTGCTGGTGGTGCCGCAGGAGGAGGAGGAGGTAGGGGGTGCCAATAACGATGGAAGCGAGGGGTATAACGGGAAGAGAAGCAGTGGTTGGATAGAGGAGGTGGAGTGGGGGAGGGAAGAGAGGGATGGGGAGATGGTGTGGGGGTTCGTCCTGGTGGGGTTGGGACTGACCTATTTCTTGTACTGGAGGTTTCAGATGAGGCAGCTTGTCACTAGCATTAACAAGAAGAGGGCATAATTTTTTTTTTGAGACCCCTCTTAATCTCTGTTATCAACTTCTGTTTACATTTATATTAAGCTTAGATGCCTTTAAGCTTTTGGATTAAAAATTATGGATTTTGTGCCCTAGGATGACGATTTTGAATGCCTGGTTTTAGGTCAAAACCGGCTTTCGCTTGCCAAACTGATTTTGAAATAAGATATTGGGTGTGTTTGGGATCCAGTTTGAGAGTTGGTTTTTCAAAACCAAAAACCAGAAAATCACTGAAACCTTTTCTGCTTTGGGATTGCTTTTTGGTTCTTGATGCAGGACGGCAAAACAAGTTTGATGTACAGAGAAACTAT
The DNA here is from genome assembly GCA_947650365.1 of Chamaelirium japonicum. NCBI lineage: Eukaryota > Viridiplantae > Streptophyta > Magnoliopsida > Liliales > Melanthiaceae > Chamaelirium > Chamaelirium japonicum. The sequence goes on along the minus strand of OX393559.1, from coordinate 27,382,500 downwards.
TGTAAAGAGAGAAAATATTATAAAAAAATATATTACATAAAAAATATATTGTAGAGAGAAAAAATTGGAGAGAAGTTTGACATGTCATTTTTGAGAGATGACTTTTAGTTGCAGAACATGTTAATTTCGAACTATAGCTCAAGTCCCTCATGACGAATATAAACTCTTTCTAAAGGCGAATATGTACTCTTTATTAAGGTGAATGTATACTAGTAGGGACCTTGGCTAATATAGCAAATTATGATGTCCTGTAGCTAATATTGCAAAATAATCAAGGACCTATACCTAATTTGTTGAAAAATTCTTATATAAAAAGAATATTCTAGAGAAAAAACATATTGAACATATAAAAAATATTGTAGATATAAAATATTATGAAAAGAGAAAATATTGTAGAGAATGTTATAGAGAAAAAATACTATAGAAGAAATGTAAAGAAAAAATACTATATGGAGAGAATATTGTAGAGAGAAAATATTGTGTAGAAAAGGTTATAAAAAGAGAATGTTATAGAGAGAATATTGTCAGACGAAATATTGTAAAGAGAGAAAATATTATAGTGAGAAAATATTGTAGAGAGAGAACAATATAGAAAAAATGTTGCTGTCAAAAAAAATAGAAAAAATATTGTAGAAAGAGAAAATGTTATAGAGAGGAAATGTATAGCTATCTCATCTTCCTGCTTTTTAAAAAGTTTGAACAAAGCAAAATAATCTAATTGAGCTATTATTCAATTTTCTTCTCTAGGATTTTAAGCTCGAAACTAATGTTTGTACTTCTAATCTTGTGTTCAGACTTCAAGACTAACATTTCATGGTCGAGCCACAGATTATTTCAACAAGTGTTCATGATTAATGCAAGGCGGCCTGAATCCCTACATTTTCGATTGAGCTGAATACAATTTTTTCAAAAAAAAAAAAAATATATTTAGTTCAATAGAACTGAATACAATTCTGCTGCAGTTTAGACACAGCCAAAGGGTGAGTTCACCTTGCAATTTTTGTTAGTCATCAGGCCATATACAATAGAAGTAAGAACTTAAATTTCCCACAATTGTAAGGAAAAATGTAGTTGATCTGATCTGATGGTGACTAGATTAAACAAAAATACTCTACAAAATATAAAAGGGGGGATTTTTGCATATAGCCCCCCCTCCCCCTCGAAACTAGACTAATTGCATCTTAACTTCTTGAAATTTCATATTTACACATCAACCCTTGAAAAATATATAACTTCTGCAAATCGACCCGTCAAATTAACGTAGGCCTATTTGGGGGTGATATTTCATGTATATCCGTGGCTTGACTGTTACTTTTATACGACGGTTTTACTGCGACGGTTTTACCCTTAGTTAGACCCAGAGAATCGCATAAAAAATCCCAAATTATGGCAAATGGAGAGCAGATGAGATTCAATTATATGATATTGAGGGTAAAATGATCATTTTAAGACACCGCGTAAAAGGCATACCATGGTTAAAGACTTGAGGGGTCGATTTGCACAAGTAATCTAGTTTTCAGTGGTCTATGTATAAATATGAAGCTTCCAGCCTAGTTTCCATAGGGTTGTATGCGAAACTCCCAACATAAAATGGCCCAATCACAATCTGCTGAAGAAACAGTAGTTATCCCAAAAACTATATATAGGGGCTCATAAGATGCACAATCTCAAAAGGTCCAGCATTCATTAATACTATGAGCACACCCTAAACAGAATAACATGAGTAGTTCACACTTCGAAGGACAACACCACCCTGTCTTACTGCTTCAGTTGGTTGCTTCAACCAAAGGCACGACTGAGATGTATGGAGGACTTGATTGCTTTCCCTTATCACTGGATCTTGGCTCCATTCTCTCTTTCGGGACTTCTCCCTTCTCTCGAAGCTTGTCAAGCTTCTCCCTGATCTTTCGTCTGGTCTCTGGCTTGACCGAACGCGCTTCCGCAGTGCCGGTGACCAAGAAGGTCGCCAACAGGGTCGCAGACATGCAGGACATTGCATCTCTTCGCGAAATGTTGTCCATAATCTTTGGAAGTTCAATTTTGCCTCTTGCCTGTACAAATAAAAAAAGCCTGAAGTTCAAATTATGACTACTTTATTTGTCGGTACCCTGAGCCGCAGAATATTTTTACGAAACCATGAGCACTCAAAGAAAATATGAAACATGACACGAGATTATCTTGGAAGAAAAGGTTGGAAATTGAAGTGGGAGGACGAACATAGAAGATCATAAAAACGCAGAAGAAATAGTTGATGACAGAGGCCTCGTGGTTCAAACGACACCATTATCTACCGATCCCTCCTCCAGTAGGCGAATGTAGGACCACAGTGGAGAAAAGGAAAAGAAATCACTTACTTAGGTGATTACAAAGCCCATTAATATAGACTCCGTCAAGAACGAGGGGAAAGGGCTATTGAGCTTCATGATAGGAGAGACTTATGTATTAATTATAAGCAGCAATTAATTCCCTACAAAAGCAAAAGAACAAAGTACCTATATCAACAAAATGCGACATAGTCTAGTTTAATGCCCTTTTCTATCACTAAAACAATGAGTAGAGTTATCGATGAACTGAACTATCCATAGAGAAGTGGTGATGCGACATCGGTGTAAGATACTTCCCATAGTAAGACGGTTAATGCAGTACATGACCTAAGAAAAGGTAGGGTTTGAAAGGATCCTAAAAGAAGTTCATATTAGCAACAAGACTGAATTGGACATATGTTGGGAGAAAGAGGGAATACCATCTATGTGCATTCCGCTAGTAACATAAACAGATTCCATGCTTGAATCAGGTGATTATTGTTTTAAATGATTCTCGGTATCTGCTGTTAGAGTGTAAATGTTTGAAATTGGAAGTTACCCTAATGTGAAGATCGATGCCATGCTTTATGCTTTTCACCAAAAGCTTCTTCTCGGTGCCCATAGCGTCGCTGCCCTCTACCCTTTCTTGTTTATATTGTGTGAGGCTTCGCTCAACAGACTGACAGATTTATTCTTTTGTCTTCATGAGAATATCAATCCAGGGGTTTTGGTTGCTGGTCTCACTGTCAGCCACCAGATATTCTAACACGGTAGGTTGGTCAAGTTCCACTAATGGATTGCTAATTTATCATTTTTATCTTTCTTAAAAAAACAAATAGGCAACCAGCAACCAAATTGGCCAGTGAGCAATTCTAGCCATTTTGCTACTAAATTCATCTTTATCAAGTGGAAAATTAAAGAATGGAATCATGATCATTTCCTCCATATTCGACACTCCAAAGACTATGTGGAAGCCGAAATCCTATATTGTAACACCAAAGAAGAAGATGACGGGAGCCTACAACCATCTGATCTAGCAGCAAGAACTATAGCAAAAGACAAACTTACAAAAATCCTACAGCTTGAGGAGGTGATGTGGAAGCAAACGGCTCAGGCTCCATGGCTTAAAGAAGGGGACCAGAACACAAAATTCTTCCATGCGGTAGCTAATGTTAGAAGACAAAGCCACATACTTTCGATTATGAAAAATGGCGTGGAGATCGATAATCTAAAAGTCATTAGAAGTGTATTCACCGGTCACTTTCACACTTTCTTCAAAGCTACAAACCTAAGCTTCCTCCAACTCAAGGTGATTCTGACACACTCTACCCTACCAAGCTTGAGCCTACAAAAGCTAGAGACCTAGAATTGCCTTTCACTGAAGCGGAGATTCTTGTTGCTATCAAGGACCTAGATGCGGATAAAGCACTGGGACTATATGGTTTTTCCATGGGTTTCTTCCACATACCTTCTGACCAACAATTAAAGGAGATATTCTGTAGTTGATAAGTGATTTTCATTCAAGGAGAGGTTTCTTGGGAAAGATCCAATCATGTGGGGAATTATAGGCCAATAAGTCTAATCAATGGCATCGATAAGATTATCACCAAAATGCTTGCTAATCGTCTTAAGAGAGTTGTAGCGAACCTTGTAGATATTCATCAAACTGCTTTTGTGCAAGAGAGATCTATCCTAGACTCGATTGCTTGTGCACAATAAACCATTTGCAGTTGTAGAAGAAACAAGGAAGAATGAGTGCTACCCAAACTAGACTTTGAAAAGGTCTTCGACAATGCCCATTGCCGTTTGTCACTCGTACTCTGCGAGCAAGGGGTTTTGGAGAAACTTGGATAAGATGGATCCACACAACCCTCTCCACCGCCAGAACTTTTGTCAACCTCAATGGCATTGGGCCAAGGAGACCTCTGTCCCCTCTTCTTTTTATCATCATTAGTGACATGTTGAGAAAAATGATGTATAGAGAAAACCTCTCGGGCCGCATCGAAGAACAAGCAAAGAACATAATTTCCACTGGGATCACCCATTTATAGTTTGCAGATGACACTATCCTATTCTGCCACACAAAGCAATCACATATTATAACAATTAGATTCATTCTATTTGCATTTGAACTTTTATCGAGGCTCAAAATAAACTTCCCAAAGTCCACAACAGTTTACTTGGGCTGCTTGGACGGAGTTGCAAAATAGCTCTCACAGAGCTTTGGATGTCCACCATCCTCCTTCCCTATCACCTACTTGGGCATCCCACTCAGAGATTTGACACTCCATCGAGAGGACTGGACACCTTTGTTAGAAAAGTTTGAAAAGCAGTTGACATCATGGAAAGGCAAACACTTATCTAATGGAGGGAGACTAACACTTCTGAACACGGTCCTCTCAACTCTACCAGTTTATTACATGTCCACTTTCAAGTTACCTATTTGGGTTATAAATGCATTGATAAGATCATGAGAAAATTCCTATGGAGAGGAACATAGAAACAAATAGAGCCATTAACGTGTCAACTGTGGGTGGCCAAGCTGGTGATGATTAGGCCTCACGTGATGTCCTATTAGGACATGTTCACCAGCGTGCCAGGTAATTGACTGACATGCTGGATCGTCCGAGGTGACCATCCCTTTATCTTGACATCTTGAGGGACTTGTCAACATTCAATGTGGAGATCACCACATTTAATGCCCAGAACTCCTACGTGGGGCCAAGATCTGCCATTTAATGCAGTGACAGTGGGAAGGGGGTGGAGCTCGCCCTGGCAATTGGGGGGGGGGGGATTCGAGAGATTTGGATAAGCCTTGGATTTCTAAAGAAAAACGCCGGCTTGGGCGAAGGGGTTACCACCTTGGCGTTCTGAGGGGCTGGCCTTATCATTCGAGGGGAGGGCACCCGCATAGCACCTTTGACACCTCACGGGGCTCGAACAAGATTGCAACCTTGACACGCTTGCCAAAAGGGAATCCAGAGAAGGGACTATCCGCGGGAGAGCATCATCCGGGGCGAAGGAGTCACCATCTAGTACAGAGGGATTAGCCTCAATGCGGGAGGGCGGGGGGGGGGGGGGGGGGGGGGGGGGGGGGGGGGCTTGGAACGTCACAAGCCTCAATTGCCATGTTGCCATGTGTTGAACCATGTTTGAGTTGCGTGGTTGCCACGGGTCGTGTTTGGATTGGGATACATGGGTGGCACATTTCTTCTTTGATTGGGCCACACATGCACGAAGCGGTGCATTTTTCTGCACCCACAATTAACATAGGTTTATGGTTTTCCAAGATTAGACGATGACTTGATGAAATTGAAGAGATTGGCAGTTTCAGTGAGGATTCTTCAAATCTTTCCCCTTATTGCCACAATTCTTCAACCCAAGCTTCCATCATTAATGAAATATGGGCAATTCTTCCCAAGAAAACAAAGGCCAAGAGAAAATAGCTCTCAACTATCCTTATCATATTGACATGATGAAGGGGCTAATTCATAAATAATTTTTATCAAGTCCCAAATTCCTTTTGCCACATTAAGTCTTTCAAACAAATCCCCAAAGACTTGAAAAGCCCAAAACTCAACCCAATTAGTATTTTCCATTTAAAAAAAAACCCTAATTAGTACTCATTATAGTGATCTCTCTCCCACCCAATGTCTACTACCAGATGATTTGCAGCAACAATGACATTGTGGGGCGTTTCGAATTGCCCCAAAATCTCAATTTTAAGGAAGGGAATGTAAGGGATAGTATAATAAAAAGGATAGAATACAAATTCGGTTCGATAATAGAGAGATTAATAGATCATGGGTTTCTCTTTCTCTGGTACCTGCAAATCGTTCTCGGCTGATCGGATGCTGCCTCTCCATTTGACGAGAGATCGTTTTACAACCGGAGGGGGTGCTAACGGGACCGCAACCTGCAGAGAGGCGATCGCCATTCCGAGCTAAGCCACTGCAACCCCAAGGGCTTTCCTTGGGGTGTTGATCTTTGCACCCAAAGTATTAGTCCTTTTTTTTTTTTGGGAGGGGGGGGGAGACTTGGTGAAAGCTCCCTGCCAAAAGAATCAACTTGCAATAGGCCCTCGTAGAAGTTGCGTATTGCAATAGCCTCCTCTTGAATTCCCTCAAAACCAAATTAAAAAAGGACAATAACTAGGGCTGCCAATTTTGGACCCAACAAGAAGTTAGCGGGTCTGGGTCTGGGTCAGGGTTAAACGGGGTTTGGGTTGTAAACGGGTCGACACGATAGACCCGTTTAATAAACGGGTCGAGTCCGGATTTAGGGTCTGGACACGGTAGACCCGGTAAGACCCGTTTAAAATTCAACGGGTCGGGTCGGGTCTACCCGCAATCCGATACGGTATTATATAGTACCAGCGGGTCTATCGGGTCAAGTCGGATTGGGTCGGATCGGGTCAACTGAATAGACCCGTGTGATAAATGGGTCTACCCGTTTATAAACGGGTCGGGTACGGATTTAGGATCTAGACACGATTAGTTAAACGGGTCGGGTCCGGGTCTAGGGGTTTTGGACACGACTCGAACCCGATACGACACGACCCATTGCCACCCCTAACAAAAACGCCCAGATCAAGTTCATTAAATTTATATTTCCTACTATCAACTTAACACAAACCATTTTTTGCATAAAAAATAATTAAAATCACTCCAAATTTTTTATTTAAAACAATAAAAAAATTAAAATTTATTTCCTGTATACTTTCATAAAAAAAACTGTATTCCATCAACCGACCAAATAGTTTACATATTTGTTATTCTTTATGTGCGAGATAAATTAGCTTGGTTTCGCATAGTTAAATGTATTTTTTGTCACAAAGATAATCATATTGCGACCAGATGAGCAGAAGTATCGCTACAATCAATCGATAATTAAGGTATTTTACCATATCAAATTATTACTCTTTATCAATTATTACCTTTTTCTTACGATTGTTGCACTTTATATGTAGGGCTAAAATTATCATTTAAAAAATTATATTATTACATGTGCGCGGCAGAAGGAGCCCGTATTAGCCAAAACTATCAGAATTTTGCTATTTACCGATTGTTGCTTTTTTGCTATGATTGTTACATTTTATCTGTAGAGGTATTGTTATTAAATTTTTTTTGTTCTTATATGTGCACGAGGGAAGGAGCTCGCGTTAGCCAAAGTTCAACTACAGGGGCTTAACGTTAAACTCAAACTTTACGTACCCTTAACGTTAAATGGAAACCTTTTTAAGTAGCTAACATTAATTACCTTTTTTGGGTTAATTAGTCATAAATCCCTCCACATGTATTTATTTAAGCTAAAGGATACAAGTTGTTAGGATATTAGGTAAAGGCTTTCCCGAAGGACGTGTTTGTACATCCAGTCCCTAACCAAAAACGTTCGACTTTTTTTTATCCTTTAAATTACAAAACTGTCTCCTCTAGCAAGTGTATCCATTCGTTTCCAGTAATAGTATCCATTCATCTTTGGCATGAGTATCCATTCACCGATTAACACTATACATGTAGTGATTGCTACAATGATTTCACTGTAGCTACTACAGTGAAAACACTGTAATAAGAGTATACATTCGTCTCCGGAAAAGATTATCCATTCGTCATCAACAAGAGTACCTATTCACCTGGTGATATTGTGCATGTTGCGGTTGCTACAGTGATTTCACAGTAGCAATAGTATTCATTTGTCTTCATAAAAGATTATCCATTCGGTGAATTGATACTGTTGCTACAGTGAAATCATTGTAGCAGCTACAGTGTAATCACTGTAGCAACAGACAATTCGCTAAATTGATACTCTTACCAAATCGAATTAATATTCATGCTACAATGATTTCATTATAGCATTTACAGTGAAATCATTGTAGCAACTGCTACATGCACAGTGTTAACCATCAAATAGATACTTTTTCTAGAGACGAATGAATACTCTTTCTAGCACATGAGGGGGTAAATAAGATCGAGGGACTTGCTGTAGCACGCAATGTTCGAGAGGGACTTGGAGCAATTTTGAAACATTGCATGTCCTTTAGCTAATATAGCATCTGCTAAAATGACTTAGGGCTAAGACTTACCTTTTTTTTTTTTTGAATGGGTGCCCACTGAATTAGTTAGGGAACCCCATTTTACATTTTGATAAATGTTCTCTCTCTCTCTCTCTCTCTCTCTCTCTCTCTCTCTCTCTCTCTCTCTCTCTCTCTCTCTCTCTCTCTCTCTCTCTCTCTCTCTCTCTCTCTCTCTCTCTCTCTCTCTAGGGGAGGGGGGGACCGGGAAAATGTCGGTGGAAGAAGCTGAGCACGGAACTAGGCGGCAATGCTCGGAATCACCTGCTTCACACGGAGGTTGGTGCATCACTATGAGGTCAGGGACACACTGGACGTTTATGGAATCCTAAGTTGAATGCCCTTAGTAATTTTGTGGGTACACATAGTAACACTTCTTTAAAGATTTTTTTGCATTAGCAATGCTATTCAGTATTCACTACTCACCCACAACGTTTACCCCGAATGGTTTAAACAGAATCACGTGGTATCCCATCACAACGTCCTCTGGTTGCTGGTTGGGGCAACGGACGGCTCTGATCAGGACATGCCATTTTGCATAAAAGAAATGGGTAAAAGCTTGGGGGGCAAATAATACTTTTCCTAGTGCAAATATATACCTCTAAGAAATTTTTTATTTTTTTTAGTAGTCAAATTATAACCTACTGGTAGAACAGAACTAACCTATTTGGTCAAAATACCTAGATGGGTCCTCTAAACTTAGGGGGCGTTTGGTTCGATTGTTTGCTTAGGGAGCGTTTGGAGGTGCAGACTGACGGTGGACTGCAGAGGAGGAGGGCGGAGGAGGGGCAGACGAGGGGCAGAGGAGGGCTGACGAGGGGATGGACTGCGGAGGTCTCGCTGCAGATCGCGAGTGAGAGGAGTGATATATTTTTCATCCTAAGCGGCTGCGGAGTGCATAGGTCAAAGGTAAAAACAATTTATACCTTCTGTAATTTTCTAATAAGTGAAAGGCTGAATAGTCCAAAAAAACGTTGAGCGAATAAATGTAAAAAATCATTTTTAAAAAAGTTTCGGGCAAGTTGCTTTTAAAATAAGAGAAAAAAGAGCTTATCTCTTGTTAATGTACATATAGATGGGTCGGGTTTACTGTACAGTCGGGTCGGATCGTATAGTGATACATGTACATATATTAGGCTTGAGTCCCTCAATGGAATGCATTCTATTCCTCTCCAAACCATAGCCGTCATCTCCTAACATGGTATCAGAGCTCTAGGGTTTCTCGCGCGACGACGGCACCAACCTCCGGCTTCTCCTTCACCCCGGCAGCACCCCGGCAGCACCTCCGGCTTCTCCTACCCCCCGGCAGCACCTCTGCCCACTCCAGCCCCCTTCCTCAGCCACGACAGCCCCCTCCGCCCCCTCCCTCTGCCCCGACAGCCCCCCTCCGCCCCCCTTTCCTCTGCCCCGACAGCCCCTCCGTCCCCCTCATCTGCCCCGACAGCCCCCTCCTCTGCCCCGACAGCCCCTCCGCCCCCTTCCTCTGCCCCGCCAGCCCTACCCGCCCCCTCCCTCTGCCCCGCCAGCAACACCCGCCCCCTCCCTCTGCCCCAACAGCCCCTCCGCCCCCCCTCATCTGCTCCGACAGCCCCTCCGCCCCCTTCCTCTGCCCCGCCAGCCCCACCCGCCCCCTCCCTCTGCCCCGACAGCCTTCTCCGCCCCCATTCTCTGCCCCGACAGTCCCCTCCGACCCTTCCTCTGCCCCGTTAGCCCCCTCCGACCCGACGTCCCCATCACCCGCACACCTACTTTCGGTTCCCCTCTCCTTTGAGCCTCCTCCATGGCTTCTCCTGCAGTGCCGTCCGTCGTTGCGATCTCTCCACCGCTGAAGGCGGTCACCTTTTAGCTGGCATCGGCCAGCGACTGGCCTGATTGGTCACTCACCGACGAGGCTGCGCTCTCCAGTCGTGATCTGTGGGGTCACATCACCGGTGATGATCCTCCTCCAGCTGACTACTCCGGTTCCTCCTCTGTCACCAGCAGTGCCGCGTCTTCTGCTGCGACTGCTACCACGACGACCACGGTTGCTGCTCTTACGTGGCGCCACCACGATCAGGCCATCAGGGCGTACCTTCTGGACTCTGTTGCTCGTCCGCTCCTTGCTCCCATCGGCCGCCTTCCTACAGCGCGCGCGATGTGGGAGTATCTCCGGGACCGATTTCTCCCGCGCGGCGGCGCACGCCGGCATCAGCTCATCTGTGACTCGCAGTCTGCCCGTCAGGGGGAGCGCACTATTCAGGACTTCTTCAGTCAGATGAGTGCCTACTGGCATGAGCTGAACTCACTGATCCCGGAGCGGTGTGCCTGCCTCCGCTCCCGGGGTTTCTAGCGCTACCTCGATGAGGGCCACCTGCACCAGTTTCTGGCAGCGCTTCGGTCGGACTTTGCTCTCATAGCTGCCCAGCTCCTACACCGTGAGCCACTCCCTCGGCTAGAGGATGCTTTACTAGCCTTGGTCGACGAGGAGACCCACCTTCAGACTCAGGGCGCTCGTCCTCCTCCACTTGCTCCTAGCTCCGACACTGTCCTGGCAGCCGGGTTCTCCGATGAGGCTGTCTTCTGTCACTACTGCAAGGAGCCCGGCCACATGAAGCGCGACTGCCCTACACGTCCTCCACGCAACCTCCGCTGGGGTCCGGATGAGAGAGCTCCACGTTGGGCTTCGACTTCCTGCGACGATCGATGCGGCGGTCGAGGTGGACGGAGCCGTGGACGTGGTTTGTCTTCCTTCTGCCACTTTGGTGGTACAGCGGCTACTGTAGAGGCCTCGACGCTCCCCACTGCTACTACAGCACCTTCTCAACCTGAGCCGGACCGTCTTCAGCACCTCAAGGACCTCCTTCTTCGCTACCTAGCCTCCACCAGCTCCGCGACTGCGCACGGCTTGTCTGCCACCTCTGGTACTACTGCTCCATGGATCTTTGATTCGGGTGCCTCCTGTCACCTTACTTTTGACTCCACTGTCCTCACGGACTGTTCTCCCACTACCACCCACCAGGAGGTTCGCACTGCGAATAGGACTCTCGTCCCTATTCTGCAATGTGGCTCCATCACTACCACCTCTGATCCTTCTGGTCGCCTGACCCTACCCCATGTTCATCATGCCCCCCGTCTTAATATTAATCTAATCTCTATCAGTTCTCTTTGCGACTCTGGTCTGACTGTCACCTTCACCCCTTCTGTTTGTGTTGTGCAGGATTCGCGGACGGGTCAGAGGATTGGGCTGGGCCATAGGGCAGGAGGACTTTACCAGTTGGACCATGTCCATGTGTCTTCCGTTGCGTTTGTCATGTCTGTCACCTCTGATGCCGACCTGTGGTACAGAAGGTTAGGTCATATATCGAGTGATCGACTCAAAAGCGTATTCCGTTCGGGCGCTTTGGGTCAAGCGTCTTTCTCCCCCCTCTCTGTTTGTACGGGTTGTAGACTAGCAAAGCATCTAGCTCTTCCTTTTTCTGCTAGTGCTTCCCAGTCTGATGCTTTATTTGATTTAGTCCATTCGGACATTTGGGGTCCTGCTCCTGTTGCATCTCTATCGGGTTACATGTATTATGTGTGCTTTATCGATGACTATTCTAGGTGCACCTGGGTTTATCTTATGCGTCATCGATCTGAAGTACCTCACATCTTTAGGAGATTCACCACTATGATACACACTCAGTTTGGTCGGCGTATTAAGACCTTTCGGTCTGATTGTGCCAAGGAGTATCTCTCCTCTGAGATGCGTGAGATTCTTCAGTCTCACGACACTCTTCACCAACAGTCCTGTCCCCACACCCATGAGTAGAACGGCGTTGCCGAACGCAAGCATCGTCATATCCTTGAGACTGCACGAGCCTTGCTTCTCTCTACGTCTGTTCCTCACTCTTACTGGGCTGAAGCTGTTATGACGGCTGTCCACCTTATCAATATCACTCCGTCGTCTGCTCTGTCCGGTGCTACCCCATACGAGCGCCTTCACTCCAGCCCACATGACTACTCTCTTCTTCGCACGTTTGGCTGCACGTGCTTCGTTCTTCTTCCTCCCCATGAGTGCACCAAACTCTCTGCGAGGTTTGTTAGATATGTTCACTTGGGGCTCAGTCGGGAGCACAAGGGGCATCAGTGCTACGATCGCTTGGCTCGTTGGATCCGTGTCTCCCGTCACGTCTCCTTTGTTGAGGATGTCCCGTACTTTTCACCTGAGTCTCGGGATCTTTCCTTTGCCTCCTGCATCATCCTCCTCGCCTTCCTCATATATCCACATCCATGTTCTACCCCCGCTTTCTGTTGTCCCATCCACGCCTACTCCTTATCCATCTTCCCCGCCACCTCCACCGCCACCATCACCACCCCCTCCGTCTTCCTCGACACCTCCACCACCACCTGTTACTCGTGTTTATATTCGTCGGTCTGCCGCTCCTCCTCCAGAGTTGGCACACTGGTACTCCCTCGCCTGATGCTGCTACCCCCTCCTCCCCGGTCGTGGATCCTGCTCCTGTTCGGCGCTACCCAGCGCGCGAACATCACCCTCCTGACAGATATGACTACTCTCCTGACATGTTTGGCTACTCTGCTTTTCCCTCTGACTCTCCTGACTCTTCTGGCTACTCTGCCAGTGTCTCCTATTCACCCTCCTTTCAGGCTTTTCTTACTGCTATCCACACCCATCGGGAGCCCCAATCGTACCGTGAGGCAGCGTTACATCCAGAGTGGCGGCAGGCCATGTCAATTGAGCTTAAGGCTTTTCAGTAGACCCAGACCTGGGAGCTGGTGCCTTATCCTTCCGGGGTGGTGCCTGTTAGCTGCAAGTGGATATTCAAGGTCAAGACTCGACCTGACGGATCCATTAAGCGGCACAAGGCTCGCCTTGTTGCTCGTGGCTTCTCCCAGGAGTATGGGATTGACTACGAGGAGACGTTTGCTCCAGTTGCTCGGATGACTACTGTGCGCACCCTCTTAGCTGTGGCAGCTGCTCGAGGGTGGCCTCTCCATCAGATGGATGTCACCAATGCGTTTCTCCACGGTGATCTCTCCGAGGAAGTCTACATGGCTCCTCCTCCGGGCATTTCAGTTCCTCCAGGGCACGTGTGTCGTTTGCGCCGAGCCATCTATAGGCTCAAGCAGGCCCCTCGTGCTTGGTTTGAGCGATTTCGCAGTGCAGTTCTAGCCGCCGGGTTTGTTGAGCGTCACTTTGACTATGCCTTGTTCACTCGCTCCTCCAGTCAGGGCATTGCAGTTCTTCTCCTCTATGTGGATGATATGATCATCACTGGGGATGACAGTGCCACCATCGCCTCTCTCCAGCGGCACCTCCAGAGTCAGTTTGAGATGAAAGATCTGGGCTCTCTTCGCTACTTTTTGGGCCTTGAGATTGCCCGGTCAGCTCGTGGTTTGTTGGTCTCCCAGCAGAAGTACATCTCCGACATCCTTGCTGATGTTGCTCTTACTGATACACGCACTGCTAATACACCCATGGAGCTCAATTTGAAGCTTCTCGCTACAGATGGTGAGCCGCTCCAGGATGTCTCCCGCTACCAGAGGCTGGTTAGGATGCTCGTCTATCTCACTATGACCCGGCCAGACATTGTCCATGCTGTTGGCATTGTCAGTCAGTTTGTTCAGGCTCCATGGTCAGTACACTATACAGCTGTTCTTCGGATTATCCGCTACCTCCGGGGCACCATCACCCGTTCACTACTGTTTCCCTCCACCTCTCCGTTGGTACTGCGTGCCTACTCCGATGCAGATTGGGCAGGAGATGCAGCCACTCGTTGATCTACTACGGGATACTGTGTGTTTCTGGGTGATTCACTGATTTCGTGGCGCAGCAAGAAGCAGGAGTCTGTTGCTCGCTCCAGTACCGAAGCCGAATACAGGGCTATGGCTTCCACCACCGCTGAGATTGTCTGGCTTCGCCGCCTTCTGCTCGACTTGGGAGTGGTGATATCCGGGCCCACCCCTCTCTTCTGTGACAACCGGAGTGCTATTCAGATTGCTAGCAACCTGGTCTTCCATGAGCGAACAAAACATATTGAAGTTGATTGTCATTATGTTCGCCAGGCGTTTCTCGACCACACCATCTTCTTGCCTTTCATTTCCTCATCGGAGCAGACTGCTGATTTTCTGACGAAGCCCCTGACGATTGCTCGCTTCCGGCATTTTCTAGGCAAACTCTCGGTTCATGATCCACCGTGAGTTTGAGGGGGAGTGTTAATGTACATATAGATGGGTCGGGTTTACTGTACAGTCGGGTCGGATCATATAGTGATACATGTACATATATTGGGCTTGAGTCCCTCAATGAAATGCATTCTATTCCTCTCCAAACCCTAGCCGTCATCTCTTAACATCTCTTAAAATAAGTACTGCGAAAAGTACTTGACTAAACATGTTTTTTTGATAAAAAAAAGTACTTATTTATCAAATAAGTCCAATAAGCATTTAAAATCAACCGAACCAAACACCGCTTTAGAACAGATGCAACTGTTTGGTCAAAATGACTGAATCAACCCGACCCATTTAGATCGGATTCGGTCAGTTTCCGGTTTTACCGGACCCAAGTTGCACATCTACTTAGGGTCATAGCATATGTGACAACACCCGGAGTGCTCCACAAGTAGAGCTGGCAATTTCGGACCCGACACGAATTTAGCAGGTTTGGGTCAGGGGTAAACGGGTTCGGGTCGTAAACGAGTCGACACGATAGACCCGTTTAATAAACGGGCCGGGTCCGAGTTTAGGGTCTGGACACGGTAGACCCGTTTAAAATTCAACGGGTCGGGTCGGGTCTACATGTAATCTGATACTGTAATATGATGTACCAACGAGTCTATTGGGTCAGGTCGGGTCGAGTCGGACTGGGTCGGATTGGGTCAACTGAATAGACCCGTATGGTAAACGGGTCTTATCGAGTCTACCCGTTTATAAACGGGTCGGGTAAGAGTTTAGGATCTAGACACGATTAGTTAAACGGGTCGGGTTCGGGTATAGGGGTTTTGGACACGACACGAACCCGACATGACACAACCCGTTGCCACCCCTATCCACAAGATCAACCTCTTGGAGGGAGAAGAGCTCGCAGAGTGGGATTTAAGGGGACCTACCCGCACACAGAGAGAGGTGTCAACGGGTGCGACGAGGTCATCGGGAGAAGCTCCTGGAGCGGTCTCAACTCTGATACCATGTGACAACACCCGGAGTGTTCCAAAAGACCGACCTTATGGAGAGAGGAGAGAACAGCTGGTATATGAAGACAACCATCTCTACTCTCATTACCGATGTGGGACTAACCGCTCAACACCCGCCGTCGCGCCCCATTACCGCTGTTGGTCGTAGCATATGTGACAATACCTGGAGTGCTCCACAAGGCCGACCTCTTGGAGGGAGGAGAACATGCATAGTGGGTTCAACGGGGACCTACCCACACGTGGAGGGAGGCGTCAACGGGTGTGTTGGGGCCATCGGGAGAAGCTCCCGAAGCGGGCCCAGCTCCGATACCATGTGACAACACCCGAAGTGCTCCAAAAGACCGGCCTTATGGAGAGAGGAGAGCACAGGTGGTATATGAAGACAACGATCTTCGCTCCCATTACCGATCTGGGAATAACCGCTCAACACCCGTCCGCACGCATAGCGCGTTTCAACAGGGACCTATCTGCATGCAGAGAGAGACGCCAGCGGGTGCGGCAGAGCCACTCGAAAGACGCTCCCAGAGCAGGTCCAGCTCCGATGTCATGTGACAACACCCAGAGTGTTTCAAAAGACCGACCTTATGAAGAGAGACGAACACAATAGGTATATAAAGACAATGATCTCCATTTTTATTACCAATGTGGGACTAACAGCTCAACAGCATAGAAACCCCCTCTGAATTGCTGCCCTTAATCCAACAACTAAATGGCTGAGGATTAAAAGACAGCCCTCCCTTTCCAACACCCACACACCCAATTCCCACCCATTTATGTGAAACATGTGTCATGTGTCATGACAGTTTGATGCATACACACCAAGAAGATAGCAAACCAAAAGCTGGTGAGGAGCCTGACCTTAAAAACTCTTGGTGCCCATCCCTTTACCGCCACATATTGAGAATTTGTCAGTTTCCATGGATTTGCTTGTCTTTTTGACAGGCAATTCTCATCAGAGGAGAGGTTTTGACAAGCCAATACCAACACTAGAGATAGACCCAAGAAGTGAAACTGGATGGAGAAGGCCAGCCACATGTTCTGGTGGTGCTCCCTTCCTCCAGCTTGAAGAGTTCTGGTCTTAGATATCTGGGGGTTCTCCATTGATAAGATGCCATTCTCCTTCTCCTCCTCCTCCTCATTCGAGGTTCCTCAACAATCCGATGATTCGATTCCCGGGTTTTGATTCTACTACTGCATAGAATTGGGTAAGAGAGTGATGAGACTGTCATGCGCGAAAGCTTTCGCGTGACATCTATTCATGCTTGTCAGGTTAGGCTTCGTCGTCGCTGCCTCTGTAGCCACCTATGCTGTTAGGCAGGCTAACTGTGGCCGGAGGACGCCTCGCGTAAAGCCATCGGGTACCCCCCTTAACACCTTTTCATCAATCAAACAACAGTTTCCATTTAACGCCGTTTAATTACTTGATTGTCAGTTTCTTTTGAGTCAAATTTGAGAGTATCGCCTATTTTAGGCCTATAATCTTCTGATTCCTATGGTGTTCTCTGAATTTAGATAATGGAGAGGCAAACCCAGAGCCTTGTTGGATTGAAGAAGCACAGCAAGAGAAGGATGCAGATGTTAGTGAGAGGGAGGACCATGTATGAATCATATATACTTACCATTATTGCTTTTAGCTTAATTCCATACATCATGTTGGTGAGAGAAGTACTCACTCTTTCCCCCTTATTGAAATGTCACAGGGGGAGGAAGAAGAAGAGGAAGAGGAGGTTAAAACAATTAGCGGTGTAATAAACCCGACTCTGAGCAACCCCGCTCCTGATCGCTTAGAGGACGAAGAAGAAATGCTGCCTGAATTCGAATATCTCCTCTCGGGAGAGATCGAGCTTCCGCCACCCAGCGACAAGTTTGATGTGAAAGCCAATTCCCAGTACGATATCGAGATGGCAAGCAACGCGTCGGAATTGGAGAGGCTACGCAACCTCGTGAAGGAACTGGAGGAGCGGGAGGTGAAGCTCGAAGGGGAGCTGCTCGAGTACTACGGTCTAAAGGAGCAGGAGTCGGACATCACCGAGCTACAAAAGCAGCTGAAGATCAAGACGGTCGAGCTCGACATGCTCAACATCACGATCAAGTCGCTGCAATCCGAAAGGAGGAAGCTCCAAGAAGAGGCCACGCAAGGTGTGTTGGCAAGGAAGGAACTGGAGGGGGCGAGGAACAAGATCAAGGAGCTCCAGCGGCAAATTCAGCTCGAAGCGAGCCAGACCAAGGGGCAGCTACTGCTGCTGAAGCAGCAAGTCACCGGCCTCCAGACGAAGGAGGAGGGTGCCTCGGAGAGAGACGCTGAAGTGGAGAAGAAGCTCAAGGGTGCGAGGGAGCTGGAGGTGGAGGTGGTGGAGCTGAGGAGGAGGAACATGGAGTTGCAGCATGAGAAGAGGGAGCTGACTGTGAAATTGGGTGCAGCTGAATCCAGAGTGGCAGCACTGTCCAACATGACAGAGGTATTTTTCTCCTAAATGGTAATTTAAATTTGGTTCTAAATAATGATGGAAAAAATGCTTTTTTCTTCCATTTTGTTCAAAGATAAAAGACAGTCGATGCCCTTCGACAATGCCCAATAATATCTAACCAAGCAAATGAAATATTTGTTTCACCTCTGCCGCTAACAATCCCCCTCACGTGCGGTCCTCTCACACACGTGGAGAGAGATCTCAGAAACCAACGCTCTGATACCATGTTAGGAAACCATTTCACCCAAAAGCTTAAGCTAAGGAATGGGCCAACAATGTATATCAGGCTAACACTCTGTAAGGCTGTTTAGGGGCACCGTCGACTCTGTATCGGCGGTTCTTCATTTTTTCCTGAGAGCATAGTCGATTTTGGTGTGGCTTTTTTTTTTTTCCCGGAAGGGATTTTCCCCACGTAAATCTTACGTCTCTCCATGTTTGTATTCTGGTTGATTCTCCTGTGTGTTCTTCTTCATTATCTATCGTCCCCAGCGATCGGGGTTAGGGTTTCCTAACATAACCGTTGCAAGTAATTGCAAACTATTGAATACATTCAAGCGGTTCTGTTAGATTAACAATAATTAAAAATGATAGTAAAGGAAATACTAAGAAAACCTCATGGATTTTATGCTATAGGGTATTGAAGTTAAGGTTCATAAAATATAATGGGTGTATATGAATAATAATAGTAGGTGTCAGTATTTTGAGCTTGCCAAGAGTTTGCTGAAGGGTGAAACTAGGTGCTACTGCTGCACAGGGGACAAACACAGAAGAAACCTGTGACCAGAGAGAAGATATTGCTTAAGATCACTATACTATGCTGAACTTGAGAAATGATGCAAATGACTTTTATCTTGAAATCAATTGATGGCTTATGTACTATATTGTCAAATTATTTCGTTAAGCCTAGCGATCAAATACGCTAGTGGCCCTTGGTTATGATACAATCATGTTTGAGAACACGGAAGTTCCGAACAATCCTGATGAAATCTTTTTTTTTTTAATGTTTCAGACTGAAATGGTTGCCAATGCAAGGGAGGAGATCAACAGGTTGAGGCACACGAACGAAGACCTTACGAAGCAAGTGGAAGGACTGCAGATGAACCGGTTTAGCGAGGTGGAGGAATTGGTGTACCTGCGCTGGGTCAATGCATGCTTGAGATACGAGCTCCGCAACTACCAAACGCCATCCGGGAAGATCTCAGCTCGCGATCTTAGCAAGAATTTGAGTCCAAAGTCTCAGGAGAGGGCTAAGCGACTGATGCTAGAGTACGCAGGCTCCGAACGTGGGCAAGGAGATACTGATCTCGAAAGTGTATCCTCTCTACCTTCTTCGCCCGGGAGCGAAGACTTCGACAATGTTTCTATAGATAGCACTTCAAGTAGAAACACTTTTCTGAGCAAGAAACCAAGTTTCATTCTGAAGCTCAAGAGATGGGGGAGGAGCAAGGATGACACTAGTGCTTTGGCCTCACCAACAAGGTCTACAGGGGGTAATTCCCCGATGCGGACTAGCAGCAGCCACAGATCATCGGTTCCAAGAGGCCCATTGGAGTCTCTGATGCTTCGAAATGCTAGCGATAGTGTCGCGATCACGACATTTGGGAAGAAAGAGCAAGATGCTAATGAATCCTTGGATGGCTCGAATCTTCCGCAAATAAAGACGCAAGTTCCTTCGAGCGACTCGCTGAACAGTGTGGCGGCTTCGTTTCAGCTGATGTCTAAATCGGTTGCAGTCGTGGCGGACAACAAATATCCTGCGTTCAAGGACCGGCACAAGCTGGCTATGGAGAGGGAGAATGTGATCAAGGAGAGAGCGGAACAAGCAAGAGCAGAAAGATTCGGGGGGGACGCTCCAAATTTCAATACCAACTATCAGTCCAAACCCGTCACATTGCCACCCAAACTTGCTCAATTGAAGGAGAAGGTCGTTGGAGCTGCTGATTCGAGCGAGCAATCCGATGACAACAGAATCGACTCCCAAGCAGTCAGCAAGATGAAGCTCACACACATTGAGAAGAGGCCTCCAAGGGTGCCGAGGCCGCCACCTAGACCATCGGGTGGCACCTCTGGTGGTGATGCTAAAGCCACCAGCATTTCAAGTGGTATACCTCCACCACCACCATTGCCCTCCGGTGCACCTCCGCCACCACCGCCCCCAGGGGTTCCCGGTGGTCCTCCACGCCCTCCTCCCCTTCCAGGTAAAGGCTCAACCAGTGGCGAGAAAGTTCATCGGGCTCCTGAGCTGGTCGAGTTCTACCAGTCTTTGATGAAGCGCGAAGCGAAGAAGGATACGGCATCCTTGGCTTCCACAACCTCCAACACTGCAGCTGCTAGGAGTAACATGATTGGAGAGATTAAAAACCGATCGGCTTTCCTGTTAGCTGTGAGTTCCTTTCTTCTATTTCCTCAAACTAAATCTTACTGTTCTTTGGCATGAAATTGAGCAATCCAGTTTCTGGGAAAGCTATGCATATGAACTAGTGGCTGTGATTCAGGTGAAAGCTGATGTGGAGGCACAGAGTGATTTTGTTCAGTCCTTGGCAACCGAGGTCCGAGCAGCTACTTTCACAAGTATTGAAGATCTCGTCACATTTGTGAACTGGCTGGATGAAGAGCTCTCCTTCTTGGTAATCCATTTATCTTCAATTGTGAAGTTTTTTCCTTTCAGAAATGCAAAACATGAATATCATTTGAGTAGGGAGAAGTAATCCCGAGATGTAATTCCGATATTTTGGGTTAAATTTTTACTCAATTAATGGTATATTTATGAAGCATCGTCGTCTCATTTTCGTAATTAGTCCTTGAGTCTTCTGAACCTTGCTCTCTTGATAGGTGAAATCCAACCGAATAAGTACTAGAGTGATCACTACTTGGCTTTGGTTTCCATAGGTTGATGAGCGAGCCGTCCTCAAACACTTCGATTGGCCAGAAGGGAAAGCCGATGCTTTAAGGGAGGCAGCTTTTGAGTATCAAGACTTGATGAAATTAGAGAAGCAGACTTCATCTTTCGTCGACGATCCGAAACTCCCCTGCGAGGCTGCTCTGAAGAAAATGTATTCACTGCTAGAGAAGTAAGTAGATCTATCCATGACTCTTCCAATCAATACTAATTAGTCTAATTCTTTACGTCCGTGAAACTTATTCAACGGATAGGATCGAATGCTACGTAAAGTACAAGTGTATGTCTTGATCATTCCTTATGTATCGATCTTCAGAGTCGAACAAAGCGTTTATGCGCTCTTGCGAACCAGAGATATGGCGATCTCGCGATACAAGGAGTTCAGAATTCCGGTCGATTGGTTGCTAGACTCGGGCGTAGTGGGCAAGGTATGTGCTATAGCAAATTATTTTCATCATTGCAAAGTGTGACATATGAGCTAGGTGGAGCAGTCGCAGACCATCAGTAGGGTTCGTCAACGTAAATCTCGAAATACAATCCGATAAGAGTACTACTTTGTATAAATTAGTTTCAACTCCAACAAAATTAGATTTATACATTCTGATCAGGCCGACGATATCTGATACTAAACTCTGGTGCTTGAAACTGATTGATCTTGCTGTAGATCAAACTCTCATCTGTTCAGCTGGCGAAGAAGTACATGAAGAGGGTAGCATCTGAACTCGATGCCCTGAGCGGCGTCAGCGAAAAGGAGCCTAACAAGGAGTTTCTGCTGCTGCAGGGCGTGCGGTTCGCCTTCCGGGTGCACCAGGTGAGAGATCCTGCGACTCCCCGGTCTTCCTCTCGGCTCGGGTGTCAAATTTTGTGTGCATTACCAATTGTTTGTAATGGTTAGGCAAGAAGTTGTACTGAAGCTCAATGTTTGTCTTGTGAGCCTCCAGTTTGCCGGAGGGTTCGACGCGGAGAGCATGCGGGCCTTCGAAGAGCTGAGAAGCCGTGTTGGCACACAAGGAGCCGAGGCCGGGAAGAAGGAAGCATGAGGGTTTTTGTGCTTCAGTCTCTATATACTTATTTCCAGTGGGTCAGCAACGACTGGCCATAAATACCAAGATCAGCTCCAACACAGAGGAAGAGCCATACTCGTTTCATACTCGGATGTATGTCCTGTTACAAACCCCAGACGAGAGAGATGGCTAGGGTTTGGGAACAGAATAGAACGAATCTCTCATTAGGCCTTAGGCCAATAGGCCAATATAAGATCAATACATATAAGTCCTCTATACATGAAGTGTGTATATATATGAATACATCTTAACACTCCCCTCAAACTCAAGGTGGATTAGGGATGACAGTTTTGGATCTGACACGACCCGACGCGAAATTAGCGGGTTCGGGTCTGGGTTAAACGAGTTCGGGTTGTAAACGGGTCGACACGACTAACCCGTTTAGTAAACAGGTCGGGTCCGGGTTTTGCCTCCGACCCGTTTAAAAATCAATGGGTCGGGTCGGGTCTACCCAACATCCGATGGGTTCAAGGGACGATTGTGATTGTGGGTGCAAATTTTGGCAAAGAAGTCTACGAACCACCGGCCCTATCTGGTGGGCTCACAAGGACTACCGCGGGACCCACCGGCCCTGCTTGGTGGGCCCACAGGGACTACCGCGGGACCCACTGACCCTGCCTGGTGGGCCCACAGAGACTACCGCGGGACCCACCGACCCTGCTTGGTGGGCGCACAGAGACTACCACGGGACCCACCGACCCTGCCTGGTGAGCTCACAGAGTTTACCACGGGACCCATCAGCCCTGCCTGTGGAATCCCCCGAGACAACAACGGGACCCACCAGTCCTGCCTGGAAGATCCCCGGATACGACAGCAAAAACCGCCATTTGCCCTCAGATTTCCTCCCAGGAAATCCTATAAATAGCACAGCTTTCAAATGTAAAGGGATCCAGTTTTCAGATCTGAAATCTGATTTCAGAAACCAGAGCTCTGGGATTTCAGTTTTCCATCCTCCAACTCTCCTTGATCTTCTTCTTGTCCCTGAAGAGATCGGAGACACTTCAGTGACACTCGGTCTGTCGTGGTCACTTCAAGCAAAGAGATAGTGAATTCGGGTTGCTCCCTATAGCACGAAGACGTAGGCTTCGGCTGAACTCCGAGATCACACCTTGTGTTAACCTTCTCACTATTTACATATCGAAAGTCTTAACTCTAAGTCACCAAGACATCGATCTTCGAACCTACCTTCCAACCAACAGATCGAACAACGATCTCTGACTCAACTTCAATTCAATTGACTGGTGAGGTGAAGTCTTTGGATCGGCACGAAGATTTTCCCCCCACAGTTTGGCGCCGTCTGTGGGATCGAGCGAGAAGCCAAGTGCGTTCTACAACAAGCATTAGATCGGTTGAGCAGACAACCGATCTAGATAGTCAAACTTCCCGGCCCCTTCGGTTGAGCAGACAACCGTTAGGACACAGGCAATCTTGTTGAATCCTTCGCTCTTTCTAAATGGCGAGGACAAAGCATCAGGATCATCTAGAGGGAAGCAACACACGTAAACCTCGTCCGGAGACTCGTTCAATGAGTCAATGGCTCAACTTCGGACAGCCCCTTACTGTTCCCGAAATGGGGGTTCACTCAGGGAGCGGAAGATCGATCGATCGACCGATCGCACCACCTCCTCGACAGTCAATAGGGCAGACCGCCCCTGCTCCAGCTGAAGACCCGCCATCCACCTATCAAATCTCCGCGGTCGACTTTCAGCTGCTGCAATTGGCTGAGCAAAATGCCACCCACATAGCTGAAAGGGATGCTCTCAAGAAAGCAGCCTCCGAGGCAGGAATCGCTCTCCCCATCCCTTCATTCGGCGAAGGAGCGGGTCTGCCACGACAATCGATCCACTCCGAACCACGGAGGTCAATGGGCACCGCATCCCTTGAGAGGATTCGCCGCGACCCGACCCCCTCTGCTGCTCCATGGAAGCAGAGTGTTTGGGATCGCATCGATGATGAATCCTCTCAATCATCATCGGGTCGCAACTGTGCCAGAAGGACACCGTCGAGGCCCAACTTGCGAGAGAAACACCAGATGAAAGGGGCACCCTCGAAAGGCAGAGCCTCCCCATCTCTCCCACTCCAACAAGAAGCTGGGATGGATCTCCGTCACCGACTTCATCCGGCAACAACTCAAAGGCCCGAACAAGATCTCTCGATCTTGCCTCTTGATCTTCATCCAAGTCGAGGGCATGGTCGGAGAGAGGGATACTCTTCTGCCGGACCTCTCCATCGAAGTTTACTTCAATCATCCTTTCCGAGGGGATGGAGAACTCCCACTCTCCCCAAATTCAATTACCTCAAGGGGGATCCGACTCTCCATATACTGGCCTTCAAGCAGGCTTTGACACCGCACGAAGAAGAGAACTATGTGCTCTGCCGCACCTTCGCCGGGAGCCTCGACGAGCCATCTCTCGATTGGTACCATAACCTTCGGGTTGGGTCCATCACCCAGTTCGGAGTCTTGGCTAACCATTTCGTGCAGCACTATCAGCTTAATTTGAAGCCGAAGAAAAAGCTTGACTCTCTCTACAGGCTGAGGATGGGTGCTGACGAGAGTCTTCGCAGCTTCACGCGAAGATTCCGCAACGAGCACGCTGCTCTTTCTGGACGGCATCTGGATGACGAGGCTATTATGTTAGCCTTCCAGAACGCCCTCCGTTTCGATCTGCACATCTACACCGATTTCATCCGTAATCCTCCCCTTCCCTGGGTTTGGTGTTCGACCGAATCCAGAGGGAGATCGAAGTCGAAGATGATCAAGTTGCCCAGAAGGGGCGAGAGACGAAACGGTGACCCGCCGAAAGAGAACCCCGAAGTACGCCGCCAAAACTCATAATGCAGAGGCGTTGATTCCCCCTGCACCCAAGCGGTCAAGAAACGACGGACGTAGATCCCCTTCAAAGAAGACTACATTTATCGATTGGACCATACCAATCGAGCAGATCCTCGATCGGATTCAACACGAAGAGTTCCTCCGAAGGCCGAACCCTCTGCAACCTGATACAAAAGTCACTGCTGACAAAACGGTCTACTGCGACTTTCACCGCAGTCACGACCATTCTACCGATCGATGCTATCGACTGAGATATCATCTCGAAGATTTACTGCGAGAAGGCCACCTCCAAGACTTCGTCAAGGGCGGACCAGACCAGCGCTGACCCTCTACAAAGGGCAAAGAAGCTTGCTAGATCCACCAAATCTCTACCGATCAGTCACCCATCACCGTGCGTGCCAACGTCTCCGGCATTCATGGGTCATTGCACAATCAAACCTTGACGGGGAAAGAAGTTGATCGGCAAATACGACGCATCTTCAACGTGCGTTCTGCAGCAAACAAAGAAGATACTTGGATCGAGAAGCCTGTCAAGGGCTTAGCTTGGCCCTCCATCATCTTCAATGACTCGAACCTCCAAGGAGTCCATACTCCACACCGGGATCCCCTGGTCCCGAGGCTCATCATCGACGGGAGCACCGTCAATCGCATCCTCATCGACACCGGAAGCTCCATCGACATTATGTTCTCAGACTGCTTCAAGCGTCTGGGACATAAATATTCTAGTCTCAAAGTCATCCCTACGGTGATCATGGGCTTCAACGGGGAGCAGAGCATAACAATGGGCGAATCAAGATTCACCCTCGACCTCAGCCAAGAGACTCGAGTCTCGGTAAGGTTCACGATCATCGAAGGGACATCCAACTACAACATCATCCTGGGCCGACCATTCCTCCATCAGATCAATGCCTTATCCTCCTCCTACCATCAGCTGCTCAAATTTGCAACAGGAGAAGGTATTGTCTGCATTCGGGGAGATCAACAAACTGGGCGATCATGCGAAGCAGCCGCTGCGAAAACAGATCGCAGGATAAACTTCGCTGCCCCAAAGCGACCTAGAGATGAAGCTGGTCCTTCTTCAACATAGTAAGCAAAGGAGATCCCAATGTCCGAACCCCCGCCAATCGAGTGGGAGGCTTCTCCTTCAATCGAAGAGATCATCCCAATTAACATCGGCAGTGGAGATCTCCCTCGAGAAACCTTCATCGGTACCGGTCTCAGCGACGCAGAAGCGCTAGACATGGTATCCTTCCTCAAATCCAACATTGACATCTTCGCTTGGTGCTTCGAAGATATGCCTGGGATCAACCCAGATGATGCGTGTCATCGACTTGCAATCAAGGAGGGAGTGAAGCCCATCAAGCAAAAGCCACGCACAATCCGACCAGAGCGACAAGTTGCAGTTCAAGAGGAGATCAGTAAGTTACTCGCAACAGGCTTCATTCGTGAAGTAGAGTATCCTACTTGGATCTCCAATATAGTTGCTGTCCTAAAGAAGAACAGGAAGGTTAGAGTGTGCATTGACTTCACCAACCTCAACAAAGCTTGTCCCAAAGACCCGTTCCCCATGCCAAGGATAGATAGACTCGTCGATGCCACTGCTGGCCACGAACTTCTATCCTTCATGGACGAATACTCGGGGTACAATCAAATTCCACTTCATCTAGACGATAGAGAGAAGACTTGCTTTGTGATTGACCGAGGGCTTTACTGCTACAATATAATGCCCTTCGGTCTCAAGAATGCTGGGTCTACCTATCAAAGGCTAGTCACAAAGATGTTCGAAGATCAAATCGGGGGCAATGTCGAAGTCTATGTAGATGACCTCCTCACCAAAAGCTCCAATCATAAGAGCCATCTCTCTGATCTCACGGAAACATTTCAAGTCCTTCGAAAGTACCGCATGAAGCTCAACCCGGCCAAATATGCTTTCGGTGTTCAATCGGGCAAGCCTGGGACACCTTGTCACTAAGAGAGGAATTGAAGCCAACCCCGATCAAATTCGAGCCATCCTCGATATGTCATCGCCTACCAATCGAAAGGAAGTACAGCGCCTCACTGGAAGACTTGTTGCCCTCAATCGATTCATTTCGAAGTCTTTCGACACGTGCAAATCGTTCTTTGACAAGTTACGAAAAGTAGATACCTCTGGGTGGAGTCCAGTTTGCGAACAAGCTTTTCAAGATGTCAAGAGTTATCTCGTACGGGCTCCCATTTTAACAGCTCCACTCCCGAAAGAAGACCTCTGGCTCTATCTTGCCGTCACCGATCAAGCAATCAGCGCGGTCTTGGTCAATAAAAGAGAAGGTGCCGAGCATCCGGTCTACTACATCAGCCATACACTTCTTCCGGCAGAGACTCGCTACTCGAAAATTGAGAAGGTTGTACTAGCCTTACTCACCGTATTACGATGACTCCAGCCCTATTTTGTCTCCCACCAGATCATAGTCATCTTAGAGCATCCTCTCAAAGATATCCTCGACAAGGCAGGTCGAGCAGGTCGAATGACTAAATGGGTGATCGTGATGAGTGCTCTCGGGGTTCAGTTCGAACCCCGCACTTCACTCAAGGGGCAGGCAATTGCTGATTTCCTAGCTGACTTCCCAGTTGAAGACCCTATAACTTGGGAAGAAGACATCGATATGCGCCTCGAAGATGAAGATGAACCTCCAACCAATATAGCTACAAAAACCAATCCAAGTCTTGAGGCTCATGCCATCTCGCTGGCTCAATGAAAACTTTATACTGATGGAGCTTCAAGCACGATCGGTTCGGGAATTGGGATAGTCTTAGTATCCCCCGAACTTGATCATCTTCAGAAGGCCATCCTCCTTGGATTCAACGCTACCAACAACGAAGCCGAATACGAAGCACTCATCTTCGGACTTCAAATGGCTGAATCCCTGGGGGTAGATCGACTCATCATCTACAGCGACTCCCAGCTAATCATAAGGCAAATCAATAGGGAGTACACAGCACGAGAAGAGAGAATGCAGCATTACTTGGCCCTAATGCGACATTTACAACAACGTTTTGCTAGCACCGAGTTCATCCAAGTCCCGAGAGCAGAAAATTGAGAGGCAGATGCCTTGGCTAATGCTGCCTCGATTCTTGGAGACTCACTCAGGGAGAGGCAAATACAAATCGACTATCAAGAATCGCCCAAGATTACCCTCGAACAGCAGATCATCGCCACTACAGAAAGAACCGGGGGTGGAGAACAGCCCGTTACTGATCATGCCACAACACATGAACTCGAAGATTGGAGACGGCCAATCTTCGACTTCTTCAAACGAGGTACTATACCTGAAGATCCAATTTAAGCCCGAAGACTTCAAAGGAAACTTCCATGCTATTGCCTTCAAGGAGAAGATCTATATTTCAAATCGCACAACGGGACGTTGCTTAAATGCATAGGTCCCTTGCAAACAAGCGTAATCTTAGTCAACATCCATTTCGGAACCTGCTGGAATCATTCGGGAGGAAGATCTATTGAAGCCAAGATAAAGTTGCAAGGTTATTACTGGCCAACAATGGCAAGAGACGCTCACCAAGTGGTTCAAAGGTGCGAGCCTTGCCAGCGACACGCTCGAGATATCCACCTCCAAGCTGATGAGCCCCATCAACTAACAAGCCCATGGCCTTTCCATCAATGGGGGTTGGACTTCTTGGGTTCTTTCCCATCAACACAAAGCAAGAAGAAGTATCTGTTGTTGGCCACAGACTACTTCACCAAGTGGGTTGAAGCCGTGCCACTCTTCCGAGAGACTGACGATGAAGTCATCAAGTTCATCAGGCATAACATCTTCTTAAGATTTGGCACACCACAGGTTCTTATTGCTGACAACGGAGCTCAATTCGACTCCAACAAGTTCCGGGAGTTCTGCCTAAACAACGGAATCAAACTTTTTTACTCAACTCCAAGATACTCGCAGTGCAATGGCCAAGCTGAAGCCTCAAATAGGACTATCCTGTGCCTACTCAAGAAAAAACTCGATGATAAGAAAGGATTGTGGGAGCAAGTCCTACCAGAAGTCTTGTGGGGCTACTGAACCACTCCGAGAAGATCAACTGGATTCTCACCTTTTCGTTTAACATACGGGTCAGAGGCAGTCCTCCCAACAGAGACCATCTCGAACACTTTGAAGACCAGAGCCATCAAAGAGGGGGTTAATGATGAGCTTCGAGTCAATGACCTTGACCTCTCTGAAGAACTACGAGATCGAGCAATCGTTCGTGTTGCGAAATATCAGTTGAAGATTAAACAGGCCTACGATCAGAAGGTCAGCAAGAGACAGTTCCCAATTGGCAGCTTGGTCCTCAGAGCAGTCTTCTACAACACAAAAGAACACAGCAGCGGAAAACTAGCTCCCAACTGGGAAGGCCCCTATATCGTCGAGTCAATAGGAGGCAAAGGATCTTATCGACCGATCTCACCGGAAGGAGATAGACTACCATAAGATTGGAATGCTAGACATCTCAAAATGTTTTATCCTTGATGTAAACTCCATGTTGAATAAAGATCGCTTTCGAATGTTCATCTTGTCGACTCAAGTTCTGAAGCAGTTCCAAGTCGTCTACATTCGAGTTCTAAGTCATCGACATTTGAATTACCAGGTCGTTTAACAAGTTTGGGTGCTTGAGTTGCGACTTAACCCCTTATAGGCAGATGTTAAACGGTTTCAGGTTGTAAAACAAAACAACCTTCAAATCACTCGGTCAATTTAACAAGTTTGGGATCGTGTTGCGACACGACCCCTTACATACAAATGTTAGATAACCTTCAATTGCAAGATTGTCTAATAAGTTTGGGTACTTGAGTTGCAACTCAACCCCTCACACGTAAATGTTAGACTGTTTCAAGTTGCTATACAACAACCTTCAATTACCAAATTACTTAACGAGTCTGGGTGATCGGGTTGTGACTCGACCCCTTACGGTCAAGTGTTAAGTATATTCAAGCATTCCATCCAGAACACAAACATTCAGAGGAGTCAACGCGAGAAACATTTAATTTCAAATACCAAAAAGAAGTCTTTATTTCTCAAAAATTTCAGGATACAAGGGAGCTTTTATATATGTTAAGCTTATAGATACAACAACAAAAGAAAAGAAGTAGAATACATCAAGGTTTTGCCATGCTTGGAGTGCACGACTTGTCTCCTTCGGATCCACCACGAGCCTTGCTTGCAGCAGATGCCTTCGAAGACTGAACGCCGCTAGTGTGGACCCTGAGGACTTCCACCGCCTTCTCCGTTGTTGATCGCAAACTCTTGCACTCCTGAAGTGTTTGCGCGAGCTGCTCCTCTTTATTCGCAAGAGCCGCCTCCTTAGTAGCAAGCTCCGCCTTTAACTCATTAATCTCCGTCAGTCGGTTGAAGGCAGAAGTCTCCATCTTGAAGAACCTGTTCTTCAAGTCAGAAAACTCCTTGTCCAAGTCGATGTAGGATGCGTTCAAGTTCTTCTTTTCCTCTCGCTCCTGGCAAACAGTCTTCTTGCTGGCAAGAAGAGCTTCCTTCAGCTTCGCCTTCTCCTCATTAGCGGCCTCCAGCTCGGCCGTCAAGCGAGAGACTTCAGCTGAAGCCCCCTGCTCTCCGACCCTCCTGAAGAGCCTCGTAGCGAGCTTCAGGACTGCTGAGTTCTGCGAACAAATCAAGAAAAAGTTAGAAACATTACTGCAAGTATAACTCAAAAGCCAAGTCAAGCTGATGCACTTACCACGACTTCAAGCCTGTTGTAGGCCTCATCAATAGTAGTGTCTGGAAGATTGCAGAGCTTCCGGATCACCGCCGTTGGGTGGTTGATATCAACCTCACCCAGATCTCTAAGCAGCTGAGCCGTGCCAGCAGGAGTATCTACGATCAATACAAAAGTTCAAACAGTTAGAATATTTCAAAAGTCAAAAGCAGTGCAGAGAAGTTAACAGTCACCTACCTGCGGACTCGACCCGGGATGCTTCGGCCTTACTCTTCCCTCGGTCGGAGCTCTTACCCCTAGGGGTCGACTTCTCCTTGTCGGGGGATGCCGCTGGTGGGGGTTGGGGTGTCCCAGCTTCCATGCAACTCCCTCCCTCCTTGTGCAATGGAGAAGGGACATCACGTGGAGGAGTGATCTCCCCTTCCTCATGCTGCCCACCGGCCTGCTCGAGCCTGTCCATGAGCGCGGCCGTCTCCTCCGCCATCTGAGCAGCCGAGGGACAGAGCGTAGTTGGAGGCTGTTCAACCTCCAAACCCCCGCTCGTCGATGCGCCCTCAATGCGAGGGACGCTCAGGGGTACTTGGTCAAGGGGAGTGGGGTTGCTCGCAACCACGTCACTCCCCGAGTACCTTATTCGTATGCGCGTGGGGCGCTTCAACTCCTCAAAATGATAGGTGGGCAACACCTTCTGGCCGTCGCCCACCGTATCCATCACTTCTTCCATTCGACGGGCCTTAGCCTCGTCGATAGGAACGGGCTGAGATTCCTCGCCCCCACCATCGCCTCCTTCTTCACCACCTCCATCTCCATGGCCTCCATCCTCGCCGCCATTGTCCCCTCCTTCATCGTCACCATCATCGTCATCGTCATCACCTTCATCATCATCGCCATCATCTTCGTCACTCCCATCTCCATCGCCGTCATCGTCGTCTTCATCTTCTCCTTTCCTCTCTTCCTCTTCTTCTTCTTTCTTCTTCTCTTCTTCCTCCTTCTTCTCCTCCTCCTTGAGGACCCTCCTCTTCTTCACTTGACCCCTGCGGGTCATCACTAGCTTCTCCTCCATTGGCAGACGGCGCCTTGCCTCGTAGGCTTTCTTCTCGACCCGAACGGTCCTAACAATCTTGCCCAAATGAGGATCCTCCTCGTAGTTGGAGTACAAGACGTCATTGTCTTTGTACCGGGCCTGCAGTCGGTGGAGGAGGTTGGCGTTGCCGTGCCAGACCGGGCAGTTCGAAAACTGCTTCCATGATCATGTGCCGCAGGTCAACTCCAGAAAGAGATTATCGAGGGCCTCGACCCGCTCCGACGACCATGCGAAGGCTCCTCCCGCACAGTACATCTCCACCTCTTTGTGAACCTGAGAGCACGGAGTCTCAGACACAGAGAGGGGAGTCCATGCCCCGGAGACGGAGATCGACCAATCTGTGTACAGTTTGTCGGAGGGGACGGTGTCGATGATCGGGCGGAGCGCGGAGACGTCGGTCAGGTTGAAGAATGGACTATCCTTCCTCGAAGCCCACTTGTAGTGGTAAAAGAAATAGCCCAACTCAATCCTTGCCTCTTCGCCCTCGGGGATGCTGAAGTAGCAAGCCCTGAGCTCCTCCTGGAAGTCAGACTCCACGCGGCAGAAGGCGTAGATGATCTTCCACGCATTCCCGGATATCTGCCCCGGGCACAGCCCTGAAGTGTTCAGTAGCCTGGCAGCGAATGGCAGCAGAGGGAGGCGCAGCCCATAGTTTAGCTGGCCGATGGTGACAACCGTCCCCATCACTTGCTCCTTGCTGGCGATCGACGTGAAGACCGTCCGCTTGTCGATCCCGAAGGCGGACTGAACTCCTGAGAGTGCTGGTCGATTCTTCCCTTCTGTGAAATAGGCTAGCAACTACTGCCACTTCGCCCTCTTCACATCGGTAAGCTTGTCGCCAGTGTTGTACTCATAGGCGGGCTCCTCCGACAGCGGCATGAGGGGCCCCAAGACAAAGCTAGCCTTCGGGATGTGCTCTGGCCTAGACAGTGCAGAGGCAAACCCCACACCCATGTGCCTCTTACCCAGCACACCGAGGGCACCTTTGCCCTTGCCCCGACCTTTCTGTATGGGCGACTCCGGAACCCTCTCCTTCCCCTTCCTCTTGGACGGGACCACATTCATCTTCTTCATGCTGCCAGATGATGCCATTTCGACCGATCGGAAGAATGCGAGGAACCAAAAATTCGAGAGCAAAGAGTTCTGGACTTTGAAAATTTTTTGGAAGCGTGAGGTGAAAATGAGATCCATAAAGGGCTTATAAATCCTGGAGAAACTAGCGCGAAAACCGAAAAGACACATGGCATCATCAGGTCAAAAGCTGTGTTTTTAGAAAGGACACGTGGCATCAATCCGGAGGAAGCGCAAGTCCAGGCGAACCGTCGGAACCAGACGAAACGTCGAACCAGATGAACCGCCGGTCCAAGCGAACCACCGGTCCAGGCGAACCGTTGGTCCAGGCGAACCGCCGGTTCAGGAGAAGCACCGGTCCATGTGAACCACCGGCTCAAACAAAATAATTGTCCTCAATCGCCGTTCGAAGAATTTACCCGTTCGATAGGCAGACGATCGAGTAATCTTCCAAAGGATCGGGCAGAAAACAGGCTCTTTTGCCTGATCGCCTCAAACTCCTCCGGTTGAATTTAACCGATCGGTCAAACTTGACCGATCAGGCAAGTTCAACCGTTCGGTCAAAATTTCTACAAGATCGGGCAGAAAATAGGCTCTTTTGCCCGATCGCCTCAAACTCCTCTGGTTGAATTTAACCGATCGGTCAAACTTGACCGATCGGGCAAGTTCAACCGTTCGGTCAAAATTTCTACTGGATTGGGTGAAAAACTTAGGTTTTTGCCCGATCGCCTCGACCTCGACTGGTTGAATTTAATCGATCGGTCAAACTTGACCGATCGGTCAAGTTCAACCGATCGGTCAAATTTCTACTGGATCAGGAAGAATACATGCTCTTTTGCCCGATCGCCTCGACCTCGACCGGTTGAATTTAACCGATTGGTCAAAATTGACCGATCAGTCAAGTTCAACCGATCGGTCAAATTTCTACTGGATTGGGCAGAATACATGCTCTTTTACGCGATCGCCT
The DNA here is from genome assembly GCA_947650365.1 of Chamaelirium japonicum. Lineage (NCBI taxonomy): Eukaryota > Viridiplantae > Streptophyta > Magnoliopsida > Liliales > Melanthiaceae > Chamaelirium > Chamaelirium japonicum. The sequence continues at coordinate 27,348,875 of OX393559.1, read as the reverse complement.
CGACCTCGATCGGTTGAATTTAACCGATCGGTCAAACTTGACCGATCGGTCAAGTTCAACCGATCGGTCAAATTTCTACTGGATTGGGCGAAAATTTTAGGTTTTTTCCCGATTGCCTCGACCTCGATCGGTTGAATTTAACCGATCGATCAAATTTCTACTGGATTGGGCGAAAAACTTAGGTTTTTGCCCGATCGCCTCAACCTCGACCGGTTGAATTTAACCGATCAGTCAAACTTGATCGATCGGTCAAGGTCAACCGATCGGTCAAATTTCTACTGGATCGGGCAAAATATATGCTCTTTTGCCCGATCGCCTCGACCTCGACCGGTTGAATTTAACCGATCGGTCAAACTTGACCGATCGGTCAAGTTCAACCGATCGGTCAAATTTCTACTGGATCGGGCAGAATACATGCTCTTTTGCCCGATCGCCTCGACCTCGACCGATTGAATTTAACCGATCGGTCAAGTTCAACCGATCGGTTAAATTTCTACTGGATCGGGCGAAAAACTTAGGTTTTTTCCCGATCACCTCGACCTCGACCAGTTGAATTTAACCGATCGGTCAAACTTGACCGATCGGTCAAGTTCAACCGATCGGTCAAATTTCTACTGGATCGGATGAAAAACTTAGGTTTTTGCCCGATCGCCTCGACCTCGATTGGTTGAATTTAACCGATCGGTCAAGTTCAACCGATCGGTCAAATTTAACCGATCGGTCAAATTTCTACTGGACCGGGTGAAAAACTTAGGTTTTTTCCCGATCGCCTCGACATCGACCGGTTGAATTTACCCGATCGATCAAACTTGACCGATCGGTCAAATTCAACCGATCGGTCAAATTTCTACTGGAGCGGGCGAAAAACTTAGGTTTTTTCCCAATCACCTCGACCTCGACTGGTTGAATTTAACCGATCAGTCAAACTTGACCGATTGGTCAAGTTCAACCGATCGATCAAATTTCTACTGGATTGGGCAAAAAACTTAGGTTTTTGCCCGATCGCCTCGACCTCGACCGGTTGAATTTAACCGATCGGTCAAACTTGACCGATCGGTCAAGTTCAACCGATCGATCAAATTTCTACTGGACCGGGCAAAAAACTTAGGTTTTTTCCCGATCGCCTCGACCTCGACCGGTTGAAACTAACCGATCGGTCAAACTTGACTGATCGGTCAAGTTCAACCGATCGATCAAATTTTTACTGGATCAGGCAAAAAATTTAGGTTTTTGCCCGATCGCCTCGACTTCAACCGGTTGAATTTAACCGATCGGTCAACTTTGACCGATCGGTCAAGTTCAACCGATTGGTCAGATCTCTACTAGATCGGTCAAAAAATTATATTTTTTGACCGATCACCTCGACCACCACCGGTTGAATTTAACCGATCGGTCAACTTTGACCGATCGGTCAGAATTGACCGATCAGTCCTTCAGCACCAACGCTCAACAAATTTCTTTGCGCTTATGACAGGGGGTTGTTAGTTTTGCACCAAGAATCCAAGCCAGCTCGGATGATCTTTAGCTAACTTGGAGGGGATAACTGTGGGTGCAAATTTTGGCAAAGAAGTCTACGAACTACGGGACCCACCGGCCCTGCCTGGTGGGCCCACAAGGACTACCGCGGGACCCACCTGTCCTGCCTGGTGGGCCCACAGGGACTACCGCAGGACCCACCGGCCCTGCCTGGTGGGCCCACAAGGACTACCGCGGGACCCACCGGTCCTGCCTGGTGGGCCCACAGGGACTACCGCAGGACCCACCGGCCCTGCCTGGTGGGCCCACAGGGACTACCGCAGGACCCACCGCCCCTGCCTGGTAAGCCCACAGAGTTTACCACGGGACCCATCAACCCTGCCTGTGGAATCCCCCGAGACAACAATGGGACCCACCAGTCCTGCCTGGAAGATCCCCGGATACGACAGTAAAAACCGCCATTTGCCCCCAGATTTCCTCCCAGGAAATCCTATAAATAGCACAGCTTTCAAATGTAAAGGGATCCAGTTTTCAGATCTGAAATCTGATTTCAGAAACTAGAGCTCTGGGATTCCAGTTTTCCATCCTCCAACTCTCCTTGATCTTCTTCTTGTCCCTGAAGAGATCGGAGATACTTCAGTGACACTCGGTCTGTCGTGGTCACTTCAAGCAAAGAGATAGTGAATTCGGGTTGCTCCCTATAGCACGGAGACGTAGGCTTCGACTGAACTCCGAGATCACACCTTGTGTTAACCTTCTCACTATTTGCATATCGAAAGTCTTAACTCTAAGTCACCAAGACATCGATCTTCGAACCTACCTTCCAACCAACAGATCGAATAACGATCTCTGACTCAACTTCAATTCAATTGACTGGTGAGGTGAAGTCTTCGGATCGGCACGAAGATTTTTCCCCCACAATGATCAGGACACCATTATGGGGGGAAAGAGAGAGAGAGAGAGAGAGAGAGAGAGAGAGAGAGAGAGAGAGAGAGAGAGAGAGAAAGAGAGAGAGAGAGGGCAGCCGGTGATCAGGGTCAGAGATCAACAATCGATGATCGAGGTCAGAGATCGTGGCGCCGGGTGACAGGTGATTGACGATCGGGATCGGGTGATCGGAGTCGAAGATCGGGGCGTCGGGCAACAGGCAAGGTGCAACAGGCGATCGGGGCGTCGGGCGACATGTGCGGTGCAACCCGCGATCGAAATCGAAGATCGGCGATAAGGGCGTCAGGTGACAGGCTACCGGAGATCGGGTGTTGGAGATCGCCCTCTTTGCTACTCCAGATCTCTCTCTCTCTAGCGATCAGACCGTCATTACCTCCTCTGAGATCGCACTCACCCCCAATATAAACAGGTCTTGTCGGGTCTAATCGGGTCTACCCGTTTATAAACGGGTCGGGTACGGGTTTATGGTCTATACACGATTAGTTAAACGGGTCGGGTTTGGGTTTAGGGGTTTTGGACACGACATGAAATCGGACACGACACGACCCGACCCATTGCCACCCCTATGGATCATGCACAAAGAGTTTTCCAATCAAAGGCCGAAAGCATGATGTAGGATGTGACTTCGTGAAGAAGTCTGCAATCTGCTCTATTGAGGTAATGAAGGGTAGTGAGATCGTCATGGCCTTGTACTCCTGTCGGACGAAGTGACAGTCAATCTCGATATGCTTTGTCTTTTTATGAAAAACTGAGTTGCTAGCAATCTGAATAGCACTTCGGTTATCACAGTGAAGTGGAGTAGGCCTGGAGAAAGCAACATCTAGATCACTGAGGAGACGTCGAATGTGAACTTTCTCCTTGATTGTGGAGGCCATGTACTCAGTATCACTGCTGGAAAGAGACACTACTTTCTGTTTCTTACTACGTCAGGATATCAGAGAGTCACCAAGAAACAAGCAGTAATCAGTGATGAAGCGGTGTGTAGTCGAATCTCCAGCCCAATCTACATCTGAGTAGGCTCAAAGGCTAAGAGAGAAAGATGATGATAGAAACAAAGAGCGAGTAACTATCCCTCTGAGGTACCGGATGTCACGCCCTAGAAATCTGAAGACCGATTCCTGGGGTGTGAGGTGAGAAAAGGAAAAGGGTTCTGGGTATGGTTACTTAACTATGCCAATTTTAGGATTCTCACTGGGCTCTTTCTACGCTCACACACAAGCAAATGAAAGAAGGGGGAGAAACAAAAGTTCAGGCTCGACCTTTAAAAGGAGTATCCTTTCAGTACATGCGACCCAACGGGGTCACAACATACTGACAGAATATCCTCTAAAGGAGCACGCGGCTCAAGCCTCCGACGGCGAGCCGAGTATCTCACCCGCTCCCGAGCACTCGGTGCATCTGTCTGAAGGTCCTATCTACTGGGCTTGTCGAATTAGGTCAATTATTCATCTTATATTTTTGTGGTGATCTAACCTAGGCTTGGGGCCTTGAGGAGAGGCCTACCCAAAGAAAATTCAGCTGGCACATCACCACTTAACACACTAGTTACCTAATAATAGAAGTCTTATTCCAATCCACTAGATTACATCGCAAGAAAGAGACTACTGATAAAACGACATACTAGAATTAAAAAGGAAATGCTGCAACTCTAAACTCGTTCCTGGACTCCTACTGCTGCTCCGATGCCTCAGCTCCTGCAGAAGAGTCTACTCGTGGGAATGAGTAGCCCCCAAAAATACATTTGGGAGATTAGCCAAATAAATGGCTAGTGACAAGCTAACAATCTTAATAACTAACAACGCCCAAATTTTAAGATAAATTATTGATTAACCTAATTGTCAGGCTATGTTCTCAATCACGTCCTAAGTGTCCATGCAATTTCTATATTAACATGCAAATCCTACTGTCACTAGGTCATCGTGTGAACAGTCATACAATTCCAAATTTATAATCAAACAGTTACACACTCAAACATGAACCCCGGATATTTTGTTCAACCTGCCCCCGGCCGGGCATTACTATCGGGCCTTTTATTTCGATGTAGAGGGCCAACTCTCTCGCCGTGCATCCACCAACTCCATGCACAATTCACCCAGATGATCATAAGGGGTTTCCCGTCTTTCACGGTTGAGCTCTACCGCCCAACTTGCTTTACTATGGGGACTTCAACTCCCCGGGACAGGGTTGCTAGGCCAATCCCTACTCGAGGGCACCTCCTATTGGCTTTACCACAACCCTTGCCCGTGAACCCTAACCTACTCAACTTCGGCTGTACGCGCAAGGTGGTTCACGACCCTTGCGCGCACGGGGTCTCTACCCTCTAACCAGGTAGATTAACAATAATTAACATAATACATGGCAATGAAAGAACTAAACAGTGTTTAATCATTTGCGATGGTTTACACCCGGGTTCCGCACTCTCTCATAACCCAGCATTACATAAAAAAAACAATACAGCACTCTCACCCAAAATCCCTTTACTAGGGTTACCACGCTCACCTCAGGAGGGTGGGTTTCGAAAATTCTTTAATTATTTATTTATTCAAATTAAGGGAAAATCCTAGTTATGGTGTCCATGCAAACAATAATATTTTATTATTAAATTAATAACTTTTTATGCATGCGTCGCCGGACTCGCGACTCCGCATGCAAGGCGGGGTCCACTCGACCACATGCGACGACGTCCGGCGGGACCCGCATGCAGCGTTATGGACACCTACCCTTAATTTCTATATCGACATTATTAATTATTAAAGAAAGCGTGCTGTGTCACCTGGTCGACGTGCACGGACTCCTGTCTCTGGCCTTTGCTCCGTCCACGGTTGGATCGCCCCGGTACGAACTGATAAGTTGCATGCATCCATATGTTACTAATAAGCTAAAAAACGGGGATTTCAATTTTAATTGCATGGGGACTGGATGCTGTTATCATCGTGTTATGGACACGAAGATCGATATGGTTAAAGGGGTATTAGTTGGTCTGCCATCAATGGTGGTTGGCTTCTACTGTCTGCAAGTCGACGTTAAAGCCGACGGCGGCCACCACCACGGAGGGAACACGGGATCAAAGGGGTAGGTGGCTGTTAGCACATGGGGCCTAGTCGGACTGGGTCGGGTACCACCTGTTGCATGGCTGCCGACAATGAGGCCGTCGGCAGCCATTGCAGCAAGGTGAGAACGAAGGGAGCGGCAAGCAATGGATTGGTTTGTCGGTAGCTCGGCCACCGGCTACCATGGCCGCATCGAGGTCCAAAACCACAAGAGGGTTAGAGGTCGGCCGGGTTTCTTACCGAAAGAAAACAAAAAAAACAGGGCATAGATTCGATCGGCAGGGTCGTCGGGCATAGATCCGATCGACAGGGTCGTCGGTCTGATCATCACAAAAGGAGAAAAAAAAACAGGGGTTCGTCGGGTTGGTCTCAACAGAGCCGGAGAAAAGAACAGGGGACGGAGAGGGGGCTGACCTGGTGCAGTCAGGGGTCGTCGACGATGGCTCTTCCTCCAGCTGCTCCTCCCCAGCGCCGGCTGCTCCTCCCTGGTCGGCTGCCGCGCGCCCCAATGATCGCAGGGGAGAGGAGGTCGGATGAAAGAGGGAGAGATCGAGAGATGTGAGGGATGGGGTCGGGCTGGGTTTTGGGTTTAGTTTTATAGGGGAGAAGGGGGCTGCGGGATAGAGATGAGGGGGAAAAATCGCCGGGATTTGGGGGAATCGGGATTGAGAGGGATCGCACAAGGGATCGGATCGGATCGGGTCTGAGTTTGGGATAGAGAGGGAGAGATAGAGAGAGAGATAGAGAGAGGAGAGAGAACGGTTTTGAGAGGGAGAGATGGGTTTTGAGGAGGGTGAGATTCGGGGGTTTGATTGGGTGTGCAAATCGGATCTGTTAAGATCTGATTATCAGGCTATTAAGGGTGGTAGAGATGAGAGATATGAAGGCCTCATCACATCCGTTAAAATCTGGTTGGAAAAATTGTGAGTGTGGTTGAATGGGTTTGGTTGAAGGGAACTTGGTTTTGAGGGTTGGATTGGGTTGGCTGAATAGTTGAAAGAGGGTTTGGTTGAATGGGTTGGTTAAAAAGGGTTGGTTTGGTTGGGTTGGGTGAGATGGGGTTTGGGTTTTTATTTTTTTATTTTTTATTTTATTTTATTTTATTTTATTTTCTTCTAAGCAATCACGCATTGCTCGCAGTCGAGCTCGCATCGCACCGAGACGGCCGGTGTGCAAACCTCACGAGTCTGACAGACTCGCCTGTAAAACCCGCTATATAATTTGTTTATATTATTCTCCATAACGATCAAGTCTGCCTTGTTACACGTGCTCGCATGCTCGTGTAGCGATCACCATGCCTCCGGCGTCGCCTAGCGACCCGGACCCGGGGCCCACTGCCCGGTCCACTTCATGTTCAGCACAAATCATCAACAAACCTTAATATGAAAACAATCAATCAATCATAGCAATAAAAATTTTTTTTTTTTTTTACCGAGTCGCTCTGTGCGAAAAAGACTATAGAGCACCGGGTATTACATCCTAGCCACCTTATTAAAATTTTCGTCCCGAAAATTAACTAACACTAATCATCAAACAAAGAAGAGTACTGGGACCGCATCGCTGACTCGAGCTCCCACGTAGCCTCCTCCTCACTACAGTGCTGCCACTGCACCTTCACCATGGGGATGGTCTTTGTACGAAGCACTCGATCTTCTCTAGCCAAGATCCTAATCGGTCGCTCTTCATAGGACGCGTCTGAACTGAGGGTCAGGTCCTGCCAATCTAACACGTGCGACGGGTCTGGCTCATACCTCCGAAGCATTGACACGTGAAAGACACCGTGGACGCTAGAGAGCTGCGGGGGTAGTGCCAGACGATATGCCACCTCGCCAACTCTCTCCAAGATCTCGAAAGGACCTATGAACCTCGGAGCCAACTTCCCTTTCTTCCCAAATCTGGTGATGCCTCGCCGAGGGGACACCTTTAGGAAGACATGGTCTCCGACAGTAAACTCGAGTGGGCGTCGACGCACATCTGCGTAGCTCTTCTGTCGACTCTGTGCCGCTCTAAGTCGCTCTCTAATCAGTTGGATCTTCTCAGTCGTCTCCTGGACAAGCTCTGGCCCCAAGAGACTCCGCTCTCCTACCTCTGCCCAACAAAGAGGTGACCGACATGGCCTCCCGTACAAAGCCTCATAGGGGGCCATGCCGATGCTAGCTTGGTGACTATTGTTGTAGGCGAACTCTACGAGAGGTAGGTGCTCCTCCCAACTGCCTCCAAAATCTACTGTGCAAGCCCGCAACATATCCTCCAAAATCTGAATCGTCCTCTCTGACTGGCCATCCGTCTGCGGGTGAAACGCAGTGCTAAAACTGAGCTCCGTCCCCAAAGCTGTCTGCAGGCTCTCCCAAAATCGAGATACGAACCGAGGATCTCGATCCGAGACAATGGAAACTGGAACTCCGTGCAGCTTGACAATTTCCCTTACATAAAGCTTTGCTCGGTCGATAGATGTCATCGTCGTCCGCACCGGAAGAAAGTGCGCCGACTTCGTCAGTCGGTCCACGATCACCCAAACTGAGTCATGTTTGTTTCGGGTCAGAGGTAACCCCGAAACAAAATCCATCGTGATGTGCTCCCATTTCCACTCAGCTATTGGAAGCGGCTGTAGCAATCCAGTCGGTCTCTGGTGCTCAGCCTTGACTTGCTGACAAGTCAAACATCTAGACACAAAGGCGGCCACGTCACGCTTCATGCCCTTCCACCAGAACTGCCTCCTCAAATCGTGATACATCTTGGTGCCGCCAGGATGCATCGAGAATCTGGATCGATGCGCCTCTGACAACACCTCCTCTCGAACCTCCTCATCAGTAGGGAGGCACAACCTCCTCCGAAACCTCAGACCTCCATCAGCATCGATCGACCAATCCGGGACAGACTCTCCACTGTCGCATCGCACCCTAATCTCCTCCAACTCAGAATCCAGCCTCTGTGCTGCAATCACCTTCTGAAGTAGGCTAGGCTGCACTCGCATGGTACACAACATGGTATGAGAGGACTCCCACTGAACCCATAAATCAAAGCCTTCTATCGTGGCCAGAAAGTTCTGTCGATCAGTCACCAATCTAGCAAGCTGGCTACGGGACTTTCGGCTCAAGGCATCTGCAACAACATTCGCCTTACCAGGATGGTAAAAGAACGAATAATTGAAATCCTTCAGGACCTCGATCCATCTCCTCTGACGCATATTCAGATCCTTCTGACTCCCGATGTATCGCAGACTCTTATGGTCGCAATACATGTCGAACTCCTCACCGTACAAGTAGTGCCTCCATATCTTCAGGGCGAAAACCACTGCAGCCAACTCCAAGTCATGGGTGGGATAGTTCCTCTCGTGAGTCTTCAATTGCCTAGAGGCATAGGCTACTACCCTACCATCCTGCATCAGTACAGCTCCAAGCCCCATCAGTGAGGCATCGGTGAAGACAATATAACCTTTGCCACTGGCCGGAATCGTAAGCACTGGGGCCGAAGTAAGACGCCTCTTCAACTCCCGGAAGGACTTCTCACAATCTTCCGACCACTCGAACCTGACACCCTTCTTTGTCAGACGGGTGAGAGGTGCTGCTAGACGAGAAAATCCCTCCACAAAACGTCTATAATAGCCTGCTAGCCCCAAGAAACTCCTGATCTCAAATACGTTCTTCGGCTGCTCCCAGTCCATCACGGCCTCTATCTTCGATGGATCCACGGAGATGCCTTCCTGCGAGACAACGTGTCCGAGAAATTTCACCTCCTGCATCCAAAACTCACACTTACTGAGCTTGGCATACAGTTGGTGGTCTCTGAGGGTCTGCAACACAGCACTCAGGTGCTCTCGATGATCTCCCTCCGTCTTGGAGTAAATGAGGACATCGTCCACAAACACTACTACGAACCTGTCTAGGAACATGCTGAAGACTCGGTTCATCAGATCCATAAATGCTGCAGGGGCGTTCGTTAGACCGAAAGGCATGACCAAGAACTCATAATGGCCATATCGCGTCCGGAATGCCGTCTTCGGAATATCCTCTGCTCTCACAGCCAACTGGTGATATCCGGTCCTCAAGTCAATCTTCGAGAAATAGCAAGCCCCTTTCAACTGATCAAACAGGTCCTCAATTCGAGGTAAAGGGTACTTGTTCTTGATCGTTATGCTATTCAGCTTACGATAGTCGATACAGAGCCTCTTCGTCCCATCCTTCTTCTGAGCAAACAAGACTGGGGCTCCCCAAGGAGACGTGCTGGGACGAATGAAGCCTCTATCGAGTAACTCCTCTAACTGGGTCTTCAGCTCCTTTAGTTCCGCGGGAGCCATCCTATACGGAGCAACCGAGATCGGTGCTGCTCCCGGTGCGAGATCTATAGCAAACTCAACCTCTCGAGGTGGAGGCAAGCCTGGAAGCTCGTCTGGGAAGACATCCGGAAACTCACGAACCATCGGTGGTAGCACTACTGGGTTCCCATCTTTATCTCTACTCGGTAGCTGCGTTAGTAAGCTGAGGGTGATCTGTTGCAGCGGTACCGGGCACAAGATCTTCTGCTTGTCTCCCAAGAAGTAAAAAGCCTCGCTCCCCGGAGGTGAGAATGTGACCTTCTTAGTAAAACAATCGAGGGTAACGTGATAGGCTGACATCCAATCCATCCCAAGCAGTACGTCCACTCCTCCTAAGTTCAGGACAATGAGGTATGCCGAGAGCTCTCTGTCTCCTATATGAATGATGCAGTCCCGGCAGATCCGGTCCACATCGGTACTTACCCCGAGCGGTGAAAACACCGACAGAGTATGACCCAATGGAACCGACTCCAGTCCCAAAGTCTTGACAAAACTAGGGACGATATAGGAGTGAGTAGACCCGCTATCGAAATGAACGAAAGCAAGGGTCGAAAAGACAGGAAGGGTACCTAGCGTTATCGAAAACATGTAAGAAACTAATCTAGCTACCGGTTGCTACAAGTTCTAACGAATCAAAACTAATAGAAAAGACAACTACACCATTACGTCTACGAATTTAAATTCTAAGTTCAGGGTTACCTTCGATCGCTCCCCCAGAAGCCTCTGGGTCTTGACCAACTAGCATGTACGTCCTTCCCTGAGCCTGGTTGCCTCCTCCCTGACGGGGGAAAGACCTCTGCTGCTGTGCCTGGGGAGGACGCTGCTGCTGCTGAGCTCTCTGTGGAGGCCTCTGCTGCTGCACAGGTGGTGGCAGCAGAGCAGGCCTCTGGGGTGGAGCTGGTAGGAGTGGCTGCCGACGAAGCTGTGGACAGTTCCACTTCAGATGCTCAAACGAACCGCACTGAAAACATCCACGCCGCGGCGGTCCAAGAGCTGGAGGACCACGAAAGTTCTGAGGCTGGCGTGGCGGGGGTCGAGTCTCCATAGGCCTAAACCTCTTCTGAGTCGGTGGACCGTTGCGACTGCTGCCACTCCGCTTCTCCATGATAGTGCGGGACTCCTTCAACTCCTGCTCCACTGCCAGGGACCGGTTGACCAACTCCTCATAAGATTGCCCCAAGAAAGGGGTAACCCTACCTCTGATCGCTGGATTCAAGCCATGCTCAAAGCGCAAGGCTCTCCTACCGTCGGTCGCCACCTGGTGTGGAGCATACCTCGCAAGCTCCGAGAACTTGGCCTCATACTGTGTCACAGTACGAGATCCCTGATAGAGTGCCAGGAACTCCATCTCCATCCGGTTCTGCACGGTAACCGGAAATAACTTCTTCCGAAAGAGTTCCTCGAACTCCTGCCACGTAATCGCTCCTCGATCTGCTGCTCTGGTGCGCTGGACAGTCTGCCACCAGAAGTCTGCCTCAGCCTCAAACTGGTACGAGGCGAAGGTCACTCTCCTATCGTCGGTGATGCCCAACGCGTTCAGTATCTTCTCAGTCTGCTGGAACCATCGATCAGCCTCAATGGGGTCTGGCTCACCCTTGAAGCTCGGTGGTCCCATCGCCTTGAAGTCTTTCAGCAATTTCCCTTGTCGCTCGCCCTCAGCCTGCTGACGAGCCTGGGCCTGGGCAAGAGCAGCCTGTGCTAGCTCGGCCTGCTGCTGAGCAGCCATTTGCTGCTGTGCAACAGCAACCTGCTACTGCTGGACCATGGTGGCCATCCCCTGGAGTATTTCCATCATCCTCGCCGTGCTATCAGACGCAGAGGACGATCCTGCTCCGTTGCTCGCACCATTTCCACTCCTAGTACCCGCCATCTGAAATGAAAAGATAGTCCTAACGTCAACTATCTACTAACCAACTATTTAGACTCTAGACTGACTCATACTCCTAGAAACTAACCCCTAGGAACATATCCCTATGCTCTGATACCAGCTGTCACGCCCCAGAAATCTGAAGACCGATTCCTGGGGTGTGAGGTGAGAAAAGGAAAAGGGTTCTGGGTATGGTTACTTAACTATGCCAATTTTAGGATTCTCACTGGGCTCTTTCTACGCTCACACACAAGCAAATGAAAGAAGGGGGAGAAACAAAAGTTCAGGCTCGACCTTTAAAAGGAGTATCCTTTCAGTACATGCGACCCAACGGGGTCACAACATACTGACAGAATATCCTCTAAAGGAGCACGCGGCTCAAGCCTCCGACGGCGAGCCGAGTATCTCACCCGCTCCCGAGCACTCGGTGCATCTGTCTGAAGGTCCTATCTACTGGGCTTGTCGAATTAGGTCAATTATTCATCTTATATTTTTGTGGTGATCTAACCTAGGCTTGGGGCCTTGAGGAGAGGCCTACCCAAAGAAAATTCAGCTGGCACATCACCACTTAACACACTAGTTACCTAATAATAGAAGTCTTATTCCAATCCACTAGATTACATCGCAAGAAAGAGACTACTGATAAAACGACATACTAGAATTAAAAAGGAAATGCTGCAACTCTAAACTCGTTCCTGGACTCCTACTGCTGCTCCGATGCCTCAGCTCCTGCAGAAGAGTCTACTCGTGGGAATGAGTAGCCCCCAAAAATACATTTGGGAGATTAGCCAAATAAATGGCTAGTGACAAGCTAACAATCTTAATAACTAACAACGCCCAAATTTTAAGATAAATTATTGATTAACCTAATTGTCAGGCTATGTTCTCAATCACGTCCTAAGTGTCCATGCAATTTCTATATTAACATGCAAATCCTACTGTCACTAGGTCATCGTGTGAACAGTCATACAATTCCAAATTTATAATCAAACAGTTACACACTCAAACATGAACCCCGGATATTTTGTTCAACCTGCCCCCGGCCGGGCATTACTATCGGGCCTTTTATTTCGATGTAGAGGGCCAACTCTCTCGCCGTGCATCCACCAACTCCATGCACAATTCACCCAGATGATCATAAGGGGTTTCCCGTCTTTCACGGTTGAGCTCTACCGCCCAACTTGCTTTACTATGGGGACTTCAACTCCCCGGGACAGGGTTGCTAGGCCAATCCCTACTCGAGGGCACCTCCTATTGGCTTTACCACAACCCTTGCCCGTGAACCCTAACCTACTCAACTTCGGCTGTACGCGCAAGGTGGTTCACGACCCTTGCGCGCACGGGGTCTCTACCCTCTAACCAGGTAGATTAACAATAATTAACATAATACATGGCAATGAAAGAACTAAACAGTGTTTAATCATTTGCGATGGTTTACACCCGGGTTCCGCACTCTCTCATAACCCAGCATTACATAAAAAAAACAATACAGCACTCTCACCCAAAATCCCTTTACTAGGGTTACCACGCTCACCTCAGGAGGGTGGGTTTCGAAAATTCTTTAATTATTTATTTATTCAAATTAAGGGAAAATCCTAGTTATGGTGTCCATGCAAACAATAATATTTTATTATTAAATTAATAACTTTTTATGCATGCGTCGCCGGACTCGCGACTCCGCATGCAAGGCGGGGTCCACTCGACCACATGCGACGACGTCCGGCGGGACCCGCATGCAGCGTTATGGACACCTACCCTTAATTTCTATATCGACATTATTAATTATTAAAGAAAGCGTGCTGTGTCACCTGGTCGACGTGCACGGACTCCTGTCTCTGGCCTTTGCTCCGTCCACGGTTGGATCGCCCCGGTACGAACTGATAAGTTGCATGCATCCATATGTTACTAATAAGCTAAAAAACGGGGATTTCAATTTTAATTGCATGGGGACTGGATGCTGTTATCATCGTGTTATGGACACGAAGATCGATATGGTTAAAGGGGTATTAGTTGGTCTGCCATCAATGGTGGTTGGCTTCTACTGTCTGCAAGTCGACGTTAAAGCCGACGGCGGCCACCACCACGGAGGGAACACGGGATCAAAGGGGTAGGTGGCTGTTAGCACATGGGGCCTAGTCGGACTGGGTCGGGTACCACCTGTTGCATGGCTGCCGACAATGAGGCCGTCGGCAGCCATTGCAGCAAGGTGAGAACGAAGGGAGCGGCAAGCAATGGATTGGTTTGTCGGTAGCTCGGCCACCGGCTACCATGGCCGCATCGAGGTCCAAAACCACAAGAGGGTTAGAGGTCGGCCGGGTTTCTTACCGAAAGAAAACAAAAAAAACAGGGCATAGATTCGATCGGCAGGGTCGTCGGGCATAGATCCGATCGACAGGGTCGTCGGTCTGATCATCACAAAAGGAGAAAAAAAAACAGGGGTTCGTCGGGTTGGTCTCAACAGAGCCGGAGAAAAGAACAGGGGACGGAGAGGGGGCTGACCTGGTGCAGTCAGGGGTCGTCGACGATGGCTCTTCCTCCAGCTGCTCCTCCCCAGCGCCGGCTGCTCCTCCCTGGTCGGCTGCCGCGCGCCCCAATGATCGCAGGGGAGAGGAGGTCGGATGAAAGAGGGAGAGATCGAGAGATGTGAGGGATGGGGTCGGGCTGGGTTTTGGGTTTAGTTTTATAGGGGAGAAGGGGGCTGCGGGATAGAGATGAGGGGGAAAAATCGCCGGGATTTGGGGGAATCGGGATTGAGAGGGATCGCACAAGGGATCGGATCGGATCGGGTCTGAGTTTGGGATAGAGAGGGAGAGATAGAGAGAGAGATAGAGAGAGGAGAGAGAACGGTTTTGAGAGGGAGAGATGGGTTTTGAGGAGGGTGAGATTCGGGGGTTTGATTGGGTGTGCAAATCGGATCTGTTAAGATCTGATTATCAGGCTATTAAGGGTGGTAGAGATGAGAGATATGAAGGCCTCATCACATCCGTTAAAATCTGGTTGGAAAAATTGTGAGTGTGGTTGAATGGGTTTGGTTGAAGGGAACTTGGTTTTGAGGGTTGGATTGGGTTGGCTGAATAGTTGAAAGAGGGTTTGGTTGAATGGGTTGGTTAAAAAGGGTTGGTTTGGTTGGGTTGGGTGAGATGGGGTTTGGGTTTTTATTTTTTTATTTTTTATTTTATTTTATTTTATTTTATTTTCTTCTAAGCAATCACGCATTGCTCGCAGTCGAGCTCGCATCGCACCGAGACGGCCGGTGTGCAGACCTCACGAGTCTGACAGACTCGCCTGTAAAACCCGCTATATAATTTGTTTATATTATTCTCCATAACGATCAAGTCTGCCTTGTTACACGTGCTCGCATGCTCGTGTAGCGATCACCATGCCTCCGGCGTCGCCTAGCGACCCGGACCCGGGGCCCACTGCCCGGTCCACTTCATGTTCAGCACAAATCATCAACAAACCTTAATATGAAAACAATCAATCAATCATAGCAATAAATTTTTTTTTTTTTTTTTACCGAGTCGCTCTGTGCGAAAAAGACTATAGAGCACCGGGTATTACACCGGAGGATCCGAAGAAGAACTCTGTAGTGAACTGAGCGTGGAGCTGCAACAAACTGACTGACAATGCTAATAGCATGTGCAATGTCAAGTCGAGTGATGCAAAGATAGACGAGCTGGCCCATAATCTGCCTATACCGAGTGGGATTTGAAAGAGGGACTCCATCTGTAGGACATAGCTTCGAGTGAAGCTTAAGAGGGGTGTCTACTGTGTAGGTATCTGAAAGAGCAGCACAGCTAGGGATGTCTAAAATATACTTCTGTTGAGAGAGTAAAATACCATATACACTGTATGCAACCTCAAGACTGAGAAAGTAGCGAAGAGTATCCAACTCCTTCATCTGAAACTAGCTCCTCAGATACTAATGAAGACAAGCAATCGCAGCAGAGCGATCCCTAGTAATGATCATGTCATCCACGTACAACAGTAGAATCGTCCGGCCTTGCAGGGATGACCTCACAAATAGAGATTCGTCCTGACTACACTTTGAGTAACCAAGCTCCATGATAGCACGGTGAAACCGCTCAAACCAAGCGCGAGGAGCCTACTTGAGCTCATAAATGGCCGGACGAAGATGACACACATATTGAGGAGAAACACGGAGACCGGGAGGAGGATCTATGTAAACAGTCTCAGACAGGTCACTGTGAAGAAAGACATTCTTCATATCCATCTGAAGAATGGGCCAACAACGAACGACTGCCCGCCAGAATAGCTTTAACGGTGGTCATCTAAACCACAGGAGCAAAGGTCTCCTTGTAGTCAATGTCGTACTCCTGAGTAAAACCACAGGCCACACACCCTAGCCTTGTGCCGCTTAATAGATCCATCAGGTCGGTGTTTGACCTTATAAATCCACTAGCAGCAGACAGGCTCAGGATCAACACCGGAGGGTAGTGGGACAACATTCTAGGTCTGTGTCTGCTGAAAGGTCTGGAACTTCTCATCTATAGCCTAACGCCACTGAGAAAACTGAACGGTCTCAGAGTAGGACCGGAACTCCCGATCTGCGTGCAGAGCAGTAAGAAAGCAATAAACCAAGGCGAGTAGTTGCTGACAAAGGCATAACCAAAATGGTCAGGATGTCCAGTAGCGTGACTAAAGTGAGTAGGTGGATGGTGCTCTCGCTGAGAGTAGAAAGGTGGGTACGGATCCACAACTGATGAGGACAGAGCAAGCACGGTAGGCGGAATACCAGGAAGAACCTCTATGGAGAGGGAGGAAAGCATAAGAGCAGACCGACAATAGTAGACCTAGGGAAAAGGGGAGATAACCCGCGGAGGAGAGAACCCCCTTGATGCCAAACACCCCCTTACTTGCTCAATCTCTGCCAACTTGCAATCGACTTGGCCCCATTCGCCTACGATAAATCCACCCGATAGCCCCCAGATTGTTTTGAGATTCCAACTATAGGAGCATTTGGTGAATGCTTAGCATCACAACTTTGAGATGGGTTTTCACCTAGGGCTGTCAATAAACCAAGCCGTTCACGAAAAGCTCACGAGTAAGCCCGGTAATGGCTTGTTTGATTATTAAATGAGCTAAGTCAAGCTTAATTGTCAGGCTCATTTAATAAACAAGCCAAGATCAAACAAGGTAAAGCTTGACTCGATATGGTTCGTGAACATGTTCGTTTGTGAACATGTTAAGCTTGTTAATGGGCTCACAAACAGGCTCGTGAACATCAGCTCTAACTATGCAGGTTTGTTGGCCCCATCACGGTTCATGGGACCAAAGGCCAGTGGAGTCTAGCTGTCCAGGTCATGAATTGTTTTTTGGGGTTATCAACGTTAGCTCCTTAAAAAGGTTTCCGTTTAACGTTAAGGGTATGCAAAGTTTGATTTTGACGTTAAGCCCCTGTGATTAGATTTTGGTTAATGTGAGCTCATTCTGCCGCACACATGTAATAACAATTTTTTTAAAATGATAACTTTATCCCTATAGATAAAGTGTAACAATCGTAGCAAAAGAGTAACAATTCGTAAAGAGCAACAATCTGTTAGCCTTGGCTAACATGAGCTCCTTTTGCCGCACACGTGTAATAACGGAACGAAATTTTTTAAATGACAATTTTAATCCTCCATGTAAAGTGTAACAATCGTAGCAAAAGAGTAACAATTCGTTAGCAAAGAGTAACAATTTGATATGGTAAAATGACTTAATTGTGTATTAATTATAGTGGAATTTTTGCTCACCTGGTCACAGTATTATTTTTTTGTGACAAAAAATGCATTTAATTATGAGAAACCAAGCTGATTCTATCTCACACATAAAGAATAGCACTTAAGTAAAAAGAGTAACTATTTGGTCGGTTGATAGAATCTTTGTTTTTTTTTAATAAAAACATACAAAAAAAAATGCTTTGTTGTTTTAAATCGACAATCTGGAGTGATTTCAATTATTTTTCATGCAAAAAATGGTTTGCGTTCAATTGATGGCAGGAAATATAAATTTATTAAACTTCAGCTGGGCATTATTATCTTTTTTTCTATTTGGTTTGGCAGGATTTCGGGAGGGAGCTATTGCTATATGGGGACTTGCAGTAGGGCTTATTGCAAGTTGATTCCTTTGCCAGAGAGCTATCACTAAGTCACCCTTGTTTTTTGGGGGGCATTTGACTTACCCCCCAAACATTTAGGTGCGAAGTAAAATACCCCCAAAGTTTTCATTATTTGCTTCACTCTCTCAAATCGGACGCATTATGTCAGCCAACCATTGTTGACAGTCGGTCTATCCAAAGCCTCCTTTTAGTGGATTATTTTGCCCCTTACCGTTTCATCTTCCCAAATCCTTGGTCAAGAAACTCATTCGTGAAGAACCCATTTGTGAGTAAGGAGATGAAGATCTCCCCACAATAATGGTTATCCCTCATAAATGCTTTCTTGACCTTTGATTTGAGGAAGACTTTGAAGATCTGTCATGAATGGGTTCCATGATCTAGGATTTGAGGAGGGACATAAAGATCTTCCCTCAAGGAAGAGTTTTCGTAACAAATAGATTTCTTTACCTTGGGTTGAGGAAGGATGTGAAGGTCAATATCCACTCATAAATGGGTGAGGAAGGAGATGAAAATCATCTCTTGAGATTGAGTTTCCCTCATAATGGGTTTCTTGATCTTGGATTTGAGGAAGAAGACGAGGATCTCCCTCCATGAATGGGTTTCCTTCACGATTTGATTTTTTAACTCCATTGAAGCTGGAAATCAAAGATTAAATATTCAAACCATAAGTGAAGAATGGGGTGGTGAATGTTCAAATATGCTCGTAAAGCTAAAATCTTGCCATAAAACTCTCCAATCCTTGTTTTAATAAGTTTTGACCACTTAACTCTATATCGAAGTACCCCAATTCGGAACTTGGGTCATTTTCCTTGTTGAATCGAGGGATTCTGCATGTGTGCGTGCGTGTGTGTGTGTGTGTGTGTGTGTGTGTGTGTGTGTGTGTGTGTGTTGAGGGGGGGGGGGGGGGGGGGGGGGGTAAGTCTAATTTGAATGAGGGACAAAATAGTCTGTCAATTGCCTAAGTGATGTTGACTTAGCAAATGAGTGGAGCTCAGACAATTCTGTTAGTTTTGGAAGGGTGAAAACGATAATAAAAACATTGAGGGATATTTTACTTGGCACCTAAATATAGGGGGGTGTAAAGTAAAAATAGCCCTTTCTTTTTTTATTAAAGGATCCTCCCTCATATGATATGATCGGACGGCCTGGATGAAAAGGTGTCAGCCACTATCTATCTATAAAATACATACGAAAATGAGGCCTTTGGTGCCACACGCTAGCCTACCCATCCCCTCCTCCTCCTCCTCCTCCTCCTCCTCTCTCTCTCTCTCTCTCTCTCTCTCTCTCTCTCCACGAAGGGGAGCGTGATTGTGATTGTGTGCAGGATGTGTGATCCAATCGAGCGACATCGCAACCCTCCATGCATTGCATGTGATTAGTACTATTATAATCAACAGTTAGGTTTTTTGGGTCTACCCCCCTCATTTCATAGGCAAGTCTCAAACCCACAATCATAAATCTATAAAATAGTTATAAAATGGAGGCCTTTGGTGCCACATCACAACCTCTCCATTCACTCCTCCTCCTCCTCCTCTCTCTTTCTCTCTCCTCTCTCTTTCTCTCTCTCTCTCTCTCTCTCTCTCTCTCCCCCCTTTTAAGTTTTTTTATGGGGCAGATGTCATATAACCCATTTTAACAGTTTCATTTAAGTTTAAGTCCCGACAACTTTATCAACTTAGTCCAAGTCCACAGTTCTGCATATTAATTGCAATAACTCATTGACTATTAAAATGATTAATATGACCAGTGTAAGTTATAAATTTTATAAAAATTATCATTGTCTATAGATCACTGCCCCCGATCCTCACGAAACGATCAGTTTTGAAACCGATAGTGGAATCATTATAGCTGTTACAATGATTTCATTATAGCAGCTGCAATAAAATCATTGTAGCTGCTATAGTGATTTCATCATTTTTGTTGCATAAACTTTCCTACAGTGATTAATAAATCACTATAGCAATAATACTCAATTATATGAAAATGATACAAAGTTTCTCTATAGTGAAATCTCTGAAGTGTTGAGTATCATTCTCATATAATTGAGTGACTTCACAGTTATTACTACAATGATTTTAATGTAGCTATTGCATTTATTTAAAATTATACTCAATTATATGGAAATTACACTCAATTCCCTACATGCTACAGTAAAATCAATATAATATTGAGTATCATTTTCATATAATTGTGTGATTTCACTGTAGCTACTACATTTATTTAAAATGATACTCAATTATATGAAAATATACACAATTCCTTACAGTAAGTTAAAAATGGTACTCAATAAATACAAAAAGATACTCAAAATCATTACAATGGTTTTAAATGTTACTCAAATAAATAAAATGCTACTCAATTCCCTACAGTGATCTCTATGGTACTTAGATATATAGAATGATACTCAATTCCCTATAATGATTTCACTTATATTAAAATGATATTCAACATTGTAGTAATCTCATTGTAGGGAATTGAGTATCATTTCCATAAAATTGAGTATAATTTTTATAATAATTTCATTGTAGGGACGTTTTTTAGTAGCTATGTTGAAAATCACTGTAACAGCTACAGTGAAATCACTCTAGCAACTCGTGCCACTTTTTTCATAAAAAAAAAATCACTATAGCATCTATTATTAATTCAATGTGGGAGGATCCCATGGTATTTTTGGTACTTAAAAAATAAGCCATTTAAAACAGCTGTCAAATGATCTATTACGGACAAAAAACACACCAGATGATCACCTTTAAAACTAACTTTGATTCCGAGGACCTAAGCTTAGTTAAGCTTAGTTGAAACTATTAGCTATCTTGCACCTTATCATGATGCTATATACTGAACCTATACTATTTTTTTTTGGGGGGAGTTGGTGAAAACTCTTTTTAAGGAGATGCTTTTAAGCTTAACGACTTTGAAATGGTGTGAACAAAATTGCTCTCCATAGCATTTCAAATTTTCTTTTGGTATGGTACTGAATTAGTAAACTACCGCCGCCACCGAACCACCAAACGGCGCCGCTGGAGTTGCTCGCCGCCCCCGCCGAACTGAACCAAACCTAACCATAACCCTAACTCTAACCCTGAGATCTACAGGCCATGGGATGAACCCTAGACTTGAGATCTGTTCGTCGAATCGCCACCGCCACCGAACGCGACCGCCACCGGAGCTGCTTATCGATGCCGCCGGAGTTGCTGGCTGATGCCCCAGTTGCCTCTACTGCAGCCACCGCTATCGTCGCCGACGAAGTTGCTCGGAAGAGAGGGGAGAAGAAACGGGAGTAGTTTCGGATTTATAAATGTAGGTAGTTTAGGCTAAATAAAACTATTTAATATCATGTTCATACCATGGAACAGTTATCATCTCTCTCTCTCTCTCCTAATTTTTTTTTTTTTTGTAATCACTAGTTCTCTCTCTCCGACTGTAATGTAAAGTTTTCAGCACATCCTGCGTACCATACAACCGCGGGGCCACTGCCCCCAGATCGTATCACCACGCTCTGCGTGCGATGTGCGATCCGATCGAACGGCATCGCACCCGTCTTTGGATTTTGTACGGGATTAGTACCAGTCCAACCCAAAAGTTAGGGTTTTGGGGTCTGTTCCTCATTTCATCGTCGTCTCAAACCTTCAATCCTAACGGCACCATGAGCGGCAGCCTCCGAAACGCTACGACCGCCTCCGCCACCTACCGTCGACCACCACCTCCAGCGACTCCAGCCCCCAGGTATTCTCTCTCTCTCTCTCTCTCTCTCTCTCTCTCTCTCTCTCTCCCCGTGTCATCGGGCCAGCGGCCACCGATTACCCCCCCTCTTTCTCTCCGTGTCAGCGGGCCAGCGACCACCGATTACCCCTCTCCGCTTCACGGCCGCGAGCTCATCTCATTTTACCGATTTTCTTTTTTACAGATTAGATTTTTAATTTTTTTTTTTTTTTAATAATTGGGGAAGTTTCTGTTTGGTCTAGGGTTGAAGATCAATGAATGACCGCGCATTGGACTTTGAGAGCCTATCCTTCTCCGATTCTGTAGGGAAAAGGTATCAAATCCATCGTTCTTTCTAATTCAGTCTCGCAAATATTTAACGGTATCTTATGCTAGACAAACCCTCATGCTGATTTCCATGGACAGCTTCACAATCTTGTTGAGAGTCATTAACACGTATACACATAATTACATGAACATACATACAAGCAACTAAGCTAATCATTGATGCTGTGTATGACGGACAACTTCATGAATACTTTGTACCCAGCTTGCTCAAATCATTTCTTGCCACTTTTATCAAGGTGATCTTATCGCTGTTTTCCCCCCTTGACTTCTACCTAAATCATAGCCTACACCTCACCCGAACTTCGTCTGCCTTTGTTGCACGTGAGTAGACCATATTCCTTTTTCTCTTCTTTGCTATTCTTAACTTGATGGTTAAATTCTTCTCTCCCATGTAGATTCTATTAGTGACTTATTCAAAATGATTATTCTGGCATGATCATCAGAAGTTCTGAATTTTCCTGCCTTTAATTGTCTGTGTTTGTTAGCATTCATGTATGCATTACACCATGTTGTGGCCCGTAGCGCTTACAATTGATTGCTGTTTGTTAGTGCTTTTGTTTTTTGATCAAGTGGACTGGGTAATTAGTTCTCTATCCCTTGCAGTCAGATGTTCCAATCATATTTTAATTGGTGAGCTATTAATGATTTACTGGAAGACCATTTTCCTCTTTCATTTTTCTCGTGGTTCCCAAAACGAATTACATGAAACTTGTGTTCCATGTAAAGTCTAGCATTGGATTAGCCGATCATATGCTGCACTAACTTGTTTGCGGTATGAAATTATTAGATGTTACCCATCGGTATGCACTACCATTGGATTAGCCGATCATATACAATATGTTTGCGGTATGAAATTATTAGATATTACACTAGTTTTACTATCACATGTGCTCACCAAAACCTTCTTTATATTTATTCATACTAATGTTAAACCTGGACGATGCCCCGGAAGCCAAGCCTTTTTAATGTCCAAACCCGTGTCTAAAAATCTTAAATAAATTAGTATATGATTAAAATCCAGAAACTATATGTTGGAAAACCTACCCTTAAAAACCTTTACTCTCCTCAAATTTAGATGTGAATTATTTTGAAAATGTTTGAATGTATGAGAAATAAAGGTCTAGGTATCAATATAATTTTTCTCCAAAAAAGAACAATCTATTTCTGAACTTGGTGATCTTATACATGTCAATAGTTGTTGCGTTAATTCAAGTGTTTTCTTGTTACATGGCACATGGCTTATTGAGATTTGTAGGTGGGTGCGTGCATGCATGTGGTTGTGCACACATGCATTCTCCCTGATCTATTTGCTTCTTTGTCTTCCCTTGTAAATCATGTGGCAGGTGGTTACCCATCGCTTGAATTCCTCCCCGAGCGGCCAGGTCTTCCAAGAGGTCGACGGTCCCGCCGGGTAACTGCCAGTGCCCAGGGTGATCCCCCAAGAGCGGCTGCGCAGGCCCCAGGCGGTCTTGCACGTTGCCTCGAGGTCGGACCGTGCCCTTGCTATGGCAATGTTCGGAGACGACGTCCTGGCGATGGCTCCGCCGCTTCACAGGTAACCGCCTCGGCGCAGGGAAAGGTCTGTGCGAGGCTGTCACCTCACGAGTTTCCGCGCGGGGTAAAATTTCCACCGCGGGACCCTCCTCACACTAGTGGTGCGGGGTTGCCCTGTTGCTGGATCGTTGGGTGACGAGTCGCTGCAGCCGCTGTAGAGCGGTCCCTCTCGTCCTACGCGCCACTGCGTCCTCCACAGGGGGCTCCTGCTGGGATGCCCGTCGCGTGGGCGCTATTGTGGGTTGAGGCGATGCTAGGGTAGGGGGAGGTTGTGCAGGGGGAGCGACCCCCGTCGACACTCCCGGCGTTTGTAGGCAGCAGGTAGCTGCGTCCCTTGGACATAGCAGCATCGTCCTCGAGGTCTCACTAAGGAGACGCCGAGCAAGTCCGCTCCGGGCGGGCCGGGAGCATCAGCCGCGAGCGATCTCCTTCCGGTGTGAGCTCGTCACATACGTTCAGGGTGTCAAAGTGCTAAAAAAAATGAGCAATTTGGATATTCCCACTTGTGGGATGGAAGCTTTTAGCTCTAACCAAATTTCCATGCAGGAAGGATCAAATAACAACAACTAAGTCTTTTCATATGGGGCCGACCATGGTTTACACTCTAAAGAGTGTGTTCCGTGGAAAGATCGAGATGCATTCTCAAACTGGTTATCAACTTGGTGTCAAACCTTGCATAAATTGAGCCAAGGATTCTGACTTATGCTCCTTGCCTTTGGGTTTTTTATTGGGTGGGGGTGGGGGAGGTGATGGGTTTTTTATGTGGGGTGGTGGGGTTTTTGTGGTTGACGCAGAGAAGGATGGAAATACAGGAGGACGGAAAGAGAGAATGGGGCAATGTGGATCAATGTTAAAAGGAAAATGGCAAGTAACCATAATAGATACATCAATAATACTACTAGGCAAATTTTGTTGCTAACTCAAGCCATCTTAAGTCTCTTTGTACTATCTTTAACCATGAATCTTGGATGTACCTCTCTCTCTTGCCCTATCTAAGCGGATATGTAATCCCCACCTTATAGTTTTCTTCCTTCTTTGTTGAATCCATCTCCTGGCGTTGAGGCTTTCGGATTTCTCTTAAATATCTTATTTTTAATCATATCCTTCCTAGATTTACAACACATCCATCTTACATCCTCGTATCCACCATGTTCATCCTGTGAGCATGTACTTTCTTCAATGCCCAATACTCCGTCCTATGCAATAAGTTTTAAACTCTATAAGTCCAAAGGAGCATAGTTGATTTTGTCATGGAATCTTGGCACTTTTGATACTTATTGAGAGTTTGGGCCATCATAGTATATTTAGTTTTCAAATAACATAAGCGAGGTGGTTCTAGTAATGTTGGTAATTGCATATTGTTACCTTTAATCGGGTAGAAAAATGCCGGGACATATCATTGAGTACTGTAGGTTTTCTTTTCGTTATTGTTTCTGAGTACTTTAATTTGAAATAGAACCTTTTCATGTCATTTACATTTTTTTGGTTCTTAATTTGTTTTGGAGAGAGAATTTATTTGCATAGAATGTGATTTGATTCTGATAATCTAAGCTTGGCAGGAAACGCCATCATGCATAAAAATCGCTTACAAGAATATGCCCAAAAATCGTCCATCCCTCTACCATTGTATCAAACTGTTAATGAAGGAGATCAACATGCACCACAATTTAGATCTACTGTTATGATTGATGGGGAAACATTCACGTCCTATCACACATTTGCTCAAAAAAAGGAAGCAGAGCAAGATGTTGCAAAGCTTGCACTTGAGTGCTTATCTAGCAAGATAAATCAAGAAGGCATCCCCCTGTTACACGAGGTTTGTGGTATCTGTAATATTCTTGATTATTTAAACTCTTGCATTATCAGATTTTTTTTGCCCTTTTGCATGTGTTTACTTGTACGATTACAGCCAATATGTTGGTGCCAGTATCTGAGTGGTTTAAATCTTTATACTTCTTAATGTTGAATATTACCCATTTGCGAAATCCTATAATTGTATAAACAATAAATTTCATTCTACTTTTAATGTTTAGTGATAAACTTGGTGGTCATATGCCATGTGAAGAGTAGCCTTATCATCGGTACTGCAGCAGCTTTCCCTTGATCTAAGAATATTATGGTTCCATTATTTGTCATGAACTATGAATTTTACTAAATAAATATGCTGTGAATCTGTATATTTATTGAATAAACATATCTTATAACAGCATATTTATGTGTTTATCGATATTCGTGCATGCATATATTGGTGCAAGTGTGAGTGCTTGAAACTTGTATACGTTCTATGTTGAATATTACCAAGTAGAAAACAAACTGATTTTTTATTTTACCAAAAATTTCATTTTTCTTTCTAATGTTTAGTGATAAACTTTGGGTTTGGGGTCATAAGCTGGGATTTTTTTGTTCTTTTCATACATGAATGTTTTGTTCTTTATATAGGCCATCTTCTGATATATCATAATTTATTACTTTTATATTAAACATACAACATAAGAGTAGGTAGTATGTTTGCCATGTGAAGAGTAGCACTAGCGTGACATCTAAGGCCTATATTATCTGTACTGCAGCTGCTATCTCTTCATCAACCTACAGTGTTTTGAATTCTAAGATCATTACGTTTCCATTTATTGTTAATGAACTCTGAATTTTATTAGATAAATATGCGGTGAATCAGTGGTTAAACAGTGATGGTAGGAATACTGTTGGTTTTGTATAGTGATATGTAATGTATGCTTACTCCAGTGGGAGATCATATATTGTCTTATTTTTTTATCGATCTTGCAGGGTACAACGTTTTACAAATCTATCGTTCATGAATATACGGTCAAGATGAATCTGGAGAAGCCATCATACACAACTACTTCCCTACCAGGAGGGAAACTTCCGACGTTTGTATCATCTTTGGTCTTTGATGGGATAACTTACACAGGTGTTCCTGGAAAGAACAAGAAAGAGGCAGAACAGATGGCAGCACGCGCGTTCATTGACTCTGTTTTAGGTTTGTTTCTTATTATTCAATGGAGATAACTTTCGTTATGGTCACAAGTTTTAGTTGTATAAAAGGCTCACTAATTCTTCAAAGATAATTTTGCAGCAAACTCTAATACAAGCACCCCCATGTCTCAAATTATAAAATCCAAGGGTAAATTTTATGCAGCATTGCATAAAGGCAGTTGCTCACGCACATCATACGGCACAAATTTCACATTGAGAATGCAGACAGAGAGCACTTTAAGTAACAACAAAGGAAAAGAAATGCTGGCTAACTTGACAAGGGATAAGTTGCCTGGTATTGCATATTCTGACACTGGGAAACTTGCCAATGCTGTGGAGACGCCAATATTTTCTCCTGAAGCTAGGATACCCAAAAAAGAATATACATGCGAACCAAGTTCTGGAATAGTTAGAAATGACACTGAAGTACCGAATGAGTCCAATCTTGCACAGTGCAGTCAAGTGAACGAAGCACCACTGGTTGGTCCATCTATGCAACATTTGGAATCGCAACGTACGGCTCTTGATAGCGGAAGAAAGCGCTCAAACGAGTACCAAGGAAGCCAGTCCAAGAAAACACGAACTGATGGAGGGTCGGTATTCTATGATTCCTTTTCATTTCATATAATGCTTTATTTGTTTCTTGTAACTTATTTTACCCCCATCAGGTTTATACAATCTGTGTTATGGACCTTATGGTCAAGTAGTATTTTAGTATTAGAACTGGTTAAGAGGGAATACTGCACTCAAAATAAGAAGCTAGGATAAAGAAGTCCTCTATCACAAAGGATTTTTCTCCTTTGGCCAGTTTTAGCTCATTGCAAAGTTATTTTTGGAAATTTTTACCTTTTTTACACGCCTTTAAGGGGGAGAAAACTCTTCATAATGCATCTGATTTTTTTTCCCTTTTGAAACTCGTGGGATTTGCATAGTCAAAGATTTGTTTACCATTTTTAGGTCTTAAGTGCTTATTCATAGGGTTGTCACTAAGAGACAAGTCCTCTATATCTTGGGTGTCTGAAGCAGTTAGTGTTATCAACTTTTTTTTTGCTGGACTAGTGTTGTCAGCTTGTGTTGCCCTATAATTCACGTATCAGAGCAGCATACTATGGTACATAGCTGCACTTACCAATACTTCTCATTGTGCAACACTGCTAGGTTTGGCTCTACTTGATTTGTGGCAGTATACATCTATGTGAGTATTTGTTGATGAATCGGAGTGTTCTGATTCAGTTCTGGTTTGTTTCTTTATTGATAATTGAAACGTTGCTCGGTTTAACTATGCTTTTTCATGAACTAAACAGACCAGTCGTTTCATAATTGAAGCAAACCAAGATCGTGTGTGCTTTTCATTGAATATAAATAAAAAATATCAAAAGAGCCCACCCTAAAACCATCTAAGTGCTTTGAAATTTTCATAAGATAGGTCATGGATGTATCTATAAATCACTTGTGCAAAGTCACTATCTGGCTTGAGTGCTTTTTTGACAGAAGTTCATCTCCTTGTTTCATGTCATGTGTTTTTTGTTGAATAGCTTGATCTTGACTTTATATCTAGTTTTAGGTGAACCGGTCCGGTTGTAATCTGATGCCCTGTCCCCAAGGTTCTAAAAAGCGCTAGGCGCTAGTCGGGCGGTGGGGGGCCGCCTAGCGCCTAGGCGGCCTAGGCGGGGCCTAGGCGGCGCCTAGGCGTTTTGCCTTTTTTTTAATTATTTTAATTATTATTTTGATATTAGATAATATATATATATATATATATATATGTTTAAAAATTAATATAAGTTCAAGATTATCCCAAACCATTATTTTAAAGAACAAGTATATAACCATAATTCTAGATTTTGTGATTAACAAGAACAAAAGCAAACGTGGTCCGCCTGGCCAGCCTCATCCCGCCTAGCCCGTCTGGTCCGCCTGGCCAGCCTCTATCCGCCTGGCCCGCCTGGTCAGCCTCAGCCCGCCTGGCTCGCCTGGCCAGCCTCAGCCCGCCTAGACCGCCTAGGCGGCCGCCTTGCCCCGCCTAGACCGCCTAGGCGGCCGCCTAGTTCCGCCTGGGAGCTTGGCCGCTTTTCTGGAGCGCCTAGGGCCTAGGCGAGGCGGTGGGGGGCCGCCTAGCGCCTAGGCGCCGCCTAGGCGGCCGCCTAGACCGCTTTTTAGAACACTGCCTGTCCCATAGGACAAATGCTTTTGTACCATTTAGATAATGATGACGGATATGTACCTAAATCAAAATGCAATTTTGTCCTGAAGGCAATAGTTGCATTCTTAATCCAGAAACCAATCAACCTTTACTATATCAATGAGCAAAGGTTGGTGATATGTAATTTATCCAGGGAATTGTCCAATATAGTTATATTCCGTTTGGAAATCCAAGATTCAATAGATTGTTTCCACCAGTTGACAAGAGAGGTTTCATACCCTTCTTCGAGTAATTATTCCAAAACTAGGACCATAGACATTCAAATTGCAAATTTGTTTCAAATGGTGCTGCCAACTCCAACTCTTCTGTTACTTTTCACTTTTCTAGAGGGCATTTTGGCTTCAGTTCGACTTATATGTGTTGTTTGAATATGAACAGAAAAAGATGGTGGTGGTGACGTTCAGATTTCAACCTCAGACAGGTTTAATCTGTCGTTATGGTTGAAACTTTTCTATCCAGTTAATTAGCTTCTTATTTATAATTTTGGAACATGAAATCCTTGAGTTTTAAATAAATGTTTGTGTGCGATTTAGGGAAGATCTAATAAACTAGCATTGGAAATGTAACATGATAATAAAAATGGATCAAGTGATAATGTATTTGGAAAATGAATCAAGTGATAATGTATTTGGAAAAAGGATCAAGTGATAATGCATTTTTGGCAGTTTGGTTTCTTGCTTTAACGGTTCTTGTCAACTGGCTTTCAAAGCTTAGTTTTGAATGTTATTCATTGATTGCCACGTACACTTTTGAAAGAGGGGTTAAATTTGCGATTTTTCATTATTGACTTGTAGGTGTTTTTTTCTTGTCCAAATGTTCACTTGGTGATTGACCAAGATTTATGTAGATTTATTTCATTTTTACTTGTCAGGTTAATGCTATGTTACCAATGCTCATAATGGAGTTTCACTTATACAAATAAGCATTCCCAATAGAAAAATAATTCATAGAGCCCAAAAAAAAAAAACCGAAGCAAGATACATTATCAGCATATCTGATAAGTAGTACATGTGGGTATTCTTAGAGACCTATGTTAGGATTCCGAATGTGCCCCTGGGGGGGACTTTAGTTGACGCAAGTTAGCCTACAAAATATTTAAGTTTGATTTAAATTAATTCTATTGAACCATATGCCGTCCCTTGTTACATCAATGAAGATAATTATATGATTGGTATGATATCTGAAGCTGTGCGTAAAGTTTTATAGAGCATATCCTAATAGGATGGTATGATAATTCTTCTTGTCCATGCTAATGTTTATGCACATGTATTCATATACACATACCTAAAATCAAAGTTTTCAGACGCGAAGGCTTGACACGAGGCGTTTTCCTGGCCAAAACCTCGAGGCGTAAACCCCAAGCGAGTGTATGCTTTAATTAATTAAATATATAATAAATATAGAAATAAATATTAATAATTAAATAAAATATAAAAAACAAAGAAATATATGAAAATTAATAGTTTTATATCATAATCCACGATTCCACATCCACTCATCATAATAGTTTACCAAAATATATACATAAAGTATGTAAAGTGTATCATTATATCTAAATTGAATAATACTTGAGAGTTGAGACAATATTTATAAAACTTAAGTTCTAAGTCAAATAAACCAAATCCACAATTCCATATAATGCCACCATAAAATTCTAATTAAATCCATAATTTCCAATCGAAAGTTTTAATCATCCGAAATAAAAAGCACACTTAGAAATTATAATTTGTCACTTTAACAGAAAAAAAACACAAGTCAAATATTTGCTCAATCAAATTGGAGCTCTTCATCTTCTATAGTATTAAAAGCAACTTCAGGGTCCATAAACAATGTTTTTTTTAAAAAAAAAATACACTCAGTTCATTAAAAAAATTACCAAAATCAAGCACAGCTGAGCCTGAGGCGTAAGCCTCTGCGCCTCAGCCTGTGAGGAGTACGCCTCCGCTGTTTGCACGCCTCATATAGCGCCTTTGGGGCGTTTTTGTTGCGCCTCGCCCTGAGGCGTGCCTCGAGGAGTAAGCCTCCAGCGCATTTGAAAACATTGTCTACAATATGGACCTGTGTTCATGTTACCAAGTGTGGACTATGGCTATAAGCTCTTAATGAACTCTTTGTACGGACGGTTTGGTATTTAAACTCTCGTAATAGGTCTTCTTTCCTGTAACGGTCGATAGGTGCTTCGGGTTTTTGTGAGTGAATGACTTGGGTTCGAGTGTCGAGTCTCTAGGTATTTCGATCAAAGAAGCAGGGGTATTACGTTAATTGCAAATTTGACATCCCTGGGAAAGGGGAAAGTCAAAGTCAATCAAGTTACTCGAATCAATGTCAGAGACGTCGGTGCTAGTTTGTTGGTGTCCAAGTCAGTCGTTCATAGTACTATATTATATACTACAAGGCTATATGTTTAAGAGCTTGAATGCATAAATAAAATTACCAAATTAGTTATTGCAAAGCATGTGTGGTTCATAGTTCATAATTTTATGCCAGATCTAATGATTTGTTTAAAATATTATAGGTTTTTGTTTATTATATTGATTTAGTCCAATTTCAGTTCAGGTGTTTTAGATAGTGTTTCCTGAAGCACGATTGTTTTGAATTTCATTTTTGATTGTTGTGGAAGATTATTTTTTATGTTACTAAAATATAAGGATTTCGGAAATCTTGGACATGTATGGAAAATTCGGACTAGTTTACAAGGGCCAAGAACAGAGGGATCGACCTCAAGATGGTAGAATTGATAAAGTTAATAGAATGACTGCTAGTACAAGTAGGTCAGTTGTTTCCACATCAACCAGACAAAGGTCTGAGAGTTGTCAATGTTGTTGGAGCCTAGAGCTCCTGGATTTCTGGGTCTTACCAACTTCATCTTTCCTGTAATATAACTTCGTGAATTAATCCCATGTCCACTTGTTCCTTAATATCTTGTTCCTAAGGATCCACACCTAAGGAAGGAATTAGCTACTCAATGAGTCCAAATTTCAAAAGAAAAATAACTATTTGCTACAGTGTTACTGTAGGATCGCCATCTACATGACACTTTCGTCCATGAGATGGGTAAGTAATCCACTTGCCTAGCCTAGTCCGTTTGTCTATCTGGCTGTCTTAATACATAACTACATAACCATAGGTCATAAGCTTAACTAACAAGAGAATTACCCTATTGTCACGGACATGCCATTTTTTTGGCAAAACCCATGATGGTGCCCCAACACCCTCTTCTACCACTGGCAGCCTACTTGCACTAGATCCTTCTTTACAAGGCAGCCAACCATCCCTATGGCTCAATTGCCCAAACCTAGAGTCAAGGATCCTAATCATCCTATACCAAGTCCCAAGCATGTATGTCCTGTAAAGACATCTACCATGCTGGTGTCTCTTTTGTTGCTACTTGCTAGCTTCCAGCAAATGAATGACATCTCTTCCTTTGTTGAGGGCATGCCCACAAAACTTGGCTGAAACTTGTGTCATCCCCAAGTCTTCCAGTCCTCATACTGAGCATGCAATCTTACAGGTAGGCCAACGCATCCGACACATAGGACCTTTGTGCGTATATAAGCATTGACCCTACATAGTATCATCCGACAAGTTATTTAGGCAACCCAATATCCGATATGGCTCGACTTAATTCTCTCTTATTGCTTATTTCCCGTGCTTAGGCCCTCTAAAATGCTGCCTTTACCTACGTTTTGGCAGATTTGGTTCCAACCAAATTTGGCGAGATCTTTTTGATTTTTGCCATTACTTTTTGGTTTCATTAACAGCCAAAATTGTGACTTAAGGAATTTTTAAACCTTTCTCTGACTAAGAGTTCACACATGAAGGTTCCAAATTATTGTTTATTTTCATCATATGAACTAAGATAAAAAAGGGCATGCTGCGTTAGTCAATGTATGAATTATTGCAGCCAAAGATGCTATGTGTCATTAATGAAGTCTTGATTGCCTACAATAAATAACCAAAAATACCACCTTTATTCTTCAATTTATATTGTGGTGGATTAAGCACAAAGGATGTAATGGTCATTACATTGTTGTGCAAACTATTAGTTGTTTTCATTATAAAGCTAAGTAATTTACCAACCGCTGATATAAGCCAAGTAATTTGAGCGACAACTCAAATTAAACATTCACTGCTTGCTTGCCATAAAGGCCCATAATGGTATGGTTACATGGCCTTGTACTACAGACCTCTCGGAAACTTCTATATGAATTAAGTCTCACATCTACTTGCATTGAAGTTTGACAGCGACAAGTTTCTAAAGCGACATTTATCAGGATATGACTCTTCATCTCCTAGACCAAAGACTTTTCATCTTCTTAAGAGATCCCTTTTCACTTGTCAATTCTCTTCATTTCCTAGTCAAATTGATTTGATACATATGCATCTATATGCTGACAATATGAATACGACTAGCACTTCTCATATTTTGCATGGTCAACTTGCACCATTCTCCCCAGAACAAGAGGAGCTCATCCTCGTTTATTGTTTTCTCCTCATGATATAACTATAATCTACAATATTAAAAGTAGTTGATGTGCTATCATACTTATGTGAAATTATCTTTGTATGCATTTTCTCCAATTCACTTCACAACATGAATGTTTCATCGGCTCGATCCTTGAGCATCCCGCGGCTTGAGGAAATCATTCGCTCTGTTAGTTGATTCACCATTTCTTCAAAGATAGTTAGTCGCCTATATGGTTAGAGGGTTTGTTTTTTAACTTTTGATTGCTCTTCTAAATCTTTGCTTGAACCTGCTCATGATATTCTTGATTCCTTTGCTTCGTTCTTTTGCAGCACATTGAAAAGATAGGCTTTAGGAGGATGCACCAAATACAAAGGGCTAATATGTTTGTTTCATACTAATCATAGATTGACTTATCTTTGTTCTTACTGCTTCCAAACATGAGTATGCAAGAGATTCCTGTAAACGATGAGTAGTTCAATCCAATATTTTAACAGATACATTTACCTAGATATCCTCATATTGCCTTGAGACAATCAGTTGATATATGGCCTTTATAGATCATATCTTAAAGTAAGTGAATTTACTTATATGACAGTTAAATTTAAATTTTGGTTAGCAACATTTATGAAACTTAACAATGCCTTATTAGAAAATATATCTTTATTTGCTTTTGTGTTTGTTGTTCATTTTCCATGGAGATTTTTCTTTGCTAATGTTTCTATTTTTACTTGTGTTGATTCTCTCTTGGATCTCTGGATCACTTGGTGTAATATCGGGGTTAATGAGAGATCAAGAACCTTGTAGAACATTCTCTCCCTTTTGGTGCCTTAGGGTGTCCATAAGAGGAGAGACGCTAGGATCTTTTCTGGAATTACCTCAGATGTGCATGGAGTGGTCAAAGGGATTCTCATACAGGTTCTCAAAAAATTAGCTTATTTGTGTGTTTGCGGAGTGGTGTGGCACTTGTGGTTGGCAGCAACAAGGACAAACTATATAAAGTTGATTTTGGGTTCTTTTAACCAGTGACAGAGACAGTATCAGTTATTTTTTTGACATGGTAGGGTTGAAAATGCTATGGATGTTAAGAGATACAGAATTCTGGTTATAAGGAGTTTGTTCCATCAAATGTCGAGATAAAAAAGAGATGAACTCATTTTAGTATTATAATAACAAAATATTGAGCTTTAGTGGAGGACAATTTATAGGCTTGT
Organism: Chamaelirium japonicum; assembly: GCA_947650365.1. Taxonomy (NCBI): domain Eukaryota; kingdom Viridiplantae; phylum Streptophyta; class Magnoliopsida; order Liliales; family Melanthiaceae; genus Chamaelirium; species Chamaelirium japonicum. The sequence continues at coordinate 27,314,621 of OX393559.1, read as the reverse complement.
GCTGGTTGATGTATACATATGCTTACGGATTAATTCATTCCGAAATAGTTAGACAATTCATCAATTTGACAATATAGTTCAGCTTTTAGAAGAGTTTTCCGTAACAAGTCATTTCACTATTTTGTTAGCTATTATACTTGATTTGAACTTGTTCGGCATTGAATTGTAATTATACTTACATTGTTATTCTTATGTCCAAACTCTTTTTCTCATGGTAGTCTTAGTATAATATTTTCTTTTCACAGATGGGCAAATCTTCAAACAACATCTTCTCATTTTCTTTTACCAAGTACTTACCTTCCCTATGTTAGAAGAACCTTTGTAAACCCTCAAATAGTGACTTGTTTTATACCGTAGTTTTCTGACGTTTGCATGTCTAAACTATTATTATCTACCATACAAGTTAATTTCATTGTTTACTTAATTCCAGCATGATGTTTGTAAAACTACTTTTTATGTGTACCCTTCTGGCCATAAGATAAGAAGTACTATTGATTCCATTTCCATATAATCCCCCATGCTTTAGTTTGATTCTAATCAGCCTTAGGATCCTGTCAATGTCTACATCATGCTTTAGTTTGACTCATTGTTTTCTTTCTAGCAGTTTCATAACACATCCTTTATAACATATATTATTTTGTGGAGTGGGCCTTTGGTTCAGAGTTCAGATCGGAGCACAGCTTGATCAACATCGACTTGTTTGTTTTGAACATGGTTGAAAAACAAAATTTTCACATAATTTTTTTGTAAATGCTAGGAACCTAGTTTTTTTTAGGCCATCCCAATTAAAAAATTGAAGATGTCTGGTAACACTTAACAATACTTAGTTAAAGGCATTGGAAGAAAAAAAGGGCAAACATTTTAGACATGTGACCATCTAATCTATATTGTATGCCAATATTTTGCAATTCATTTTAAGGCATGTATAAGTTCTCGCAAACTTCTCTTTGTCATTCATTATAATAAAATCACCATCATAACTAGGGCTATCAATGGAGGCTGATATCATAATCACCTTGCCCTTGTTCGACCCAAATTTCCAGTATTGATGGTACTAATCGGGCATAATAGCTAGGGTCCGTTTTGGGTCTCAAAATATCACCTAGAACATTATTAATTTTGGTTTTAGATCCATATATATGGACAAACTCAATTATTTGATAACCTACTTAATATATATGATCGTTGTAATCTATATTTATGTGCTTGTTGGTCTGGTAATTGTATATTCACAAGCATGGTTGTTAGTATCATGTGATACACGATACTATACTTATCGAGATGAAAACGACGCGTATCGTGAGTGCGTATTTTGCACTATATTGTACGATACACGATTTAGTATGCATGGTACGGTACAGTGAAAGGGGGTGCTTTGGGATTTTGTCTCTTAAACTCTGAAAGGACGACACTAGTCCTTTCGGGATTTTTTTTTTCTCTTAAATTTCGAAAGGACCATATAAGTCTCCTAGAGTTATTAATATACTTTTAAATCATTTCTATCTAGGCTGATTAGTGGTGGGATTTTTGAGAGGTTTTTTGGTGGTTTCACAATTCATCCTTATATTCTGTAGAGATGTCGGACTCCACTGCTGTTTGTTTCTAAAGTTTTTTTTTTGGGGGGGGAGCAAATATATACCTTTTTTTTCAAGTTTTAAAGCGTTTTTGAGAAAATGCTATTGAAAACCCACAAACTTCACAAACGTAGACCTGATCTCCAACTGAGTCAAGGAGGTATGACCATATTAGGTCTGACCCAACTTAACCCAATAAAGAAGTCGAGCCTGGCCCGTTAATATCCCTATCTAAGCCGTAAAGCAAATCGTCGAACCTAAATCAAGTCCAGAGGACACTCGTAATATGATATCTTGAACTATTTTGGGAGAGGTATACTCGTTGTTTCCTAGAGCAATCAAGTACTTGGTTTTCTTCCAGTCTGCGTGTGTGTGTGTGTGTGTGTGTGTGTGTGTTAAACTCAATTGTTTCAGTTTTGGTTCGACATGTATAAACACATACAGTTGGGGCTGGCTAATTGATTTGTTTTGCCCTGTGTCAGGTTATCGCCCACTTCACCTGTTAACTGATGAGACTGTCTCAGAATGGCTGGAAATCCATCATCACATCTAGCTGGGTTGGGCAACTGGGCAACTTTCTGTGAGGGTTTTTTTTTTTTTTTCCCCATAGAGCTTTGTTGATAAACTGCATCAAGATTGTTGGTTGGTTGGTGGGGGATGTTGGAGGCTATGCTATTCTTGGAGCCGAGCACTAGTTTTGATCCTTGACTTGATTTGGTTTTTACCAAAATAACGTCATCTGTGTTGCGAACAAATCGGCCACTTCCTGAATGCCTGTAGCCTGTAGGTGTTTATATGTTGGCAGTGTGCTGTGCATTGTAATGCAGGGCAGGCAATGTTTGACCCAACCTGCAATGTTTGGCCGTATCTCGCCATCTATGGATTGAGGTCGGTACGACCCACAAAACTACTAGCCTTGTTGCCAATTTTGCGCGCACCATGGTTTTTCGATTTGGTTGTGGTTTTCGTGTAGAGCAACAGGTTTCGCCAATTTGGGTCATGGCTCGACAATGCAAGTTGTACTTTGCTGATATAATCTGTATCTTTGGATTGTACCGGTTGCACCATTCTCGCCAGGGCTGATGCTGTCCAATTATTTTAAAATTCGTGCCCGATGATCAGTGGACGGCTGTGATGCTGTCTCGATTCACACAGGTGTTTAGTGACCTCCCCGAACTGGCATAAATGCAGTGATGCCTCCACTTTCGAAATATTTCGTTCATTTTATTAGTAGAAACCTCCCCTTAACAAAATTTTGCATGATGTCATCAAACAAATCCAAATTTACCTACTCTAATCTTAAATCTTAAGAACGTTTTGAGAATTTTTTTTTAAAAATTATGTGGTGAGAATAGTCCCACATCAGTAAAGGGGTGGAAGTTCCATATCTTTGTATTATGTTCCCTTTCATGTCATCACCGGTTTTGAGGCATGAGAATCGTAACATTATTGTCGTCCAAAACCTGCGCCCAATGTTTTCAAAACCTTATCATTCATCGAACCGAAAGGGGGACTGGGTTATGGGTCATCGGTTCAACTACAGGATTAACTCGTGGTTGAACTGTGATATCATCATGATATCATAACTAAATTAATTTATAATTATTATTTTAAAAATTAGTTAAAAAATATTTTTATTACTTTTTTCTAATCAAATTATAACGTTGTCTAAAAATAATCAACTTCAAACTAACGTGTCGAAGAGAAAAAAAAAAAGACAAGTTTGAGGACCTTTTAATAAGTAGTGGTTCAATGAACCGTCAAATGGGTCACGTTAATTGGTGGTTCACCCGGTGGGTCAGTGGTTTTGCGGAGTTTAAGCCTAGTTTCTAGTAATTCTGGTTCTTGTATTTTTCTGCAGAATCTGGGTCGGTTCACAGGTCCAACGATTGAACCGTCCTGTCTAGTCCGGGTTTTAAAACATTGCCCGCGCCATATCCATTGTCCCGAGGCAAGACAAAGGTGGCGCGAGTTTCAGGCAAAATTTGATCAACCGAAAGTTTGATACCGAGGGGGCTTTAAAATAGAAAAAAAGATGAAAATACTCTCGATATGAAACTTTTGGCAATCGCAATTTTACCTAAAACCCATGTTAGATCCACTGTCCCGAGGCAAAACGAGGGTGGTAGGAATTCAGGCCAAAGTTCGACCGATCAAAAGGTGGCGCGGGTTTTGGGCCAAAATTCAACTTGCCGAAAGTTTCATACCGGGGGGCCTTTAAAAAGGAAAAAGACAAAAATGCCCCTTATATGAAACATTTAGCCCATCACATTTTCCCCGAAAACCGCACCACATACACCATCCCGAGGCAAAATGAGGGTGGCATATGTTTCGGATCAAATTCGATCGGTCAAAAGTTTCATACTGGGGGGGGGGGGCGCTTTAAAATGCCAAAAAGACAAATGCCCCCGATAGGAAACTTTCGGCTGGTCGTATTTTCGTCCAAAACCCACGCCATATCCACTGTCCCAAGGCAAAACGAGTGTGGAGCGGGTTTCGGGCCATACTTCAAATGGCGGAAAGTTTCATATCAGGGAGCCTTTTAAATGGAAAAAAGATAAAAATACCCCCGGTATGAAACCTTTGGCATGTTGCATTTTTGTTCGAAACGTGTGCCATATCCATCATCCCTAGGCAAATCGTGGGTAGTGTGGGTTTCGGGACAAAGTTCAATTGGTCGAAAGTTTTATACAAGTAGGACTTTAAAAAGGAAAAAAAGACAAAAATGTCCCTAGTAAGAAACTGTCAATCAATCGTAATTTCGACCGAAACCCATGCCACATCCACCATCTCGAGGCAAAACGAGGGTGGCACAGGTTTCGGGTCCACAATTAGACAGGTCGAAAGCTTAATACCGAGAGGACCTTAAAAAGGAAAAAAGATGAAAATACCCCTGTATGAAACTTTCGGTCGGTCGTAATTTCGCTTAAACCCATGTCATATCCAACATCCTGAGGCAAAACAACGGTGGCACGTGTTTCAGGCCAAATTTTGATTGGTTGAAAGTTTATAACGAGGGGTCTTTAAAAAGGGAAAAGGTTGAAAATGCCCCAAAATTAAACATTCAATCAGTCGCATTTTCACCCGAAACCAGAGCCATTTCCACCGTCCTGAGGCAAAGGGAGGTTGGCGCTGGTTTCTGGCCAAAATTCGATCGACCAAAAGTTTCACACTGGAGGGCCTTTTAAATGGGAAAATGATAAAAATACCATCAGTATGAAACTTTAAGCTGGTCGCATTTTCGACCAAAAAACTCGTGGCATATATAAACCGTCCCAAGGCAAAAAGAGAATGGCGCGGGTGTCAAGCCAAAATTTGACCGGTCAAAAGTTTCACATCGGGGGGCCTTCAAAAAGAGAAATAGATGAAATTGCCCCCAGTATGAAACATTCGGCCAATCAAATTATCACCCGAAACCCGTGCCATAGCCACTGTCATGAGGAAAAACAAGGGTGACGCGAGTTTCATGCCAAAATTCGACCCACCGAAAGTTTTATACCGGGGGGCCTATAAAAAGGAAAAAGATAAAAAATGCCTCTGTTATGAAACTTTAGGTCGATTGTAATTTCGCTTAAAACCCATGCCATATCCATTATCCTGAGGCAAAACAAAAGTGGCGTGCGTTTCGAGCTAAAATTCGATTGGCTAAATATTTCATACTAGGAGGCCTTTAAAAATGAATAAAAAGACAAAAATGCCCCTGGCATGAAACATTCGGCCGATCGTATTTGCACCTAAAACCCGCACCATATCCACTATCCCGAGGCAAAAGAGGGTGGCGCAGGTTTCGGTCTAAAATTTGACTGACTGAAATTTTCATACCAGGGGGTGGGGGACTTTAAAATTAGAAAAAGATGAAAATACCTCCGTTATTAATCTTTCGGTTGGTTGCATTTTCATTCGAAACTCGCGCTATAACCACCGTCCCAAGGTAAAACGAGGGCGGCACGGGTTTTGGTCCAAAAATGCCCCCAGTATAAAAAATTCAGCCGGTTGGATTTTCATCTAAAACCCACACCATATCCACCATACTGAGACAAAATGTGGGTAGCGTGAGTTTCAGACCAAAATTCGATTGGCCCAAAGTTTCATACCGAGAGGCCTTTAAAAAGAAAAAAATAAAAAATAAAAATGCCCCAGGTATGAAACTTTCGACCAATTGCAATTTCAACCGAAACCGACGCCATATTCATCGTCCCAAGGCAAAATGAGGGTGGCGCAGGTTTCGAGCCAAAATTCGGCTAGTCGAAAGTTTCATACCGGGGTCCTTTAAAAAAGTAAAAAGACGTAAATGCCTCCAATATGAAACTTTCGACTGTTTGTAATTTCGCTTGAAACGCATGCAATATCCCCCTTCTAGAGGCAAAACAAGGATGACGCGGCTTTCACGCTAAAATTCAATTGGCCGAAAGTTTCTTACCGAGGGGGGGGGGGGGCAGCTTTAAAAAGAAAAAAAAGATAAAAATGCCCAGGGTATGAAACATTCGTCCGGTCACATTTTTGCCTGAAACCCGCACCATATCCACGGTCTCATGGTAAAACGAAGGTGGCATGGGTTTCAGACCAAAATCCGAATGGCCAAAAGTTTCATAACGGGAGGGGCTTTAAAAGGGAAAAAAAGGATGAAAATGCCCTCGGCATCACACGATATCCACCGCCTCGAGGCAAAATGAGGGTGACACAAGTTTCAGTCCAAAATTTGATCGGCCGAAAATTTCATATCGGGCGGGCTTTAAAATGGAAAAAGAAAAAAAATACCCCGGTATGAAACTTTTAGTTCGACGGATTTTCTTCTGTAACCCACGCCATATCCACCATCCTGAGGCAAAAACACGAGTAGATCGGGTTTTGGGACAATTCGATTGGCCAGAAGTTTCATACAGGGGGGCCTTTAAAAATTAAAAAATATAAAAATGTCCCAAGTATGAAACTTTCGACTGGTCACAATTTCGACCGAAACCCGCGGTATATCCACCGTCATGAGGCAAAACGAGGATGGCGCGGGTTTTGGGCCAAAATTCGACCGGTCAAAAGTTTCATACCGGAAGCATTTAAAAAGAAAAAAAGATGAAAATACCCCCAGTATGGAACTTTAGGTCGGTCGCAATTGTCCTAAACTCACGCCATATCATCATCCCGAGGCAAAACAAGGGTGGCACATGTTTCAGGCCAAAATTCAAACAGCTAAAAGTTTCATACCGGGGGGAGGGGTACTTTTAACAAGGAAAAAAATACAAAAATGCCCCCGGTATTAAACATTTAGCTGATCACAGTTTTTGCTCGAAACTCACGTTATATCCACAGTCCCGAGGCAAAAACAAGGGTGACGCTGGTTTTAGGCGAAAATTTGATTGGTCGAATGTTTCATACCCAGAGGTCTTTAAAATGGGAAAATAATAAAAATGCCCCCGGTATGAAACTTTAAGCCGATCGCATTTTCAACCGAAACCCACATCATATATATAGTTCCGAGAAAAAACGAGGATGGCGTGGGTTTCCAGCCAAAATTCGATCGGCCCAAAGTTTCATACCGAGGGTGACTTCAAAATGGGAAAAAGATGAAAATGCTCCCACTATGAAACTTTAGATCGATCACATTATTGTACTAAACCTGTGCCATTTCCACTGTTGCAAGATAAAACAAGGGTGGTGCATATTTTCAGGCCAAAATTCGATCGGCCGAACGATTCAGACTTGTTAGCAAGCTCATGAATATACTCATAAAAGGCTTGAATAGACCTAATATTTATAGTCTAAGCTTTTAAGTGATTCTTGAGTTGGGAAACAAGCTTGATAAGGGACCGTTCAAGTTTATTCGATCACTAATTGAGTGAAGCCTAGCCTAAAGTTTAGGCTAAAGTTTAGGCTAGTTTAATAAACGAGCCAAGCTCAATCATACCAAAGCTCAGCTTGTTTATTAAACAAGCCATGAAGTTTAGGCTCGTTTAATAAATGAGCCAAGCTCAAACAGACCAAAGCTTGGCTTGGCTTGGCTCGTTTGCAGCCCTAGTAGTATGCTTCCCCTATTTTACTTTTCAATCAAATATGACAACTTCTCTACAATGATTTTAGATTGATTTCAGATCTCATCTCATCTTCTCTAATTCTGAAATTGTCTCAAACCCCTTCCAATTCCCAAATTCGGCAAACTCATTTCCCCTCCAACTTTTTTTGTCCACATTGACAATATTCTCAAGGGCTTTTTTCCAAAATATTATTAAAAAATTAAATATTTAACTAAATACCGGTTGACCAAAACTATTTACCAATTTAGCTCTGACAGGCACATGGCATGTCAGCGCCGTAAAGCGAGTCACGCTATTTTTTTAATTTCTATTTCAAGTAGAACCCGGTATTTGGATTACTGGGTTTAAACCCGGTATAATGGATACCGGATTTACCTGAAATCCAACGAGAAAACGGCTAAGCATGGAAACGTTATACAAGGGAGCTTCGGTTAAACTCGGTGTCCAGAACACCGGATTTAAACCCTATAATCCAAATACCGGGTTCTACTTGAAACGGAAAAAAAAAAAATCTCGCGACTCGCTTTACGACGCTGACATGCCATGTGCCTGTCAGAGCTAGATTGGTAAATAGTTTTGGTCAACAGCTGTTTAGTTAAATGTTTATTTTTTTAATAATATTTTGAAAAAATCCCCTATTCTCAAACATAGTGAGAGAAAAAAAAAAATCTTAACTAGTCACTTATTTTTCCATAGATCAAATGATTCATTGAATTATTCATAAATAATCGATCTATCAAAAGGATTACAAGTCAACTTACTTTGTAAAAATAACGACGGATTTAAACTTCAAAACAGTTAATATGGTAGAATTGAGAAGCTCCAAGGATCTGGTAGGGAATGGTACACTCATCTCACTATCAGCCGCTGCCATCGAGTTGTCCGTGGGAAAGAAGGTGTGCCATGTATTGCTGAGAAAAATAAGACACTCAACAAAGCATTCCACACATAATGGTACTAAAAAGAATGTCCACAGCCATGATCACAAAGCTTCAGGCATAATATTGCAGGAAATAAGAAACATACAATGATCAGCATTAATATAAGTAAGAACAATACTTCGCACCAACAGGTGTTGGAGCGCGCGGATCTTCTGTCCGATGCGAACCGTTGGATGAATATCACTAGTGATATTCAGCCGTTAACAAGCTCTAACAGAATATCACTAGTGAAGGTCGCGAGGGATTCGGATATTGTCAGAACTGTGAACGGCTGAATATCACTAGTGATATTCATCCAGCGGTTCACATCAGACAGAGGAGCCGTGTGCTCCAACACCTGTTGGTGCGAAGTTTTGTTCTATAAGTAATAATGCTGCTACTGACAAGAATGATTACAAGCTAAAGCACCAATCATTCTTTAGAACAAAGGGCTAGTAGAAGCTTGGTACCATTTAAATTATTTAAATATTCCACGACTCGGCCACTATTCCATGGATACGAGCTTGAGGATTGGATTCCATGTGTCTAATTCTTGTGATATTCTCTATATGACAGTAGAGATAATTGGCAGCCTTCTGTGTACTTGAGAAAACGGAAGCTCATTGAGATCGGAAAGGCTAGGATCATGCGGTCTCCAAAAATAATTGCAGGGATATGAACTCAGAGGTGGTTTCAAAGTGCATTCAAGTGTTTAACCGGTGTAGTATCCTGTAATTGAGGTGCCATCCCGGCCGTCCAAATGACCATCCATAGAGGCTGGCATGTGGATGAGTATAAGGCCCTTGTGAGGCACCATCCCACAGGGGCCACAGGGCAGATAAGAAAGAGTGTGACCAGTGACAACAAAACTACCCTTGGTCCAACCAGGGCCTGACATGTACCCAATAGGGCCAAGACGCAGACCCAGTTGGGGGAGGTTGTGTGGTGTGGACCAAACTCTACTTGAGGGGGCTTGTGCCACAAGTACCCATAAGGCTCCCGTCCAAGCTCGGGCAAGGAAAGAAGGGGGCATAGCTAAGCTTCTTTTGGAGGAGTAACAAGCTGATCTCCGACCTCAAGTCGGGCTCCTTACAGGAACTCTAGTGCCTGGACCCTGCTTGAGACCAAGATACCTGAACTCACCTCCTCATAGAGGCTTAGGTACGGGCTAGACCGCACACCTTGGGCCCTACTCAAAAGAGCTCAAGAGAGGCTAGAGAACAGTGCGGCCTAGACACCGTAGACTGTGTGTACTCATAGTCACAAAGTTCGGGTTCGGCAATAAGTCGGCGAGGGAAAAACTCGGAAAAGTTCGGCGAAAATCGGAAAGTTCGGGAAAAAAACGGGTAAAAGTCGGGGAAAAAAACGGGTTCGGGTTTTAATCGGTGAGGGTAAAATTTGGAAAAAATCGGAAAGTTCGGGGCCTTCAAAATTTCAGTTTTTAGCCTACATTTAAGCACCTAAGACATTTTTACATGACTTATATAAAGATGATAGATCGACAGCAACAAATCAACAAAGTTTTGGCCTACATTTAACTATTTAAGCAACTAAGACATTTCGAACGTGATTTAAAGATGATAAGAAAGCAAGAAAAGTTAACAAAGTTACTACCAAATGTAAGTAAGCAAGTAAGCAACAAAGCAACAACAAAATGATAAAGTAATATACTAAGTTACTAACATCATGTTAAGGTGATAACGCCATCCCAAAATAAAATATTACAAAACTTAAGATGTTCATTGTTTAATTGTCACTCATCAAAATATAATAGAAAATAAAAATTAAGCATCGATCATGTCATCGAGAGCATCCAATGCCAAACTAGTATCATCCTCCCTTGCTTCATTCTCTTCATCCTCCAAGAATTCCATGTCATCAGACTCATCATCGGAAGAAAGTTGGACATCTTCGAGATCGGCTTCCCCCTCCACATCCTCGAAAGGCAATATGTTCTCCACATTGATCGGCTGAGAATCATTGGCTTCTTTATCTTTGGTTGTCTTCATGAAATGTAAGTTCATTCGAACGAAAACCAAATCATGTAGCTTCTTGGGTTCCAACCGGTTCCTCTTCTTTGTGTGTGCGGCATCAAAAGCACTCCAATTCCTTTCGCATGCCGAAGCACTACATGGTTGACTATGCAATTTGATTGCCAACCGTTGAAGAGTTGGAACCTCATCTCCCCACATGTGCCACCAAACTCCTATATAGCACAATGCATACAAATACAAAATCCCAATTATCAAATTATAAAAACAACCAAGCAACAAACTAATCAAACTTTAAAAAACTATAGTAAAAAAAAGAATACGCACTTGGATGCTCTATGCTCAAGGACTCGATTGCAATAGGTGCAAATATCTTTGGATCTTTTTGGTGGTAGAATTTGATCTCGGTAAGAAAAGCTTTTCTCGCATCGGGTCCCGGCACCATCTTTTGTAAAACCTTCTCAAATCCGCTTTTTACTTCTCTATCCATTTTCACCAATTTGGAAACAAACAAGCTAGGATTGAGAAAACCAGCAACGGCATGTAGAGGGCTATGTAATGTCTTGTTCCACCTCTTATCAATTATTTTCCAATAAGGCATATACTTCTCATCATCCCCTTTGTAAACTTCCTTGATTGCTTCTTTTGCACGATCCATGCCTTCGTATAAATAACCCATTGTGGAACCATCACCATCAACCATCCTCAACACCCTCACTAAAGGTTCAACACTACATATTATCTCCTTTCCAATTAACCAAAATTCACTACCTTGGATTGTCATTTGCATAACTACACCTTCTTCAATCTTGCTTTGGGGAAGAGACCTCCACTCATTCGAAGCGACCATGAATTGAAGTGCTTGTTCTTCTTTGATGATTGATTGCAAACATAGGAATTCGGTTGCAAATCTAGTTGCACCCGGCCTTTTCAGCTCTCTACCATGAGTATGCAACCTCATCAAATCCAAAACATGTTGATACTTGTAACAGAACTTTACAATCTTTCTTGCAGATGCTAGAATAGGCTTCACATGAGGCAATTCATCTATCTCCTCCAAAATAAGATCTAAACAGTGTGCCGCACATGAAGTCTTGAAGATATGTGGATATCTCTCTTCGATGATAGCTCCCGCTACACCATAATTGGATGCATTATCCGACATCACTTGCACAACATTGTTTGGACCCACCTCTTCAATCCCGGAACATATGAAGTCTGCAATGAAGTTTCCATCCTTCTTCCTTCCAACCGTGCATACTGATTTCAGAAAAACGGTTCCCTTAGGGCAAGTAACCAATAGGTTCAAATGTGGTCTCTTCCTTGTGTCAGTCCACCCATCTGACATTAAGGTGCATCCTGAATGCGCCCATGATTCTTTCATCGTTTTGATATATTCTTCCACTTCACCTTTCCAATATCCCAATATCTTCGTTCTAGCTGTCTCACTGCTAGGGGGAAAATATCCAGGACCAACAATTGCAACAGCAGCTAATGCTTCTTTGGACTCTTCAGATCTTAGTAGATTGAAGGAAAGGTTATTTGCTACCATAGCCTTCACTATAAGATTGTCGGCAACCTGTTTCTCTTTTTTTTTAATCAACTCATTGATTTTTAGTTGATGCACTCCAGACACTCCTTCTCTTGAAGGACTACAAAAAGTAGTCATTGATCCTGAACTACCAACTGATGATGGTGTTGATGACGTTGGCCTCAAAAAATCTGATACCTTAGGCTTCTTCCTTGAGTCAATCTCAATTATAGATTTCTTTGCTGCTTCACAAACACCATCAGGTACAGATGGACATGCACGGACATCCCTCCCTGTTATCTTTGATAGATGGATTTTCATCCTTGTTATAGAACCAACAAACAACTCTTTGCAGAATAGACACCGAATCTTTCCCTCCTCTTCTTGTAAATATTCCCAAAAGGGATCCCTTCCTCTAGGCATTTTGCGAAAATCTACAATTTAATAGCATTATCCATAAATAAAAACAAGATGATGCAATAAACAAAATCATTTGCCACTTTGCTTGCAACTAGATAACATAATAGCAGTAATAGCACACGCTGCAGTATTCAGCGATGAAAACATACAGTCAAACAAAACTTGCAAAATGTAAGCCTAATTCTTCTATAGTGAAGACTGAAGAGTGAAGAGCATAACAACGATGGAGAAAACAACACAAACCAACAATTGATGTATTCAAAGCCTTGATCCATACCTGAAAGACTGAAATTGGGGCTAAAAAGCGGTGGCTGCAATTCAATAAAAGTCCTGGCGTTGCTAGGTCGGGCTTGACTACACACAGTCTACAGACTCTACACAGAGAAGTAGCAATGCGACGAGGCCACGAGGGAAGAGGCTCCGGCCTGCTGTGGCGAGGCCACGAGGGAAGAGGCTCCGGCCTGCTGTGGCGAGGCCACGAGGGAAGAGGCTTCGGCCTGCTGTGGGTATGCAGACACACACATACAAGGAAGAAGAAGATCTCAAAGGAAGAAGAGGGAAAGAGGAAGAAGATGAGAACGAAAAGGAAAGACGTGAGGGTATCCTCTTACCTTGAGCCCCGGCGGAGGAGAGTGCTGCTGTCGGCCAAAATCCAGAGCCTCGGCGGAGGAGTGGGTCGCTGGAGGAGGTGGAGTGGACGTGAGAGGCGGATCGAAGGAGTGGTGGTGCCGTCAGTCCCCTCCCTTGCAAACCCTAGCCCCGGCGGAGGAAAGGATATCTGGTGGTGCCGCCAGTCCCCTCCCTTGCAAACCCTAGCCTCGGCGGAGGAGAGGATCTCTGGTGGTGCGGCTGGTGCTGGTGCTGGTGCCGCCGGCCGCCACTCATGCAAACCCTAGCCCCGGCGGAGATCGCTGGTGGTGCGGCTGGTGCTGGTGCTGGTGCTGCCGGCCGCCACTCAGGGAAACCCTAGCCCCGGCGGAGATCGCTGGTGGTGCGGCTGGTGCTGGTGGTGCGGCTGGTGCTGGTGCCTCGTCGCTGGTGGTGCGGCTGGTGCTGGTGCTTCGTCGCAAACGAGCGGCCCGAGCGACCCGCGCGGAAATAAATCCCGAGCACCCCAACGACCCGACCCCTGTGCCTTGTAGTGGACCGGTGGTATGATAACCCGCGGGACAGCATAACCGTTTATTACTGTGTTACCAATTCGGTCCGTTTTAATCACGATTTTTTGAAAAAAACAGCAAAAAATCGCCGATTTTTGTGACACGTTTAATTCGGGGATAAAATCGGCTATAAATCGGCAGGGGGATAGAGCGCGATTTAAACGCGTTTTTTTCAATTATTCGGCGATTTTTGTGACTATGTGTGTACTACGGTCACAGTCTGCTGTAAGGCACCACAAGCCCACCAAGAGAATGGCGGACGCAACCTGATTAAGCACACAAAAATGGCAAAGGGAACCACTCAAAGGTTGACATATCAGTCAAAATTTCATTGACCTCAGCACAACACCAACCTCGGGCACCAGACATGACACGGTGGGCAAAGGAGTAACAGGCGTAAACATTTGACCGCGCAGCACCTCCCCACCTAGTCCCGCATCTACCACCACTTTGGTTGCTTGATGTTTGTTACATCCACGCAAGCGGTAGCCAGTCACAGGGAAAGATCGAGGCCAGCAGAGGTACATAAGGCGTCATGCAAGGACGAAAGGAAGCGATCGCCTTAATTGGGTTCGGCTACGTGGCCGATATTCCTGCCTCCCCAGCAGCACAAGTGGCGAAAGCAAGGGGAGTGGCAACCATAGGGACAATATGCCTAAATAAGATACATATGCATGGGGTGGTAGGCCAAGAAGAACGAGCGACAAAGATCATGTGTGGGTCACGGAGGAGGGCGCTGGGGTACGATAAAAAGGGCCTAAAAAGGCTTCAAGAGATGGAAATTGAGAGGAGGAATGAGAGGGGGGGGGGGGGGGTAGCACGACAAAGAAAGGAAGTCAGACTATTTGAAATTTCTCCCTCAATCTTAGTGAATTCTATCAAAAATTGCCTCATGGTCTTTTCCCTTCCAAGGAGAACGGTTTTGACGTAAATCTGAATGTTCATCTCCTCCTTTCCTTTCCTGCTCAGCCTCGACGCTAGATCACAACCTCCACCTTTAAAGATTGGACAACGGATCCCCTAAAATATCCTCCACACAAGCTTTTCGCTGAATTGAGCTACAGTTATAGATTCTTTGATATTTTAGGATAATGGATGGATTTTTTACGCATTCTAAATTCCTAAATAAAACTACTACCTATTCAAAATGTACTAAATGAATACTCTTAATTATGATGCATAATTTTCAAGGGTACTAGTAAACAAATTAGGATACATAACCCATAAGATATAAGGATAATGAGGGATACGTAATAAATGAGTTTGCATCCAAGTCAGCGCCTTAGTTTCTCAGTAGCGAAACTACTTATCATAATCATCTTGAAAGTTGTTTACCTTTTGATCAGGTAGTACTTAGGGCATCATAGCTACTTTCATTCTAAGGAAAGCAAATGAATAACCTTAAGAGCCCTACTTCCTTCAGTAGAAATATTCTTAGTAAGTGAGCGGAGTTGGTAGTGCACCACGAAATTAAGAAGAAATTTATACCTCAACGAAGTCAACACCATTGATAGGCCTACGAATTAACAAATATAGGGTTCCTCATGGAGTAATCACCAAAAGGGAAGAAAACTTTAGCTCTTCATTCGAAAAAAGAGGAGATATCTGAGATTTTATTCTAATTCACTGTTAATACATAGCTCCACTTACATGTGTGTGTGTGTCTGTAAATAACTTATTAGGATACTGATATGAGAAGTACTTATTGCATTTTAAATTAAAGATCCTGCACAAAATCTTCTCATTGGTTAATTTTTGTGTCAATGGGGAGGTAAAGCAAACCTTTGGGATGGTGATCGACAGTCGAGGCTTTAGTTTGCTGCAGAAGATCGTGAAAAAAAAGAAAGGGTTAGATTAAAAAAAAGAATTAGGGTTGAGCGATCGTGGTCCTCGTCGGAGGTGGGGTGAGGAAGAACGAGCTCTACAAGGGATCATGGCTCACCTAAGGGATCACAGTCGACATCGGAGGAGCGAGCTCGTCGGTGGTGGTTCTCTCTTAGATCGGGGTGAGGAGGAGCGAGCTCCAAGGATCAAAATACCGGCCGGTACGAACCGTACCGGCCGGTTCAAACCGGGAACCGGTCCGAACCGCACCGGTATCCAGGTGATACCGGTCGCGGCGACCAATTCGCCTAAATACCGGCCGGTACCGGTTCGAACCGGTTCGAACCGGCCGGTTCGAACCGGTTCGAACCGGTACCGGCTGTTAAGTGCCCATATGAGTGGTTTTTTCATTCCGAATTGAATTTTTTGGGCTTCTTTCTTCATTCCCACATGAGGTGAACCTCCATACTAGCTCGATTTGCAAGATTTGAAGCCAAAAACTCGGATTTGCAAGATCAAAACCACATTTGAAGGTATGTTTTCATAATTTTTTTCATTTTTCTTTTGTTTTGTTGCATTTTTTTTGAAAAAAATCAAATTATTGTGGTGAAAATGTTGAAATGGGCTAGATCTATGCCATCAATGCTTAGATCTATAGATCTATAAGCATCAACTCCAAATTTGCATGATCGGTTCATGCAAATTTGGGGGTTTTTCAATTTTCTTTTCTTTTTTTGCATTTTTTTAAAAATTAAACCAAATAATTGTGGTGAAAATGGTGATATGGGTTAGATCTATGCCGTCAAAGCATAGATCTATAGATCTATAAGCATAATCTCCAAATTTGCATGATCGGTTCATGCAAATTTGGGTTTTTTTCAATTTTTATTTATTTTTTTGTATTTTTTTTAAAAACAAACCAAATAATTGTGGTAAAAATGATGATATGGGTTAGATCTATGCATTCAATGCTTAGATCTATAGATCTATAAGCATAATCTCCAAATTTGCATGATCGGTTAGCCTGTTAGGAGTCTTAGCCGTCTTATGACTATGAATTTGTGTTTATTACTTTATTATCATATTATGTGAAATTGTAAAATATGACTCATCACTCATGTACTCCAGTACTCGTATTAGTTGTGTAATTCATGTTTGTGCAATGGTTATGAATTGTGTTTTGTAATCCCTAAGCATAATATATTAATACTAGGCTAATCTAACACATACAATTTAATAACTGTATCAAATTCCACAATTTAGAATTATACAGTGAAAACAGTGACTTTATAACTTAAAAAGACCGGTTCATACCTATAACTAGTTTACTAATGAAAAAAAACATCACAAACTAGTATTTTAGATTATTCTGGATTTTTTGGTTATTTTTTCAAATTTTTTTGAAACCAAAAATCAATTCACACCGGTATGGACCGGTTCAGACCGATACCGGTTCGTACCGCCCGGTTCGAACCGTTTTTTCGGCCGGCCGATATTTTGTCCGCGACCGGTATTTTTATCCATGGCGAGCTCTTCAAGGGATCACGACCCTAACACCTCTTAGATCGGGGTGAGGAGGAGCGAGCTCTTCAAGGGATCACGACCCTAACACATCGTCGGATCGGGGTGAGGAGGAGCGAGTCTTGACGTAGACGCCGAGCTAGCTTGTCGGCGGTGGTTCCCTGATGATCGTAGCCCCTCGCACGAGGTCGGATGTGAAAAGCTCCCGATGATCGGCGACCCTCACACGCCGTCAGATTTGAAGCCCCCGCCACTGGTGGTCGGAGTTTTGATGCCGCAATAGTGAGAGAGAGAAAGAGAGAGAGAGAGCTGTCGGGTAGGTGAAGAGGTTAAAGGAGAAATGTACAATTGATCACGTGTTCGCTGTAAAAATGAGCTGTCATGTCCTGTCTCTGGCCTTAGCTCGTGATGAAATCGGATGGCTGTAGACTGGTCGTGGTCATCGGACGGCTGTAAACCTCGTCTCAGGTCTGAATTGTCTGGCTTTAACGGTTATCGCCGGATTGTCATCGGACAACTCACGATGATGTCACGAATTTCATGTTTCCGGGACGTCCCGCAGGTGAGCGATGTTCATCAAGTTGCATTTGTTGAGCGATGTTTTCTCCAAATGTCTTCGGAGACACTTCGATCATGGGAGAGGCGATTGGAGATGATGGATTCTTCAAATCACCCTCTTAGATTTTAGCTCAACTGCAACCAAAAAAGGAACATTGAAATCTCTGCTTTGCTTAGCCTTATTCTCGGTGCTTCTTCAATCTTCGACTGCTTCAAATTCATCATTCGACCAATAATTTGAAGGCAGATTTCTCTGCGCCCGTATCATAGTAAGCATCCCTACCAGAGATTCATGGTCAACCACATAATATTTGTATGGTTTTAATAATCACATTACACCAAACATCATCTTCATATATGTCGACTTTGAAGGAAACTAGACATCACTCTTTGACATTGATGATATCATCATCTTTCTCTCAAAATATGGCATGAATGTGGATGCATATAAATTGGTAGGTTGAATTTTTAGGCTACGTGTTGTGCTACGGAATTCTTGACCATCTCATCGTTAGTGATTCCATTGCTATTTTTCTCACCACATTGAACTTCTGTACGACAAGTGTTTTGAAGTAAACTTGACATCACTCTTTGACATGGATGATAACATCATCTCGCTCAAAATATGGTATGGATGTGGATGTGTATAAATAGATAGCTTGAATTTGTAGACTACATGTTATATGCTACAAAATTCTTGACCGCCTCATTGTTACTGATTAAATTATTCACTTTCTCACCACATTGAACTTCTGTAAGGAAAATGTCTGACTTGTCGATACATATAGCACAAGTTAATCGATGATTCCATATGCATGCTTGGAGAATTTAGTCATCAACAGGGTTTCTGAAGTAGCCTCTTGATCATATGTATTCATCAACTTCCACAAAATTCTAGACCAGGTCGTTTCATTGCTATCTGACTTTCAGCATGGATGTGATAGGCCATCATGGTAGAACATGGGGGTTAAACTCAAGCTCAGATGCAAAACTGATATTGGGCCGTCAAAGAGATGAAGGTCTATTACCAAATTGATGAAGGATAAAAAAAAAAGCTCCAATACCAAACTAATGTAAGGAAACAAAATTATAGAGATCTAAAACGAAATAGCTGCAAGAGAAATAGCACTACACAAAGACAAAGATCAAAAGTAACTAGGAGGGAAATTCAAATAAACTCGTATTCAGTTGAGAATGAGTTTGAACTGAATTAAATAAGTCTAAAAAGGAGTCTGAGAGTAGCCTACTATCACAAGGATTGACTATCGATGCAGGACTATGCAAAACAAGAATTCAAAGAAAACATGATTGCTGGAATTAAATATGGCTCTAGATTTTTTGAGTTTCGAGGATAGTGGATGAGTTGTCTATCAATTCTGAGTTTCTAGGTGAAACCTCAAATATTCAGAGCACGTAGGAAATGAGTTCTCTTAATTAGGATGCAGAATTTCAAGGAAACTAGTAAAACTAGAAATTCAAACTTACAAGATAAAGGGATAGGCGGGGATAAGTACTAGAGGAGTCGCCGAGTCGGCACCTCCGGTAAATGAACTAATGAATCAGAACCTTAATTTTTCATGGAGTCGTACCACAAATTAAGAAGTGATACCTTAGTAGAGTCAGTGCCACCATCAAGCCTGGGAATCAACATCTAGGGTTCTTCATGGAGTCATCGCCAACAGGAAAGGAAGCTTCAGCACTTCCTTAAGAAAGAAAAGAAAAACTCTGAATTTATCCATAATCCATTGCTAGTAGCTACCCTTGCATATGATGTGTATATAAATCTCAAACCAACTCGAAACCCAATCCTAATTGACTTAAAAGTTCCCCAGCCAATATAACGCTAAAATATGATTATTTTAAATACTTCCCTAATATAATAAGACTTCAAACTCATTTTAAAAATTTACTCTAGAATTTTTCTCAATTGAAACTATGAATCCAAATTTCACTCAAATTATGACGCAAGTTCACCAACGTCGGACTCTTACTCATATTGGAAATCTTTGTTGAAGCCAGAGCGGGCTTCCTTTGCCATGTCTGACTACATTTAGCAATAAAATTCGAAGTACTAATAGGACACCCAAAATCCATTACTACCCCCCTCTTGGACACCAAGCATAACCAATGGCCCTCCTTGGCAAGCAAGGTAAGTTCTTTGTTTTCTTCTATGTGCTCCCTTGCTTATCTAGTCGTCGTCTTGTAAACAAGCATAGGGTCATAGGATCCCTCACTTCCCCATTAAACGTTTTGGGTAAAATCCTATGATACTGTAAAGTAGAATAATATCTAGTATTCTTGAAGGCTCTTTATGGTTACTTACAGGAAATTTTTGTATTACACGATTTATCACCCAGCTGAAAGGTTGCTGCCATCACAGCTTCAGAATCCGACAAGCATCCGCCATTTCCAAGCTAACAATGTTACATTTACCCTAGTTGTATAACCACTTGAAACTTGTGGCTAAGTTTTCTAATGTAAATGGCTTTCACATTGCAACTATGGAACATGAACAGAAACTTCCAAAAATTGAGTTTTGCCTTGTGTGACTCTAATTTTGATCCAAAGACAAAAATTCTTCTTGGCACATTAATCTGACATTGTTTTCTTGGCAAGATAGATTGATGCCCCCTGCACATAGGTGTACAAGAAGAAAGGAGTTGCACTAGACCAGAAGAGGCTTACCAGGCTCGACTCGAGAAGGGAACCGGTCATCATGGGCATCACGAGGGGTCTGGCCTCTTGTTTTAAATTAGTATTGGGCATCCCGTCTATTTGGGATTCCGATCCAATTGTAATTAGGCTTTAAAGTACACATTCTAAGTTGTTTAAAACATTCAATCGATTAGGAGTCCGGTTTTAAGTGAAATATGAGGACCTGCCTCCTTTAATAGTGGAATAAGAGGGTCAGTCCTTCTAGATGAGTAGATGTTTGCTAGTGTTGTTTCACTTGGATTGGAAAATCAGTCAAAGTAAATTTGAATGAAGGGAAGAGGGGTGGGGATGGGTCTTGTATGAAGTCTACACAAAGGGACCCTTGGCCACCAATCACCATATTAAATACTGAAATTTGAATGAATCTATCTATTTGCTGCGATTTCTGATGCAAGTTCTTGGTATGATGTCTCGAAACAGTAAGCTCGTGTCACCTTAGTTGCCCGTAGTAAGTGTGAAAGGTTTTAGTAGTTATATCGTTGTTCTTTATCCTAGAAAATATTGTTTTCTCTAAACTTCTGCTAGTTTCCATCAAAATTGGCATCTTATATTAACCAAATTCATTAGCTTCTAGCATAGATTACTTGATCAATCTAGAGCCTAGATTATCTAGAAACTCATCTAATCTATAATTGCCAAATTTTTCTCCATCAAAAGAAAATTCAGCAAGCACATCTTTTAGAGGCCGCCCCCCGACAAATTCTCAATTTTTTGTGAAATTCTTTTAGACCCATAATCCCTTGATAACAGACAACCCCTAGTTCATTTTTCAGGATCCTATATTCACTTTCTCTGTGCAATTGCATATCAAAACCAGATCTGGCCGCACTTTGAATTTTCAAGACTTCAGGTTGCAATCAAACATAAATATAGCCAAGTCATTTCTCTACTGCATCATAGAGCATAGAAATAAGGCATGGACACTTCAATTGAAATGGAGAAGAAAGAAAATCTCGAAAATAACTTCCTACTTACAGCATGGTATGCATATGGGGGTTTGCCTTGGCGTTCAAAATGCTTTGCCATGATGGAGAACTCAATCGGTCCCCATTCTTCCTCTTCGAAACAGTTACCAAGGGCTGCCTTGTAAAGCTGTCATATTGACATGTTTAAAATCAAACCCCAACAATAGTGATAACGAAAATCAAGAAACAAGATAAAAAGGAACAACAGCTGAACTTCCAAAAGATGGACCAGAATTCAACTTTATCAAATTCCAGCAAATGTCATAAAGAAAAACAGAGATGATTATAATAAATCTTGAAGTGGAAAAATAATTCTATCGGGTTGTTGAATTATAGCTTTCTGCATTTTGGCCATGACTTGTAAACTATGATCATGTACATGATATCACAAGATTCACAACTGGTTGTGGATCCTTGGTCGAGATTGAACTTGGGAAAGGGAGGTTGTATGCCCTTCATAATACCTTAGTAAAGGGTGCTGATAATGTAATCACTTCCTTATCCTCCTACAGTATGTCATTATTGTCTTCGAAAAAGAAATAACAAGATTCAAACACATTGCACATCATGCAGATAGAGGATTAGGAGCTTTCTTCCAATTCCACTTGCGTAGGTAATGATAACCCTTTTTCTCGAGGCCTTCAACCAATCAAGAATTCAATCTTCAATGTTACATACCCACTCCACCATCAAAGGTTCCGTTACGAACAAGATATTTGACAAGGCTTTAGGGGAGGGTTTCTAGAATGGATTCGACATCCAATTTCTAGTATTCTTTGCATGGCAAAACCAAGATAATACTAATTAAGGAGACAAGCAAAGGCTAGCACAGAGCTAAATAATTTACCTCCACATTCCCTTCTAAGATAGTAATTGGCATTACATGATCACCTTCAAGTTAATCAGGCTTTACGCAAACAGGCACCTCCAAAGATCTGAAAAGTAAAAATATTTTCTATCCCCAAAATCTAACTTCTTTCCTTCCTAATCATGAATATATAGCCCTGGAGGAACGGTTCTTTCTAATAGAAGAAGATAGTACAATTAAAATAGCAAAGGAACATAAAAACATCCATGTTGGCTCTTTCCTAGCCTTGTGTATGGCATTCCATCCATCCCCGAATAACCTTGCTACAAGTTGAAGAACGATAACGTACCATGTAGCTTTTGTGAAAAGTCACCTGTTATGCTCTCTAGAGTGTGTGATCCCACGGAACCAAAATTTAAGTAACTAGTTGATATTCCCTACATTACCACATGTTATTCAACCAAATTGAATTTGTCCTCAGTAACTACACAACACAATAAGGATGGCGATGTATCTCCTTGTTTTCTTAAGTATTGGAGACATGGAAATATGGGCATAGCTGTGGCCCTAGAGTAAGCTTAATTTGTAAGCAAAGGGTCCAACCTATCTACCTCATTGCAAGGTTTTAAATTTTGGTTTCGTGTCGATTTCGGTCCAAGCCGAAACCGAAATTGACCCAATTTTGAAAATTATATTTTCAGTTTTGAAACCGAAATTAATAGAAATTGATTGTACCAGTTCCAGTTCTGAAAGCTGAAACTGAAATTGTTCAAAATTTGACCGAAATTGATCGAAACTAGCCCAAACAGGGTTTCACACATACCTTTCATATCGGTCCCAACCGAAACCGAAATATTTGACCGAAATTTCAGTATTTCGGTCAAAATTTCAATACATGCCTCATAGCCTTCATCATGCATCTTCACCACTACCTTTTGACCATGGTCTCCGATCTACTTCGTGCATGTTTCCTCTCATGCTAGTGCAGATTTCAACACCAGAAGCATCCCTCTCCCTCCGAGATCTTCGTCAAAGCTTAGTCCATAAAAATGTGAAGCTTTGAACACAGTGGGAATCAAATCAAGGAAATACTCTCAGTTGGGCTTTGATGAATCGTGTTAACTATGCAGCAAATTAGGTGTAGGTCCTTAACTATTTTGCAAAATTAGCCGCAGGACATCATAATTTGTTATATTAGCTCAGGTCCCTACAAGTATACATTTCTCTCCAGAAAGAGTATATATTCACCTTCAGAAAGAGTATACATTCGTTTCAGAAAGAGTATATATTCGTCAGGAGGGACTTGAGCTATATTTTGAAATTAACGTGTCCTTCAACTAAAAGTCATCTCTCAAAAAGGACTTATGTCAAACTTTCCATTAAGTATGTCACTAGGCTTTCAAGTTTGGCCATAATTATTGTTAGGTTGTAAATTGAGCTCAAATAAGGCTAGGTACCTCCTAGTTATTTTTTTTTTTCTTGTGGGGGGGGGGGGGGGGTGGTTAGAATCCAATAGCATAAACAGTGAAATTCAAAGAATTAGAGGGGGTTGGATGCGAAAAAACCTTTGCGGTGTCGGTGAGAAGCTCGATGCCGGCGGGGTAGGTCGCGTAGAACTGGTCGGCCCTGGACATCCCGGCCCTGGTCCTGTGATCAGAATTAAGAAGGGTTAGAGAAGGATGTTGGGAAGGAAGGGAGGGGAGAGGGGGATTGCAGAGAGACGTGTTGCTGGTGTAGGCGTAGCTGATGAGAGAGACGAAGCAGTAGAAGCCCGCGTAGGAGGCCATCCTCCGAAACTTCTGGATCCTCAGGATGCCCTTCCATGGCTCCATCACCTCCATCGCCGCCGGTGATTCGAGAGCGGCGGCGGGAACCAAACCCAAACCCCCGTTGGCAACGGGACGGGTTAAATGGGAAACCGACCCGACCCAATTGGGCTTGGTTTGGATGGAACTAGTTGAGTTTGGGCAGATTTGGAATTTACGAAATAAAATCTGAACGGGTTTGGGACAGGTCGGGATTAGCCTATCCCGACCCGACCCAACCCAATTACATATATATTACTTTTTTTGCCTCGAGTCTAGTTTAGTATCATTTATATTCTATATTTTATATAAAATGTTACGGCGGTCTAAAAGTTGACTAGATAAAATGGAATTATAAGCTGACTAGATAAAATGGAACAATAAACTAAGTAGACAAAATGAACCGAATAGATATAACCATTTGTTCAAAAATCAACGCACGATTTATATCCCCCCTCAACCAACTCCCTCCCCTTGATTCACTCTCTCTCTCTCTCTCTCTCTCTCTCTCTCTCTCTCTCACCGCAGTCAATTGCTTCCTTATCTAGCAATGGTTGTTGGGTTATAGGTATTTTAAAAATTATAAATTTACAAGTATAGTTCAATTGATATTTTTTTTTGTTTGGTCATAGGCCCCAAAGGGAATGTTTTCATGGTTGTGGGGTGTTGAGAGATGACAGTTGGTCGTTGCTAGGATCAACTCGATCGGAGTTCTGCCGTCTGAATTCTTTCCAACCCGCTCTCACTTTCAGTTTTGATATGTTCTACATGGATTATTGATATAGCAGCCACTTCACATGAGACATTTGGAAAACTTTCACTATCTTTATTGTTATGTTTCTGAAGTATATCAACAGATTGCTCACATTCTGAAACATCAAAAGTAGTTTTTTTTTTTCCTTATACAATTTTATCATTTCTTTTGTAGTTGCCTCACCCTACAGATTACCCAGAACAGTTAAAAAAGGAATCCACACGGAAGATTATAGATTATAGGTGTTTCCCATTTTATTTCCATCTTCATCTTTTTTTGTGCTTTATGGTTTATTTGATTTGATAGAGTTTTATTCTGAATGGAGTGTTTCAAAATTTTGATTTTGATCAGAGTTATATGGTTTCGGAGAAGTATAATGCAAAAAGCATGGAACAACGATTTGTCTCCTTACTCTACTTGCCGACATTTTCCACCCTATCGATGAGGTGTTCAACCTAGTGCTCTTGAGGGACATGGCGGCGGGGATAACGATGGGGGACGAACTGCTCAGCGCTTTGAAGCTGGCCCTGCACTGTGTCAACCCCTTGCTGACAGCCTGACCAGAGGTTCAACATGTGCTACAACAACTGGAAGAGATCAAGTCGGAACTAGCGAATGTGGCGAGCTCAGCTCAAAGCGCTGACCAGCAGCACACCTTCCACCAGCAATGATAATGTGATAATTAGAGCTTGGTAGTAGTAGGGAGACAAAATTCGTCGATAAATTTTGCCGCCTCCAGAATATGTTTTGCCGTCAATGCCAAGCGAGTATGCTTTGCCGCTCAGGCAGGTGCCATGACCGAATAAGGGCGTCCCAATCGAATATGGGCGCCACAAATTTTTCCACCTCCGCCGACTATGGGCTCCCCGGTCGAAAGCCGAAAAGTGTTTTTGCCGCAGACTGTGGGCGTCCCCACCGAATGTGGTGCCCTCGCCAAATGTTCATGCTGGCAGGCATGGGTATTACCTCTATATAACATAGCACGACGGTCGACAAGCTGACTAAGACAAAATGGAACAACAAGTTGTCTAGATAAAAATGAACAAGTTGACTAGACAAAAATGACGTGAACGCACTCGATGGTGAATGTCAGCCCCAACCCTCTGAAGGAGGGTGCTGATCTGACAAACGACGCACTCATCGAAGATGGGCTAGAAGTCTCGGTAGGAACCAACCGAAGACACGTCCAGGAACGGCTGGGGCCACAAGGCAGCCATTCGAAAGGTCGCAACAATCGACGGGACTTGCCGTCCTCGAGGCATCATCTGGCAAAGAGCACGTTGCTCAAGAGGACGAGGCTCTAGCTTCGTATCAAATCTCGGCTGCTAACTTTCAACTACTTAGCCTCCTGAAGAAGAACGCAGCCCTTGAGCAGGAGAGAGACTCTCTAAAGAAAGCAGCTAAGAGAGTGGGGGTTGTGGTTCGCAACGCTCCCACCACCAATGAAGAACCACCAAAGACTCACCCAGCCACGAGTCATCGTCTAGAAGAACCGCATGGGCCACAT
The DNA here is from genome assembly GCA_947650365.1 of Chamaelirium japonicum. Lineage (NCBI taxonomy): Eukaryota > Viridiplantae > Streptophyta > Magnoliopsida > Liliales > Melanthiaceae > Chamaelirium > Chamaelirium japonicum. The sequence continues at coordinate 27,288,542 of OX393559.1, read as the reverse complement.
GCCGAGAGATGTCAAGTATCCACGCAAGCACCAAGGCAAACAATGTGGGATCGCCTCGATGTCAATAGCGCACCGAGCCATCGCCGAGAAAGGTCGCCTGAGTCGACAGGGTCCATTGGTTGCCCTATCCACTTGCGCACGAAAAGCAACAGATGACCGTGAGCTACTCAACCGACTAAGGCAGACCACCGACATGGGATGACGACATCATGACCGCAAGCTGCTAGTCACCTCAGTAGGGCCTCTGCGTCTTGAGGTGCTCGCTACCCCATTTCTTCAAGGTTGGAGAACACCGAGCTTGCCAAAGTTCAACTACATATACGGAGACACTGCTTTCCACATCCTGGCCTTCAAGTAGGCTATGACGTCATACGAGTATTAGAACAATGTCCACTGCCGTATGTTTGTGGGAAGCATCGAGGGACCTACCCTCGATTGGTACCACGCACTGCCTATCGGTATGGTAGCTACCTTCGAAGAGTTGGCAGAACTCTTTATAGACCACTACCGACTGAACCTGAAGCCAAAAAAGAAGCTGGACACTTTCTGTCGGCTGAAGATGGGCTCTGATGAGTCCTTGAGGAGCTTCACAATAAAATTCTAGATGCTTTGGAGAATTGGTTGATCCAGATCAGATCACCACGATTTATACAAGTAAAAATTCGACTAATATGATAACGAAGCCTCTACCAAAGAAGAAACATGAGCACTGTAGGCATTTGGTAGGCAAGACTACAGTTTGAATATCCCTCCACATGTATATAGAGGGGGAGATTGTTGGGAGTGGGTTTCCATACCCATGATCGATGGTGGTGGTGGTGTTCGTGCATGTACTCGCTTGGTATATGTGTAGCATTGATTTTATTGTTGATGTTGTGTGTTGAGCATGCATGCAAGCATTGATTAAGACTATTGGACACTTCAAAGTGGGTTCTCCTATGTCTTAGAAGATGAATGGGTGTACTGGAATATGAGGGGGAGATGCTCTACATTCTCAAGGCATGGGAAGAGGTAACACCATTATGTGGTGTGGGATACCAAGAGTCAAGACTTCCCTATATAAGGAGAGGAGATGGGTGTAACAACACAACCAAGGGAGAGAGACTCATATATGTATTTCCACTTCCAAGGGTTGTAAGTGAGGGTCTTCCCCTCAAGTGAGTTGCGAGAGAAGGTGCCCTTCTAACTTGTATTTCATACTTAATGAAATCGATGGAGTAGGGTAGGGAGGACGTACGCATAACTTGGTGCTAAACCTCGGTAAATCTGGTATCTTCTATCTCTCTGCTCTCTTTCTCTTTCTTTCGTTTCTCGTCACAACACAAAGAGTGAAAATTTTTATTTTCCAACACTATTCTTATCCAATTTTTTTTTTCTTTCATACAATGTTGTTATCCTGATTGTGAACCTAGAAATAGGATGTCAAGTGGATACTATACGTATAAAGCTGAGGCCGCTCCCATATACGAGCGCTGCCCTAATCGGTAATTTGTGAATACGCCTTGGGCTCAGAGGTTTGATGACACTTCTGTGCGTCATCTACCGAGATGTGGCTCAGATCATTCGCCATTACTCGTGTCGTTGGTGAAGGATACGAAACCGAAAAGGGTACCATGGCGGTTCATCAATTTCTGACTACAAAGGTCGGAATGTCGAGAGATCGTGCGTAACGGATGGATTACGGGAGCTGGGTGCTCGGCCAATCTTTTGCTCGCAAGGTCTGCCTTGGCATACTGGAATAAGCACACAGTGGGGAATATACATGATGTTGTGGAGTCTTTGTGGCAGCAGCTGGATCGGGCAAGATGGGTCTACAGTAGAGGAAGAGCATATAAAGTCTCAACTTGAATGGGCCATGGCCCAAGAGGAAAGATGTGGTATGTGATATTCAAAGTTTCTTTAAAATAGGGTAAATGGAACGGGGGTGGAATGAAACGTTGGTGGTTCTCATTCCGAAGACGGGGTCGCCGATGACGGCGGAGGAGTACCGGCCGATCAGTACGTGCAACCAAAAATATAAGTTCATATCTCACTCATTGCGGGACGGCTTCGGTTGATCATACACACTATTACTCCAGAGACACGATCGGCATTTATTCTGGGTCGAAGGATTCGTGACAATATCGTATGGATGCAAGAAATTCTGCACGAGATTTATATTGCTCCCAAATCGCGTGGGGCAATGGCGATTTAGGTGGATTTGGCAAAGGCGTATGATCGGGTGCAATGGGATGCACTTGGAGTATCAAGGACCGGATGGGGTTTCATGCCCGGTGGTGTCGATGGATTATGCAATGTGTAACAACCACGTCGATGAGATTGATAGTCAATGGCGAGGTAACCTACGAGATATACCCGAGTTGTGGATTGAGACAGGGAGACCCTCTTCTCTTTCTTCTGGTGTCGTAGGTTATCCAATGGGAACCGGACAAGAGTATGAGAAGAAGCGACATCGAGGGATTCCAAGGTCGATATGACCTGCCCGCCTATTCCGATGGTTGCGTATGCGGATGACTTCGTTTTCTTTTTCCAAGGCTACTATCTTGGATGCGGGTGGGTTCCGGGATGTCTTTGGAAAAATTGCGCAGAGTACAGGTCTATGTATTAATCCGAGTAAGTCTAGTATTAAGTTTTCACGTCGGGTATCGGCTGGACTTCGGAGGAGAATTGCGAAGGCCTTACAGATGCCAGACGAAGTGGTACCTTGGCAACATCTTGGAGTTCCGATTGATGGGGCTAGAGTTCGTGCGAAACATTTTCAAATATTGGTGAGTAAACATTTTCACTGAAGGGTCGGTGAAGGCGGCTGCTGCATTCAGACTTAACGTGGGCAACCCTCTACAGGCTGAGTTATGGGCCATCGAAGGGGCTTTAGAGGAGCAGGTGCGTCGTCAATGCCGAGACACGGTGTTATTTACCGATGCGCAAGGTGCTCGCGAGGCTCTGGTGGTAGGAAAAGGTATATCGTTTGATATTTGCTCTGTAGTGCTAGAGTGTATAGGGTGCTGGCAAAAGGTGTCGGGATGTGTAGTGAGGTGGGTGCCGTGCACGGCTAATAGTGTGGCCCACTGGCTTGCACAAGAGGCCTAAGTTCGAGGGATTGAGGGTTATTGGACCCATAATTTTCCTGATGTTATCCCTGCTTTAGTGTGGGAAGACCTTCAGGCCATTAAGTAATGGCCACCATCCTGTCTACCAAAGAAAAAACTGAGGCCTTTGATGCCACCTCCTCTCTCTCTCTCTCTCTCTCTCTCTCTCTCTCTCTCTCTCTCTCTCTCTCTCTCTCTCTCTCTCTCTCTCTCTGGGATGGCAACGGTACGGTTTCGGTGCGGTTTTGGGCAAAACCGAAACCGTACCACAACACCGAACAGCCACACCGAAATCGTACCGCACCGTGATGGTGTACCGTATGTAAAACCGAAACCGCACCATGCGGTGCGGGCGGTTTAACATTATAATGGTCTAAACGCGCGGTGCGATTTTTTACGGTTTTGAGCAACACCGAAACCGCACCGCACTATAACGGTTTTATATTTTGGCAAATCAAAACCGCACCATGCGTTGCGTTTTTCCGCGGTTCTCGATTTTAAACCGAACCGTTGCCATCCCTACTCTCTCTCTCTCCTCTCTCTCTCTCTCTCTCTCTCTCTCTCTCTCTCTCTCTCTCTCTCTCTCTCTCTCTCTCTCTCTCTCTCTCTCTCTCATGTGGAGTGCAAGTCAGTGCCGGATTTGCTATCTGATCAAGCGGCATAGAACCGTCCATGCATCGCACGTGATTAATTAGCACTAGTGTTTATAAATACTTGAGTAGACATTGAATAGTTTAGTCGATGAGGATTTGGCTTACAATGATGGGTGCCAATTTTTAAACGCAACAAAGAACAATCACACAATTAGTCACAATAATTGGAGCTCTTGTCCTCTTGTATCAGTCTCATGGGGTTAGTTCAAAAAACATTACGTGCTTAGGAATTGGTTTGAATTGTACGTTTCGGATGTAGTCACACATTCACTTAACCCTAATTCGTTCTAATCAGGTTGTATATTTGCTCCCATGGAATTAGTGATGGCATCCAATTTTTTTTTTTTGTTTACCCTTATCCCCAACGTCTCGTCAGTCATTATTGATGCCGCCCCATCGTCCTCAACCTCGGCCGTTGCCTTGGCCTCATTCTCCAAAAGATCCTCTGACGCCCTCCTCCTCCTCCTCTCTCGTCTTTCTTTCTTCTTCATCCTTCCTTTTTCCTCCTCCTTCCTCCTTCCTCTAGATGATGGCTAGTGGCTTGGGGTTCTAAAAGGAAAAGATGGAGGAAGGAGGGAGGAAGAAGGAGGTAGGGGGGGTGGTTGAGTGGGGCGGCGAGGCGAGGCGAGGACTGCCACGGAAGTGGAAAGTCGGCGGTCGGATATAGACGATGACGGTCGGGGGTTGGAAGCAAGAGGGGAGGGGGCATTTTAGGATTAGTTTAATAATGTGCCAAAAATAGTATGCCAAAATAGGTTAGGGGTCAAGAAAGATTTGGTTGCATCACTGATTTCAAGAGTGTGGCTAGAAGGACCGGTTCTAATCCGGAAACCCAGCATTGATTTGGACGACATACCCAACCCATGGGCCAAGATTTCATCATTATGGAGCCCACCACCATACTTGAGATTGGACCAAGTGAAGCACCCATTACTGCTAATTAACAATAAACTAGAGTTGGGATCTCCTCCAGTCGGTCAGCCCCGGTTGATGGGCTCGGTGTGTATCACAGCCGTATACAATCAGTTGGAATATGATTTACTTCGGATCGCCCGCCATCGTGCGGATACGGGGAGGACGGATCCATCGACCAGGGCCGACCGACTGGAGGAGATCTGAACTCAATAAACTACTTATTAGGGTTTGGGGTGATTTGGATTTGACAGAAGCAAAGGTATGAGAGTCGGAGAAGCATTTCCCAATCGATATGCGACCGTGACAATAGGATACGAGTGGTCTCCAACGGCCGGGGGCCCAACCCTCCGACCGACTTCTCGTCCGTGTTCAATGCTCGTCGCTGTCGAGAGCCCGATCGGAACTTCTGGGTTTGACCCAACCCATTTGAGCCACGGTTGATCGTTGCAAGAATCAACGAAACAAAATGAAAGAGATCGATTGATCTTGTAGGTTCCATGTTCGACTCCTGGTATGGCCACCGTGGAGTGAGATTTCCCGCAAGATCATTGTGTCTTGTTTGTGCATGTGAATCCTGACCGTTTATAATAAATATTAGGTGCAGCTACTGCTCCTTCTGTTTCGATCTCTGGGGACCTCTTCGAGCCCTTGCTTTAGGGCCCTATCCTTTGACTGTCTAGTTAGTCCATCATAATAAATAAATAAATACTGAGAGTGTGGAAACTCTGTGGAAGATAATGTTAGTTCTTTTGGTGTCAATATATAAAAGCTTTATTACTAAAAAAAAGGAAAAAAAATACTATGACATTCGCACACTTTTGAAAGAACAATACTTGGCCCCACCACTTGTTAGAGCATCTGGCTCCAATAGCTGATGTGGCAATCAATAATTAGACCATACTTCATTATTATGAAGTGAATTGATAAAAAAAAACCTTGAGTCTAAAGTGGTAATGTGGGCTCCAGATGATAGCCTATGGCTTATTAGACCCTACATGTATTAAGTGGGTATGGTCCAATCATTGATTGACAGATCAGATGGTGTAGCTTGTTGCTCTTGTTGGATTTAGCCCAATGAAAACCCACACACACTCGAATGAAGGAATACCGATCTGTCAAGCTATTGTGTGCATGACCTGGAGGTAGGTCGTGCGCACAATCTGGGAGCAGATTGTGTATAAAACTAGTCCAGGTCGTGTGTACGGTTAATCAGTAGAAAAGTAGGCGAGTAAATTCCGGGTCGATCGTGCGCACGATATCCAAGTGTGTGCGACCGATTCGGGCTGGGTAGCTACTTGCAGGTGTTGCAATTTGGGGATGAATTTCTAATGTTTTTGGATTTACTTGTGATTTACGCTACTCTCATATTTAACGGGAGCAAGGGTGGCCTAGGGTTTCATCAAAGATCATTAAGAGCAAGACGGAAAGAGAGCAAGGAGAGTCGGTCATTAGGAGGGTTTCTTGCGGTCATGAAGAAGAAGAGAAGGAGGAAGAAGACGGGGGGTCCTACGGATTCTTGGCGCGTTTATCTCAGTTTCGTTCTTGCCAGGCAGTCTCATCTCTCGAGACCTTCCGGTATTCTTTGTATCTCGTGCGGGGTTTTCCCTATACTATATTTGTGGTATTCTGAGAGGGATCAAGAAGAGGGTTTGTAGAGTCCAACAAGTAGTGACCCATTACATGTATTTCTTTTGATCATGATAATGCAATCCTTGATTGATGGTGATATTGTTGTCCGTATTGTTGTGTAGTGTTTTGTTTCTTTGATTTCTATAGGGCTCCAATCCTCGATCCTCTTAACACCGTTGTCGCTTTCGAGTTATTATGCGCAAGACTAGGTATCGATCTTTGATAAAATTCCAACAAGTGGTGTCAGAGCCATGTTTTGGTGTGAGGTTTTGAGGTGAGCGGAGCCATATCGGATGGGAAGATGAGAATCGAGATATTCAACGATACAAATTTTTGTTGTTGGAAGATACAAATAGAGGATGTCTGTATCAGAAGGACCTCTATTTACCTCTGGGCACTCTGGCGAACAAGACGGAGAAGATGAATGAAAAGGATTAGGCGGTACTTGATAAGAAGGTGCTGGATTTGGTTTGTCTCTCTTTGACTTCAAAGGTGACCTTCAATATCTTAAGGAGAAGACCACTATGAAATTGATGGAAGTATTATCCATAATGTACAAGAAATCTTTGGCCTCAAATAAGATTTTTCTTATGAAGACGTTGTTCAACATGAGGATGATTGATGGAGGGAGTATACCAGAGCATATCAACACCTTCAACGGAATTACGAGCCAACTGAAAACTGTCAAAATCCACTTCGACGATGAGGTCAGGGCTCTAATGATCTTATCAAGACTTCCTGACAATTGGGATGGCCTTATCACGGCAATTAGCAATTCTTTTGGTTCTGCAAAGATGAAGTTTGAAGATATGGTGGGGACTCTACTGAGTCAAGAAACACGTAGGAAGCGTTCAGGTGCTTCTAGGAAGTCTCATAGCCATGTGATAGTTATGAGGCCGTGCGAAAGGCATGAATAATGTACTTGTTGGAGGTGCAAAGAGTACGGCATATGAAAAGCGAGTGCAAGTAGAAGGGTGGAGCAAGTTCCTGAAAGAGCTAAAAGTCAGCTAACAACAATAGAGACGTCGAGGCTGAAGGAAATGTTCATCAAGTGTCGGTACTTGAGAAGATGTGGTAATCATGGTGGCATCTGAGTATGAAGGCCAAGATTTACATGATAGCGGTGCCACACATCACATTTGCTTACATAGGGCATGGTTTAACACCAATCGATCTGGAGTGTGAGGGTGGCAGGTTGATGATAGACGATGGTTCCAGAATGCTGACCAAGAGATTCAGGAATATTCGCTTGAGGATGTCTGATGGCTCTAGTCAGACCATCATGAATGTTCGTCATGTCTCGGGTATGAGGGAAAATCTAATATCTCTCTCCATATTAGTTTCTCTCGAGTATGGGATCACTGTTTTAGGTGAAGCCCTGAAATTCACGGATGACCCTTCTTTAGTCTGCAAGGGAGTTTGCAGAGGAGGCTTGTATAAAATCGCAGCGTGGGCAATTTCAGGATCGGTGAGTTCGATGAAAAACGATTCTCCAAGTGGAGTTATCTCGTGTGCATGAAAGACAAAGAGAAAGTAGATTTCGGTCAAGTCCAAAGTTAAATTGGACTTGGTCGGTCATCGACACTATATGATTGAGCACCTGATTGGGGTGCAGACACCTGGTGTAGGGTGACCAAGGTGTATAACAAGGATGGCAATGATAATCACAAAGTTTTCTCGGACAGCGACGATGATAATAGCAACAATAACGTGATAGAATTTTCGAGGTGTTGGGCTTCAAAGGGTCAAGGTAGAGATTGTTGGGTGTGACCAAATAAAACCTACACACACCCAAAGGAAGGAGGACCGATATGTAAAGTGATCGTGTGCACGACAAAAAAGTAGGTCGTGCGCACGACTTGGGGGCAGATCATGCACACGACTGGTCCAGATCGTCCGCAAGGTCAATTGGCAGAAAAGTCGAAGAGTAAATTCAAGGTTGATCGTGCGCACAATATCCAAGTCGTGCGCACGACCGACTAGGGCTGAGCAGCTGTATGTAGGTGCTGTGATTCTGGCTGAATTTTCCGTTGTTTTTGGGTCTTCCTTTGGTTTACGCTTGCTCTAATATTTAAAAGAAGCAATGGTGGCTTAAAATTTCATCGAAGATCATTGACAGCATGACGGAGAGAGAAGAGCCCGTCATTAGGGTTCCTTGTGGTCACGAAAATGAAGAGAGAGAGAGAGAGAGAGAGAGAGAGAGAGAGAGAGAGAGAGAGAAGAGAATGAGGGAGAGGAAGAGGAAGAGAAGAATAAGGGGGTTCATCTATGGATTCCCGGCACGTCTACTTCGGCTTCAATCTTGGCGAGCGTTCTCATCTCTCAGAATATTCTGGTATTCTCAGGATCTCTTGCATGATTTCTTTATATTGTATTTGTGGTATTCTAAGAGGGATCAGGAAGAGGGTTTGTAGGGTCCGACAAGTGGTAACCCATTACATGTATTTCTCTTGATTGTGATAATCCAATCCTTGATTGTCGATGATACTGTTCTATGGTCTTCATTTCTCTGATTTCTACAGGCTCCAATCCTCGATCGTCCGAACACCATCGTCGCTTCCGGGTTGTTGTGCGCGAGATGAGATATCGACCTTCGATAAAATCCCAACAGCTCCAACGCTTCCGGGTTATTGTGCGCAACATGAGATATCGACCTTTGATAAAATCTCAACAACTCCAACAATTGTTGGAGCCAAGTGTTGATCCTTTTAAAATATCGCACTTTCATTTTATTATCTTAATTCCCTCTACTAGCCATCATCGGTCTCAAATTCATATTGCTCTTTTCGAATTCATTTACAATAAGGGCCAAATACCTAGTTTCTGTTTTTTATGACATCATGCAAAAGTTTGTCTCTCGAGCATTTCCAATCATAAAAATTTTCATCAGATTTGATATAGGATTGGGTTAAAAGCTCAATTTGATGGGGAGTGTTCCGGCCCTACACAAAATCTAATGAAAACTATTTGATGTGGAGCACTCCAGTCTTAAACCAAATCTGATGGTTAAAATCATTAAAGAGGAGCTCCGATATGACCATTGGGGTTGGAGGATACTAGTCGTTGTGATTTGATGGGTGACTTTTGACCCCTGTCAATCTAATGGGGAAATTTGATGAAAATCTAATTTGATGAAAATTTGGTGTAGCACTGGAGTGGACTTTTTGCTCTCCTGCAACTAAATTCAAATATGATTGGTCATTTCGTATAGGATTGAAGATGCTCTAATTAATAGATGACAAATAGACGAGAGGTTTCTACCAATAAAATAAAACCTCGGGGAAGGCCAGTACAATATTTAAAAAGAGAGGGGGTGTCATTATATTTATGTCCAACCCCCCTCCCCCCCCCCCCCCCCCAAACATCAACAAAAAAAAAAACATTGAAACATCAATTAATTAAAACCGTAGAATCCACCAACCCATCGGTCTCTAGTTCTGACCAAGAACATCTTTCCCTTCAAAACTAACATTAGTAGTGGATTGTTGATTTGTGTGGAGGAATCATGTAATATCCGTCCCAAACACTGTGGGGGAAAATCTTCGTGCCGACCCGAAGACCTTCGCAACACCAGTCAATTGGAGTCGAAGTTAATGTCGAAGATCGTTGGTCGATCGGTTGGTTGAAGTTGTTGCTTTTTTGATATGTAAACAGAAAAGCAATCAGAGAGAGAGATTTTGACACAAGAGAAGTGATCTCGGAGTTCGGCCGAAGCCTACGTCTCCGTGCTATAGGGAGCAACCCGAATTCACTAACACTTATGCTGAAGTGACCTCGACAGGCCGAGTATCACTGAAAGCTCCCTGATCTCTTCGAAAGAGAGAAGAAGATCGAAGAGAGATGATAGATCAGAAGTTGGAAATCTCAGAGCTCTGGTTTTTAGAACTGAGAATTCGATCCATTTACATTCAAAGACTATGCTATTTATAGGCATTCTGGGTGGCGAATGGCGGTTTCTGCTGCAGTATCTGGGGATCCTCCAGGTAAAGTTGCGGGCCCTGCGGTTGTCTTCGGGGGTCCACCAGGCAGGGCTGGTGGGTCCCGCTGTAGTCCTCGTGGGGCCACCAGGCAGGGCCGGTGGGTCCCACTGTAGTCCTCGTGGGGCCACCAGGCAGGGCCGGTGGGTCCCACTGTAGTCCTCGTGGGGCCACCAGGCAGGGCCGGTGGGTCCCACTGTAGTCCTCGTGGGGCCACCAGGCAGGGCCGGTGGGTCCCGCTGTAGATTTATGCCAAAATTTGCACCCACAGTTACCCCCTCCAAGTTAGCTAGAGTGCATTCTAGCTGGCTTGGATTTGGTGCAAAAAATAGCATGTTTTTTGCCGATCACTTGAACCTTGACCCGAAGATCTAGCTAACATTAGTAGTGGATTGTTGATTTGTGTGGAGGAATCATGTAATATCCGTCCCAAACACTGTGGGGGAAAATCTTCGTGCCGACCCGAAGATCTAGCTGGCGATCGGTCAAATTTCTACTGGATCTGACAAAAAACCAAGGTTTTTTGCCGATCACTTGAACCTTGACCGGATATTTTTCACCGATCGGACAAACATGTCCGATCGGCGAAAGTTATCTGATCGGTCAAATTTCTACTGGATCTGGCAAAAAACCAAGGTTTTTTGCCGATCACTTGAACCTTGACCGGATATTTTTCACCGATCGGACAAACATGTCCGATCGGCGAAAGTTATCTGATCGGTCAAATTTCTACTGGATCTGGCAAAAAACCAAGGTTTTTTGCCGATCGCTCGAACCTTGACCGGATATTTTTCACCGATCGGACAAACATGTCCGATCGGCGAAAGTTATGTGATCGGTCAAATTTCTACTGGATCTGGCAAAAAACCAAGGTTTTTTGCCGATCACTTGAACCTTGACCGGATATTTTTCACCGATCGGACAAACATGTCCGATCGGCGAAAGTTATCTGATCGGTCAAATTTCTACTGGATCTGGCAAAAAACCAAGGTTTTTTGCCGATCGCTCGAACCTTGACCGGATATTTTTCACCGATCAGACAAACATGTCCGATCGGCGAAAGTTGTCTGATCGGTCAAATTTCTACTGGATCTGGCAAAAAACCAAGGTTTTTTGCCGATCACTCGAACCTTGACCGGATATTTTTTACCGATCGGACAAACATGTCCGATCGGCGAAAGATATCTGATCGGTCAAATTTCTACTGGATCGGTCAAAAAACCCTGTTTTTTGATCGATCACCCGATTCTTGACCGGTTGAATTTTGCCCGATCGGTCAAAATTTAACCGATCGGTCAAAAGTGACCGATCGGTCAAAATTTAACCGATCGGTCAAATTTCAGCTGATCGGTCAAAATTACTACTGGATCGGTCAAAAAACCCTGTTTTTTGACCGATCACCCGATTCTTGACCGGTTGAATTTTGACCGATCGGTCAAAATTTGACCGATCGGTCAAAATTTGACCGATCGGTCAAATTTGACCGATCAGTCACTTTTTTCTCTAACATGCGACAAGTTTCTTCGTGTCCGTTTTTCTAAACAGGAAGTTGCTATTTTTTGCACCAAATCCAAGCCAGCTAGAATGCACTCTAGCTAACTTGGAGGGGGTAACTGTGGGTGCAAATTTTGGCATAAATCTACAGCGGGACCCACCGGCCCTGCCTGGTGGCCCCACGAGGACTACAGTGGGACCCACCGGCCCTGCCTGGTGGCCCCACGAGGACTACAGTGGGACCCACCGGCCCTGCCTGGTGGCCCCACGAGGACTACAGTGGGACCCACCGGCCCTGCCTGGTGGCCCCACGAGGACTACAGCGGGACCCACCAGCCCTGCCTGGTGGACCCCCGAAGACAACCGCAGGGCCCGCAACTTTACCTGGAGGATCCCCAGATACTGCAGCAGAAACCGCCATTCGCCACCCAGAATGCCTATAAATAGCATAGTCTTTGAATGTAAATGGATCGAATTCTCAGTTCTAAAAACCAGAGCTCTGAGATTTCCAACTTCTGATCTATCATCTCTCTTCGATCTTCTTCTCTCTTTCGAAGAGATCAGGGAGCTTTCAGTGATACTCGGCCTGTCGAGGTCACTTCAGCATAAGTGTTAGTGAATTCGGGTTGCTCCCTATAGCACGGAGACGTAGGCTTCGGCCGAACTCCGAGATCACTTCTCTTGTGTCAAAATCTCTCTCTCTGATTGCTTTTCTGTTTACATATCAAAAAAGCAACAACTTCAACCAACCGATCGACCAACGATCTTCGACATTAACTTCGACTCCAATTGACTGGTGTTGCGAAGGTCTTCGGGTCGGCACGAAGATTTTCCCCCACAAACACACAAGATATTGTCCGCTTTGCCCGTGCCCGCACGAGAACTTCCTAGGGAGGTCACTCATCCTAGTACTGCTCTTACCCGAGCACGCTTAACTACGAAGTTCTTACGAAATCCATAGCGGCGCACGATTTTAAAACACGTCTTCTATGTTTGGGAGGGAAAATTATATAAGTAGCTCAGGATCGCCTTCTCTCCAGGCGATATAGGGCTAACTCGTGACCTCGTACACCTCACCTTACCTCACCTCATCCATCTTGACATCAAAACCTCGGGAGTCTTAGCTCTTGGTCGTCACAATCCACCCTCTTTAGGGCTGCACGTCCTCGTATAGGGTTAGACCCCCCATTGCGAGGAGAACCTGGCTTTGATATCATTTTGTAACATCCGCCCCAAACACATAAGATATTGTTCGTTTTGCCCGTGCCCGCACAAAGACATCCTAAGGGGTCACCTATCCTGGTACTACTCTTGCCCGAGCACGCTTAACTATGTATTTCTTACAAACTTCGTAGCGGCGTACGGTTTTTAAATGCATCTTTTATATTTGGGAGGAAAAATTATATAAGTAGCTCAGGATCTCCTTCTCTCCAGACGATGTGGGGCTAACTCGTGACCTTGTATATCTCACCTCACCTTATCCATTTTGGCATCACAGCCTCAGGAGTCTTGGCTCTTGGCTCTTGGTCATCATAATCCACCTCCCTAAAGGGCTGCACGTCCAGGTGTAGGGTTAGACCCCTCCATTCCGAGAAGAACCGGCTTTGATATCATTTTGTAACATCCACCCCAAACATATAAGATATTGTCCGCTTTGCCTGTGCTCGCACGAGAACTTCCCAAGGAGGTCACCCATCCTATTACTGCTCTCGCCCGAGCACGCTTAACTACAAAATGATATCAAAGTCAGTTCTCCTCGTAATGGGAGGGTCTAACCCTACACGTGGACGTGTACCCTAAGGGGGGTGGATTATGACAACCAAGATCCAATAGGTCAAGAGCCAAGACTCCTGAGGCTGTGATGCTAAGATGGATGAGGTGAGGTGAGGTATACAAGGCCATGAGTTAGCCCTACATCGCTTGGAGAGAAGGAGATCATGAGCTAGTTATATAATTTCTTCTCCCAAACATAGAAGACACGTTTTAAAACCATGGCCGCTATGGATTTCGTAAGAACTCCGTAGTTAAGCGTGCTCGGGCGAGAGCAATACTAGGATGGGTGACCTCTCTGGAAAGTTCTCGTGTGGGCATAGGTAAAGCAGACAATATTTTATGTGTTTGGGGCGGATGTTACAAATCCCCTCTTCCCTTTAGTTTGGGTCCTCGGCTTTGGGCTCTTGGAATTATGATTATGGACGCGTTTCATGCCATGCTCACCCAACTTTTAGTCGGATTGGACCCATCAACCCATCCCATCATCTTGGCTTCCTTCGGACTGGTCCCAGACGTTGCCCTAATAATGGGACATGATCCACTGGGACGGTCCTTCAGTCTATGAACTACATTAGGCCTCGGCAACACATCAAGATTGACAATGAGTTAGCCACACATCATCTTGCGAAAGTTTAGTGCATAGGCAATTTCTCTAGGCTAGATGCTTCAAGAGCTTTTTCTTCCCCCACATTTTTTTTGTAGCTGAACCGACCAGGCAGTCAGAGGACAACTACTATTTGAGTTTTTTTTGCTAGATAACTGCTATCTGTTAATTCCATAATCCCGTGAACATGACATCAACGGTCAAGATTCATATATGCAAACAAGGCACAACATGTTGATGATGGCTCAAGTCAAACCTGCCTCCTTGGTCAGATCGTGCGCACCATCCTTCTAGGTCATGTGCATGACATGTCCACGTGTTGTGTGCACAACTAGTTGACTTTATCGATGTGTCATTCATCAGAAAGAAGAGACTCACGTATAGGCAGTCGTGCGCACGACTGTGTCAGGCAGCACGGGTCAGCCCAAGTCATACACGTTTTGACTTTCCTTTTGGAATTGTTTGATGAGAATTTCGGGATTAAGCATATGTAAACCTATTTCATTGCTATAAAAAGGGGTCAAGGGTTTTGGGAACTCATCCTTGGAAGAAGGGAAAATTTTTGAGGAGAGGAAATGTTGGTTTATTTACGGCGGCTCCTGGTGAAGATTCTTATGGAGAAGATGAACCCGGGGGAGGAGCATGCCTTGCTCCTCCCCCCGGGTGTTTGAAAGGTTGGCGAGCGACGTCCACGATGCCGCGTTGGAGCACCGGATTGCGGGTGCTTTGGTGACCGATCTTGGAGGAATTCTACTTGAAGAAAAAGCCATGAGAACTCTTTTGGAAGATGCCTTCGGGCATGGTGGCCATGTTATGGAGACCGAGGCCATGGTGGGGCGAGTCTGAAAGGATGAGCGCAAGGCCGATGGGAGATTTGTAGTGCTACGATGATGTTTGATCTGACAGATCGTGACTAGTAACTATCTAGATCATGGCTACTATGGAACCCATGAGGGTTATCTCTATGAAGATTTCCATGTGCGATCCGTTCAATCAGATCTGTGGGAGAGAGAGCGCACAAAGAGGTAGAGCTTTTTTCTCTATCTATCATGTAATATATTTTATTTGTAATTCTCTATTAGATGTTTTTTAGAGGATCATTGGGGTATGTTGGAGATAGTTTGGTCTCCGTTGATATGCATGGTCATCTTTTGTGTGAGAGAGATATGTAAGGATTTATTAGAGGGCATGGAGTGCCATTGGGTATAATCCTGTTTATCTTTTCATAGTGGATTCCTAAAGAAGGTGGTTGTCGGAGGAGGACATAGCCCTGTTTGGGGTGAACCTCTGTAAAATCATGTAACTCTTTTTTGTGATTTTCTATATTTTTATGCCATGACGGATTGGTGCAGTATGGGATGCACCAATATGATCTAAAGTTTTAGGAATTTGTGATCTTTGGCCGCATAGCTACATCCTCGCCCTTCTCTATACTGGGCTCCGTCTCGTCCGCTACGCAACAAACTGGTATTAGAGCTTAAGCTTCATTGTGGGATTGCTCTGATTCCAATAAACTTTATTGGTCTCAGAGCTGTGGGTTGCTTCTTAAGAGTGCTATTGCGAAGTCATCAATGGGCGACCATTCCAGCCGTCGACGAGCGGGCTGACAGGGTCGTCGATTGGTGGTTGGTAGCACAAGTCGCGATTGGTAGAGGCACTGACTGAAGTTTTGGAAGAATGACATAAAAAATTTCTTTTGGTCAGATCTTAGTGGCACAAGACATAGATGGGTTTAATGTTATCGGTCCTAGAGAGGTGATAGTTTGAGGTCATCTTTTAGATGAATCTTGATTTTAGAGTATGAGCAATCATTAACACTATAATCAGGATTACAGAGGAAAGATGGAGTACAGCCGAAAGATTTTGCTTCAAGTTCCAACTAGCGACAGTGTTGGGTTCAGTGCTATCATATTTCATCAGATATAAAGTCTAAGGGGGGGTTATCTTAGTGACAGCTTATGATATACCGAGATTTCAATATTCTTGATAGCAGTGGCTAGTTATTTATTCACACGATTGGAGTTTTAGCAACTCCGTGTGGTGGTAGCTAATTAACGATGGAGGTGGCGTACTCAAGTGCTAACAGGAGAGGCCACAAGTTTGTCATATTTCGGAGTATGAGAAGATATCATATTTCTTTCCAATCCGAGCTTGCATATGTGGCTCACCTTTGGAGGTAGAACTTGTTAGAAGAACTTCTTTGGAGATCATTATTGGAGGCCCTATGAGCTAAGAATTTTTTTTGCTATTATTAGGTGTTGGCTTTAGGTCCAGCGGGTTTTTTTATCGTGAAGTCTGGTTGCGGGTGGACTGTTTTCTCAGTAATGCAGATCTCGAAGAATATGTCCAGTGGTGGCATTGGCTACTTGATGTATGTCCTCAGGCATGGGACAGATGCATCTGTCATCAGGGATGGTGACCGAGCACTTGTAGTGGAGTGTATGGAGGTGCGACTAGTTTTGCTTCACCAACAAAGATAGAGGAGAGATTGATACTAAGGATCTCTTTCCAAGGTGGAGATTGTTGAGTATTGTGGTGTTAGCCCGGAATCATATTTGGAGGAGAGCCGTTTGGCTCGAAGTCCTATTTGGAGGAGAGTCACATGTTCGTGACCTCGAGCGAGAGCAAATACGATAAAATTTTCTATTGGCACAAGTTCATCAGTGAGGTGGAACTTGTTGGATGTTGGAGGATACTCCGAGCACTGTGGGCACTGAAAGATTGATGGAGGAGGTGATCATCGGGCATGATGATTGGCAATCGGCATTCAATTGGATATATACACCGATCAGAGGTGTAGGTCACATGTTTTGATGCAGGCATCAAACATGGTGTTTTTTAGTGTGTACTAAGGACACGTGTTTGGGACACTGAAAAGAGGGTTGTTTGGCACTGTCAGGGTGCTGTTTAGAGCATTTTTAAGTAGCAGGTTCGTGATACTGGCAGGAAACTGTTTGGCACTGTCAGAGTGCTTTGAAGATGATGTATAGATGTTTGGTTTGTGATATTTCGCCATGGTGGAGATTGTTGATGATAGCTCGAGTCAAACCCGCTTCCTCGATCAGGTCGTGAGCACCATCATTCCAGGTCATGCGCATGACATGTCTAGGTGTTATGCGCACGACCTGTGGAGGTCGTGCACACGACTTTCTGACTTTCTCAATGCATCATTATTAGAAAGACAAGACTCACGTACAAGTAGTTGTGCGCACAACTTTCCCAGGTCATGCGCATTTCTGTGTCAGGCAAAGCGGGTTAGCCCAAGTCATACACATTTTGAATTTTCTTTTGAAGCTGTTTGAGGGAAATTTTGGGATTAAGCTTATGTAAACCTATTCCCTTTCTATATAAAGGGATCTAGGGTTTTGGGAACTCAACCTTGTAAGAATGGAAAATTTTTAAGGAGATAAAATGTTGGTTTCTTTGACAGTGGCTCTTGATAAAGCTTCTTGTGGAGAAGATCAACCTGGGGATGAGTATGCCTTGCACCTCCCCCCAGGTGTTTGAAAGGCCTGCTAATGGTGTCCATGACGCCACGTTGGAGCATTGGATTGTGGGTGCTTGGTGACAGATCTTGGAGGAATTCTACTTGAAGGAAAAGCCTAAAGAAGAACTCTTTTGGAAGATGCCGTCGGTATAGTGGCCAAGCCATGGAGGGTGTGGTCATATTACAGAGACCGATGCCATAGTGGGGCGAGTCCAAGAGGAGGAACAGAAAGTCAGTGGGAGATCCATGGTGCTAGATGATTCTTGATCTGACAGATCATGATTGGTGAGTATCTATATTATGGCTTCTATGGAACCGGTGAGGGCTATCTCTACAAAGATTATTATGTACAATCCATTTAGTTAGATCTATCAAATCTGTGGAAGAGAAAGCTCACAAAGAGGTAGAGCTTTTTTTTTCCATCAATCATGTAGCATATTTTGTTTGTTATTATCTATTGGTGGTTTTTTTGTAGGATCGTTAGCATATGTTGGAGACAGTTTGGTCTTCGTTGATGTGCAAGGTCATCTTTTATGGTGGAAATATATGAGAGGATTTTTTAGAAGACATGGAATGTCGTCAGGTATAATCCTGCTTATCTTTTTAGGTATAATCTTGGAAGATGTGGTTGCCGGAGAGAGGACGTATCCCCGTTTGGGGTGAACCTCTGTAAAATCTTGTGTCTCTTGTATGGGATTTTTTGTGTTCTTATGCCATGATGGATCGGTGCAATATGGGATGCACCGATAAGATTTGACGTTTCGAGGATCTGCAGTGCTGGGCCGCGTATCAGCATCCTCGCCATTCTCTATGCCGGGCTTCGTCTCATCAGCTGCACAACACAACGATCTTGAGGAAAAGTTAGCTCCATGGTGTCTATACCGGGGATGGAACATACCATGCGACGACCCGAGTTCCTCCCCAAAAGGTGCATGTTGAGGAGGTAAGTAATTCGGTATATTAAGACAAGGATACCCATGCCCATTACTGATGTGGGACTAAACCATTACGAGGCATGACCGTCTCAATGGTGCCCCCTTACGTGGAACACGTGTGGCACGAGCATAATTGGGCGGAACTCCCAGAGTAGGTCCTAGCTCTGATACCATGTGACGACTTGAGTTCATCCCCAAAAGATACCTGTTGAGGAGGGGAATAGTCGGGTATATTAAGACAAGGATCCCCACGCCCATTACCGAAGCCACACACAATCAAAATCTTATTCTTTGAAGCAACGAATATTGAAACACAAATTAAAGGTGACAACCATATTGTTGTCATTGGATACTCAAGGAAAAATTGAAAACTATGGATGCAACCGTCCTCACACCGATAACAAAGAGAAGGAAGAGCTTATTGAGCCACTGATAATGATGGAAACATCGAACGGATTGATGGTTCCTTCTTGGAGGGATCAATATGGACTCCATGGGCCCAGAGAGGAAATATTTATGTTCTATTGAGCAATGCTATTCAGCCAACCTATTTTCCAACTTTTTTTTTAGTCCAACCTGGCAGTCCTAGCACCAGGTCAAAACTGTCTCATTGCTTCTGGGTCGAGGCTGGTTGCCACTGTACAAACGGGTTGGGGGATGATTTCCCTTCTTTCAAATTGAGTTTGGATGGATTGATCACAAAGAGAAAAATAAATCGAGAAAAAAATTTGATGACCGCTAACTACAACCAACCAGTGGCATTGCACCACATACGACATATAAGGATAAGGAGGTAATTTGAACCCCAATGAAAATGACCTCCTTAGCCTATTCAAATTACGTCCTTACCCTTATGTGGTGATGTGGCACAATGCCACTGGTATGTCGTAGTTAGCGGTCATCAAATTTTTTTCACAAAAAAAAACGAAGCAATCGAATGATTTGATGTGTTTAGAGCTCTATCGTTCGACTCCATATAAAGACTCCAAATGCACGGAGACACCCTTGACACATCAGATTCTCGTGATCCGTACTTTCTCCCGTAATTTTATTGAGCTTAATTTAATAAACAATTAAGTTGAGGTAATCTCAACAATGAATTGCCCGAATAAGGTGATTTCTATGTAAGGTTTTAAGGGGGGTGGGATTCGGGACTTGCTATATGAGCTATGCCCCACTTTGCCTCTCCCAAGTGGTCCCGTCACATTCCTTTATCTCCCCGTTGAAACATCTCTCCACATGCGGATAGGTCCCCGTTGAAATGGATTCTCCGTGCGGTTGTATCACCGTTGAAACCTGACTCTAATACCAAGTCACGAATCCGGCCCGTGCTCCCTCAAAACCGGTCATGAGGGATAGGAAGCAATGGTACTTAGTTTTCACTAACATGTGGGGTGTTCTCAACTGGTGAAGACTTTCCTCTCGATCCACGAGGGCTCACTCAAGAGCTTAAAAACCAAACCAGTAGACTGCGAAAAAAGAACAATGAGCGACTATATGAAGACATGGAACTCCCACCCCTAGTCGATGTGAGACAATCCACTCAACAGGCTTCAATACTTGGGCTATATGATTCATGCCAACACATAGGTGGCACTTAGTAGGCTTTGAGATTCACATAGGAACAATAGTTGAACTAAGGAATATGCTACTTGTCCAACCCTGTTTCCAACTATTTTGGCCAACTTGTTGGGTTTGGCTCAAAGAACTTGGGCTTTTAGTGGACTAGGGGGTATTTAATAGGTATAGAGGTATAGTACTGATTAATCCTCGAACCATACCTTATCCTATAGGTGTTAGGATAAGATCTAAGGTTTTAGTGGGTTTGGGTCCCAACCAACAGTCGAATAGGGTTGCGTCACACCTTGCGCACCCTCTTAGGGAGAACCTTCCACGTGGAACTTAAAAGGAAAGAAGAAAAAAGACGTGTGTATGAAGATAGATCGTAGTCCCCTCCTTGATCATCATCGTACGTTTTTTCCAAACAAAAAGAGGAGAAAGAAAGAGGCATTGCATGGATCCTCTCCATTCCTCTCTCACGTTGTCATGGTTTCACATAAACCAAGAAAGAGAGAGAGAGAGAGAGAGAGAGAGAGAGAGAGAGAGAGAGAGAGAGAGAGAGAGAGAGAGGAATGGCTTCTCTTCTCCCCTCCTCTCTTGCTTGTTCGGGTAAATCTAAGGAGAGAGAGAGAATGATCACATTAAGGTTTTGTGATCCTCTTCCCCTCTTTTCTGTTTGGGAAGATTGCATGAGAGAGAGAGAGCGAGAGAGAGAGAGAGAGCAGGTTTTGTGATCCTCTTCCCCTCTTTTCTGTTTGGGAAGATTGCATTTGAGAGAGAGAGAGAGAGAGAGAGAGAGAGAGAGAGAGAGAGAGAGAGAGAGAGAGAGAGAGAGAGAGAGAGAGAGAGCTCTTCAGTTCATGGCTCTTCTCTCATCTCGTCGATCATTTTTGGGATTTGTTCACATGCTTGTGCTCCAAGAAGGACCAAGGTTGAAGAATTCTACCCAAAATCTCGGATTTCATCGCAAGCATCTTCTTCATTACCAAGGATGCATCGATCATAGCTCGGCCCTCACTTGAGGAAGAACGCATCATCAATCTTCATCAAGTTATTTACGAATTGTCATCACCTAGCGCATTATGGTCAAAGGTAAAACTCAATCTCTCGCCTCCATTATAGGCTTTACGTTGATCGATCTCAAAGCCAATGGATTTCAATCATGTAGAGAGCATGCTTGTAATGGATTTTGTTCCATTACACTTTGTAACAAAGCCTTCCTCATATCTTTCATCCATATAGTTAAGGTTCAGATCCAGTCTTGTGATTGCTAATGGGTTTATTCTAGATTTTTGTTTCTTCTACATCGATGAACCCATTAGCGATTAACAAGGGGATCATGTATATTTTTTTCGTTTTAATCATATGTAGTTTCTCCGATTAACCATTAAAATTTTGGGTTTCGCGATCGGCAACCAAACCTCCCGTTGGCCTATGCTGATGGATAGGTGGTCCGGCCATGTGACATCCAGAAACTTAAAATGGTTGATTGGAGTTTATGGATCCGAAAGCAGCCATGGCATAATTCGTTTTGGTTTTCCAGGATAGCTTACGGTATGCCACAAGACTCACTATTTGTATTATAAAGAATTATTGCGGGTTATTTATGATTCTTTTTGCTAAATAAATTTCTCCCAACGGTGCTATATGGATAATTGCAATTTGCTTTTGGGTTCCACGTCAATTGTTTATTGTTGACATGCATAAAGTCTGTATGTTTACGAATGTCGATCAAGTATCCATTATGAATGTCATATAATAGATGCTTCCACAGGTTACAAAGGAGCATAGTACCGAAGGGAGCGGAAGATTATCTTTTTCTTCTGCTTTTTCATATTGATATAATTTTTGGGCCTGTATTTTTAACAGTGCTATCCAAATTATATTAATTATTGGCATGCAATATTCAGGACTGTGGACGATGTTGCTATCTGGTTGAATGTTTCTATGATTGCTTAGAATGCCTTGGACGGTATAGTTTGCCAAACTGAATAAATTAACATGGAATAAACCCTTTTTACTTTGCTATTCAATTTGATTATATCTGTAGAATATTTGTAGTAGTCATGGTCTAAAGGACTCCCAAGGGGAATGGTTCACAACCAGCTAAAGCATTATGGATCATTCTACATGAATATCATTTGGTTAAATATTAGATGAAATTCCTGGAGTAGCAATTCAAAAGCTCTTATAAGGCTATATACCTTAATGACAAAAGCATCAAGTATGCGTATGATCGATGATAATGTAGTGTGGGAACATATCATGCAAATGCGTGATATTGCTTTAGTGTGTTATGAATCTAACATTGTCAATTATCATAAATATGATAATGATTGGTGGATTGATTCTGGATCATAAATCTTTATTTTTATCGTCATACAGAGTTTTCTCAGCCTACAAGACCAACTGATGGGGAGAGGTCATCTACTCTAGGATAAGTTAAGTTCCAAAGTAGAGGGTATGGGGTCCTAAAAAGAGTCCTCTAGAATGAAGACCCAGAGTGTTAGGAAGTACAAATACTCATTGTAAACTTCAAACAACAATAAATTTGCACTCGGTGGTCCAATTTTTGATCACGACCCTAATTCAGAAAGCTCTCAACGAGATCTACACCTTAGTTAGCAGCTTCACCACTATACTCAGTTTTTTATCCCAAAAAAGGTCGTTTTGATGATTTTTAGGTCATTTTTTCTTCTTCTAGTTTTAAGTGATTCCTTAGTAGGAATGCTACTGCGAGCGATAAAAAGTAATAATTACTGAGAAAAATATATAAGAAAGAGTGTTGGGTGAGAAGAAAGAGGAATGATACATGATAGAAGAGCCTAGTACATATCTCACAAGTTTAACATTTTTACAGGACCAAAAATATTGAGA
Source organism: Chamaelirium japonicum (assembly GCA_947650365.1). NCBI lineage: Eukaryota > Viridiplantae > Streptophyta > Magnoliopsida > Liliales > Melanthiaceae > Chamaelirium > Chamaelirium japonicum. The sequence goes on along the minus strand of OX393559.1, from coordinate 27,265,549 downwards.
AGCAAGTGGCATAAGTGGAGTATTGATAGTAATCTACATAACTATTTTTATAGCAATATCAGTACAAATAAAGAAGTATGATAATCAAGGCTTGTATAGTGCGCTAAGAGAAGCTTCTCCAAGAAGATTCACCGCAATTCGGTAAAACTTCTACATCAAGATTCAACAGATCGCCTTGCCAATTTGGATTTGACAGGTTGAAAAGCAAATGAGAATAAATAATTATAAGATAATGATGACATGGATAATAAAAATATAACTGAATGACAGTTGTATCGTTTTCTCCAACAATGTCCACTGAACAACTAATCGGAGAAGACGACGGCATGATAGCCTGTCAATAGATGTACCTTTGACCAGATCTGTAACTGCTTTGAACACCAGAGCCTATTAAAAAATGGCCAAAGCTTCATTTGAAGGAGAGAAATTTGGTTGTAAAGAATCCAGAGAGTAGTGAGAGAGCATACAGATAAAAAGTGATTGAAAGAAAAAGTGAGTGAAAGAAGCCCTTGAAGTCTTTGCTCTATTGATCTATGACCTTGTATTCTTGATTTGTCAGTGGATTACTCTCGACTATCACCCTGATTTTTTCTAATCTTCTTAGAAGAGGGTTTCTATGCAAAATCTTTGTGTTGTGCTGTGCTTTCTTTTTATTTTTGTCTATTCTGTTAGATCATAGGCTTGATCATTTCTATACTGATCCATCGTAATTTTAGCTGAAAATCATGCTTTGATTGTTTTATTTGGCTTAATCTTGTATATTATAGTATATTCGGTTTAAAACATATGATCTTTCCAAGTTAGACCATTGATTGCAAAATTAAACTGACACTATCCATTTAGCCTATGTGCTTTGCATTTTAGTTTGGAGGCTCTTTTATTCTGATTAACAAAGATTTGGTTATCATAGGCTCTGGTTTGTTGATTAATGACTTATTCAAACTTTACAAAGACTCTAAAAGTAATAACTGTATGATGACTATAAATGAAAGCATTATAAAAAAGAATTCATCTGCTTTATAATGCAAATGATTATGCCATATTTCTTTAGACAGGGTTAAAAGGTTAGTAAAGTAAGGGGTTATAAAGATCCTTGACTTTACCAAATTCGGGGTTTATAGGGACTGCACAAAGAAAAAACAGACCAACAAATCCTCAAGGGGTGCTAGGAGAAATAATGAGACGTTAGATATCATACACATGAACCTTCGTGGATCGTTTATTACACCTTATCTGATTGGCCATCAACGAAACTTTATAACATTTATAGAAAATCATATAAAATACAAATATTTTTATCTCCTAAACGATAAGTCGAAAGCTCTTGAATCTTTCAAAGGCTATAAAGCAGAGGTAGATAAACAGTTTGACATGAGTATCAAGATTATTAGAACATATAGAGATACTGAGAACTATGGTAGGTACACAAAGAATAGACAAAGACATAGTTCATTTACGAAGTTCCTTGAGGAGCATGACATTGTGGCCCAATATACAATGTCAAGCACACTACAGTAAAATGGTGTAACAGAAAGAAGGAATCGTATGCTAATACATATGGTGATGAGTATGATATGTAACTCCTTGCCATCAATATAAGGAGTGAAGCCTTGAAAATTATCGAGTATGTTCTTAACATGGTTTCATCTAAGGTCGTTCCCAAAACACCCATCGAGTTATGGAATGGATGGAAGCCCGATCAGTTTAGATCACATGCATATAAGAGGTTGTCAGGTTGATGTTAGGGTGTATAACTCACATGAATAGAAGCTAGACCCTCAAACATATAGTGGTTTTTTTATTGGGTATGCAGATCAAAAAGTCCAAGGGGTATAAGTTCTATTATCCATCGTGCTCATCGAATATAGTAGAATATACAAATACTCATTTTCTTGAAAGTGACAACTTTTATGGGAGTATCCATATATAAGAATTTATGTTTGAGGAAATATAGGTTTTAGCTTATGTGCCCGTAATACATGAGGGAGAAGTTGGTCATCGAGATAACCCACCTATACACGGTAGTTCCTGACCAACCAGTTTCTGACGTCCCAACTGCTAAATATCAAGTTCCATTGAGCATGTCATTGAGGAACCTCAATCAGAGGAACAAACATATAACATGAGATCTAATAGAAGACGTAGAGTACTAATTTCTAGTGACTATGTAGTATATTTCAAAGAGTCAAAGAAGTCTAATACTGTTGTCGAACTATCTTTAGATCTTGAAATATTTTATGAACCCATAAGCAAAAGAGATTATACAAAATGATTAAAAATGAAAGATGAGATAAAATCCTTCAAAGATAGTCAAGTTTGGTAGAGTTATATAAGGGGACTAAAACTATCAGCTACAAGTGAGTTTATAAGACCAAGACTGATATCATAGGTAATATCGACTGACTTAAGGAATACTTATAGGCAAAGGGTTTCATTTAAAGAGACAATATTGATTATCATGATACTTTCTTTGGTTTTTTAGAAGGATTCATTATGGATATTCATGGCTTTGGTAGATTACTTTAAATTTGAGGTATAATCGATAGATTTGAAAATAGCTTTCCTAAATGGAGATCTGGAGGAGAAAGTGTACAAGGCACAACTTGAGGGTTTCACCGTAGGTCAAGAAAGTCAATTAGTTTGTAAATTGAAGAAGTCGTTATATGAATTAAAGCAAGCCCCCCTGATAGTGGTATTTAAAGTTTCAATATGTTTACTTCTTTAATTTTTACTGAGAACATTATGGATTATTGCATTTACCTTAAGGTCTATGAAAGCCATTACATGTTTTTTGTCCTATATGTGGATGACATTCTTTTGACAAGTAGTGACATAGGAATGATATATATAATGAAATAGTTCCTCTCTTAAAACTTTGACATGAAAGACTTATGTGTGGCATTATATGGAATCAACATCAAGATTACCAGGGACTGATCTTGAAGGTCAGTAGGATTGTCTCAAAGGGCCTATGTTGATAGAGTTATGGAAATGTATAATATAGGAACATGTTCGCCTGGTATTGCTCTTATGATCAAAGGTGCTAGATTTAGCTTGTCCCAAGGTCCAAAGAACTCTCTTGAAAATATTTTCTCTGCATCTGTAGTTGGCAACTTGATGTATCTGGAGGTCTTTACAAGACTTAACATCAGCTTTGTAGTAGGGATGTTGGGAAGGTACCAAAGTGTTCCAAGCATAGATCCCTAAAGGGGTGCTAAAACGGTTTTAATATATATCTAAGGAACGAAGAATTTTATGCTTACGTACATACATTTTGAGCAATTGGAGCTAGTCGGCTATTCAAACTCCGACTTTGTTGGGTTCCTTAACATGAAAAAGTCGACATCAGACTATGTTCCTATTGGCTGGTAAGATCATGGTTGCGCATATTGGTATGAAGCTCGTTCAATATAAAGGTCATGTAGATAGCATGGGGCTTTCAAGCTCATTGTATATTTCAATATGCTTTGTACTCTTTTATTTCAGCAGTGAATAAATATTATATCTTTGTCTCGTTCTGGATATGTATACTTAAGTTCATGAGAAATAATAAAGTAAGACCTCAAAGAGAAGTTTTACATTTCCTCATATAATTTTGTTACCACATAAAATGATTATTCAGAAAAGATTGATCATAACATAATGAGTAGAAGGGAGTGTTATCATATAAGGACATGATTGACGCGATTCATGTGACCATGAATCTTTATCTAAGTAAAGGAATTCCTTAAGGATATGGGTATAGTTTATTTTGGAAAAAATAAAGTGTGAGTGTACTAATTCTTTTCAAACTGGGTCATTAATTACCTACTAGCGTACGTGTGTGTTTTTCTAAATAAATTTTTATTTTTTATTTTTTTTTCTTTCCTTCTACCAAGTGAGAGAGTGATGGATTTTGGCTCAACTACACTATAAAGAACTTGGGCTTTCAGTGGACTAGTGGGTAATTAATAGGCATAGGGGTATAGCGGTGATTAATCCTCAAACAATACCTCATCTTATAGGTGTTAGGACAAGTTATATGGTTTCAGGGGGTTTGGATCCCAACTTGCGGTCGAATAGGGGTGCGCCACACCTTGTGCACCCCCTTAGGAGAACCCTTTGCATGTTGAACTTAAAAGTAAAGGGGAAAGAGTGCATGCGTATGAAGATAGATTGTAGCCCCCTTCCCCCTCACGGGTTTTGGAATAAAAAGAGGGGAGTAAAAAGGCATCACTTGGATACTCTCCTTCCTCTCGCACATTGTCACAGTTTCACGAAAACCGGGAGAAAGAGAGAGAGATGATCACATTAGAGTTTTGTGATCCTCTTGTCCATTTGGGCTGGAAGATCGCAAGAGAGAGAGAGAGAGAGAGAGAGAGAGAGAGAGAGAGAGAGAGAGAGAGAGAGAGAGAGAGAGAGAGAGAGAGAGAGAGAGAGAGAGAGAGAGAGAGAGATCTTCGGTTCATGGCTCTTCTCTCGTCTCGTTGATCTCTACGGGATTTGTTCACGTGCTTGGGCGCAAAGAAGGATGTAGTGGAGATTAATTTCCACCTGAGATCTTAGATCGCAAGCATCTTCTTTATTGCCGAGGACGCATCGATCGCTGCTCGGCTCTCGCTTAAGGAAGAACACATCATCAATCTTCATTAATCATCAAGTTATTTACATATGATCATCACCCGGCGCGTTATGATCAGAAATAAAACTCGATCCCTCGTTTTCGCTATGTTGATTGATCTTAAAGTTGATAGTTTTCAATCATATATAGAACATGCTCATGTATAAATAGTTGAGAAACCGGTTAGCGAAATAGGAATTTTTTTTAAAAAAAAATTATTTACGAGATAGGATTGCTCTCAAACTTAATGAGCCCCACATCACATGGAGTGGCTTGAGTTTATTTTTTTATTTTTTTTTAATAGCATGGGATGGCATGACTTCTGGAGGGCTGCTGTTTCGTACCAGACAGCTTGAGTCGATTGCGCCCCTTTCTCTCTCTAGAAACGGAGAAGTCCATGCCAGCAACTCAACTCCCTCACTTTGCTCTCTTTTCTGTAGGTATATAGAGAGAGAACCAGTTAGAGAGAGAGAGAGAGAGAGACAGAGAGAGAGGGGCTGCTGTCCTTCACCTCTCGATCTGCTGTCCATCTCTGTACACGCCGCATGCCACTGCTTCCACCGGCGGAGGCAGCATGATCTCGTGGCACGACCTGTACACGGTGCTGACGGCGGTGGTGCCGCTGTACGTGGCGATGATCCTGGCCTACGGCTCCGTCAGGTGGTGGCGGATCTTCTCCCCCGACCAGTGCGCCGGCATCAACCGCTTCGTCGCCGTCTTCGCCGTCCCCCTCCTCTCCTTCCACTTCATCTCCACCAACGACCCCTACGCCATGAACCTCCGCTTCGTCGCCGCCGACACACTCCAGAAGCTCATCGTGCTCGCCGCCCTGGCCGCGTGGGCCCGCCTCGCCCCCTCCGGCTCCCTCGACTGGGCCACCACCGCCTTCTCACTCGCCACCCTCCCCAACACCCTAGTCATGGGCATCCCCCTCCTCATCGCCATGTACGGCGCCCCCTCCGGCTCCCTCATGGTCCAGGTCGTCGTCCTCCAGTGCATCATCTGGTACACCCTCCTCCTCTTCCTCTTCGAATACCGCGCCGCACGCGCCCTCATCGCCGACCAGTTCCCCGACACCGCCGCCTCCATCGCCTCCTTCCACGTCGACTCCGACGTCGTTTCCCTCGACGGCGGCCGGGACCTCCTCCAGGCCGACGCCGAGGTCGGCAGCGACGGGAAGCTCCACGTCACCGTCCGCAAGTCCACCTCCTCCCGCCGCTCCGCCTCCCTGATGATGACCCCCCGCCCCTCTAACCTCACCGGCGCCGAGATATACTCCCTCAGCTCCTCCCGCAACCCCACCCCGCGTGGCTCCAACTTCAACCACTCCGACTTCTTCGCCATGGTCGGCGGCGGTGCCAGCCTCCGCCCCTCCAACCTCGGCCAAGCCGACCTATACTCTCTCCAGTCCTCCCGCGGGCCCACCCCCCGCACCTCCAATTTCGACGAGCACCAGCACCACGTGGCCGGCGCCGCCGGATCCCCACGTTTCGGGCACTATCCCGCTCCCAACCCCGATATCTCCGTCGGGTCCTCCGCCATCGCAAGGAAGCCTCCGCCGCCGCCGCTGCTGCCGATACTGCCGCTGCCGGCTCAGCATCACAAAACCAACCACAGGGCGGCGGCCCACGATGCCAAGGAGCTACATATGTTCATGTGGAGCTCCACCGCCTCGCCGGTGACGGATGCCGGCGGGTTGCCCAAGTTCGGCGGCCCGGATTTCGCCACGAAGGAGCAGCCCGTCCGGTCGGAGGACGGGACCAAGGAGATCCGTGTGCTTGTTCCCGCGGATCTACCTTCTAACGGCACGACAATCAAAGGTTTCTTTTTAAAAATTATTATTTGTTTTTTTATTTAATTTTAGCAATCACTTTAATAAATTTTCTATATTTGTTTTTTTTTTAAAAAAAAGGTGTGGCGATACCAGAGGTGGAGGATTACCGAGCAGGGTTATTGGATAAAACCGAGGAGGGCTTGGAGAGGGAGGAGGGTGGTGGCGGCCCGGAGGGGCAGTCAAAGCTGGGTCCGACCTCGACGGCGGAGCTGCACCCATATGGGGGAGGAGGGAGGCCGAAGCAGATGCCGCCGGCGAGCGTGATGACTAGGCTGATTCTCATCATGGTGTGGCGCAAGCTCATCCGCAACCCCAACACCTACTCCAGCCTCATCGGCCTCATTTGGTCCCTTGTGGCCTTCCGGTCGGCTCCCCAACTCATACACTACCATAGTCATTTTTCTCTCTCCTCTCAATTTTCAAGAAAAAAATTATTTTGTTTTGTTAATTCCTACCAATAAATAGATCAATTACCAAAATCTTCTTTAGATTTCAATGTTTAATTATGTACATTTAGTACTGTCAGCAAGTAATTGTGTATATCGCGAAGTGCTATATATTCAGCCCTAAGCCCGTTTGTCCCGAATGGTCAACCTGATTGATATGGCATCCGATCACAGCATCACTATGCCTGCTGCCAGCCTAGGTTGAATGTGACTCACTGGTCGAGACTGGGTGCAATAGACTGCTGTGATTCGGACAACTTAACGGGCTGACCATTTGGGCTAAATAATACTTTTCGTATATATAAGAGCGGCTTCTGCGTATACTTAAATGTGTGGAAGGTTTTAGGGTTTGTTTGGATTTGATTCTGCACCCATCATATTCTTGCGGAATCGATTATTGCTGAACCTAGAAGTAGAAGTTAAAAACTGCGAGAATCAGCTGATGTCACTGTATCCAAACAAGTATTTACGGGACACTGATTCTGGCAAAATCAAAAATCAGTAAAATCAAATCCAAATCGATAATTAGTAATTAGTCGGGAAGTAATTAGCAAAATACCCAAAAAAAACATGTGTTTCAAAGTTACTTTTCTATTATTTGAAATAAGATTTAAATCTTGTTTAATGATTATTATGACAGGTGGAACGTCTCCATGCCGAAGATCATTGCGAAATCCATCTCCATACTGTCCGATGCCGGGCTCGGAATGGCGATGTTCAGCTTAGGTTGGTTCTTAACTGGTTAAGATTAGATTTATTGGGTAATTTCGTAATTAACAAGGTTATCCGTCATCGTTGTTTTCTTTAAGTTTGGATCCGGTTCGGTCCGGTCCGGTCCGGTCCCGAGTTATTTATTGTAGAGTGGGGACCCGACGGACGAACCGGGGGAGCATCTCTCCGCGGCTCCTCGTGAGTCGTGTCTGGTCTCCAACGGTCCCAGCCCGAAATAATGGCTGTACGGTTGGGAACAGAGGCCGATCACCCGACCGCCGGCACCACCGCCTCACTAATTAGCCACCATTCAAGCCCTAGATTTCCTCCCACTTCAACGGAAATGGAACCGGGTCCGTTTGTAATTGGGTTCGGACCAGGTTTTATTAAAAATAAGATTAAGTTATAATTTGCCCCCTGAAGTTTAACTCAAAAACACTTAACTCCCCTTAGTTTATTTTGTTCCAAATCGCTCCCTAAAGCTTGAAATATTAGCATAATATCCCTTTTGTCAACTACTTGATTTCCTTAGTTGGTATTTTTCATGTCATCAAAACTGAATTGAAGTGGGGCATAATGTAGTTTTCTTATGTTCTTGAGCTAAACTTCAGGGTTGGCAAAGTGTAATTTCTCATAAAAATAATAAGATTTTTTACAAATCAATCCCTATATTTTCTTTGTTTACGTATAAATCCTTATAAAGTGATATTTACATATAAACCCATTAATTCATTCAAATATTATATATTAACCCCCGTAGTTAGCTGACATTCAAAACAAGAAAATATTTTTTATTTCATTTTTAATAATTTAACTAAACTCTATAAATACCCCTTCAATGTGAATTATTTCGATTAGGTCCAAGTTAGTTTCTGTCTATGCTTGTTTTGGATTAAGTCCATGTTCAATAAAAATATCAATTTATATAATTAAAACTATAGATAAATCTGTTATTTACAGCCGATTGAAGGAATATTTCAGAAATATTACTTCATTTTGGATACCAACTGCAGGGGTCGATAAATAGATATTGGATGATATAAGGGGTTTATATGTAAATGTTGACTTTACAGGATTTTATATATAAATAGATAAGATTACAGGGGTCGATTTGTAAAAATACCAAAATAATAATATAACTTTAACAACGGGGCGCGTGCGTCGCAGGGCTTTTCATGGCGCTTCAGCCGAAGATCATTGCATGCGGTAACTCGGTGGCGGTGTTCGCCATGGCCGTCCGCTTCCTCGCCGGCCCGGCGGTGATGGCCGCGGCGTCCGCAGCCGTCGGCCTGCACGGCGTACTCCTCCGCGTGGCCATCGTACAGGTTATCATCATCACTTGTTTATTTTTTTTCCCTCTCTGGTTGTGCTGTTTGTACCCATCCTTGCGGCACCAAGGGACGGTGTCAGAGGGCGGAGCTAGCTGTTTCTGACTCACGTGATGGGAGGTTTTATCCACCCCCAAAAATAACAATCATACCCCCATTTCTTATGGGAAACCATTAATATATATTTTTTTTTTTGGTAAAAATACCCTCCATACCCCATCTTCTCCTCCTCCTTCACTGGCCATCACCTCCTTCTCTATCATTCAAGTCGTCAGCCGTCATCGCCACCTCTCTCTCCTTCCTCGTCCATATTATCAGCCTCCTCCTTCGCCATCGTGTGTTGTCGCCCAACATGTTCGATAATTCAATACTGAACGTGCTGATCGTATTGAACATGATTAACTACCGAAAAGTGTGTTTGGCATGTCCGATAATTCAGTACCAAAAAAACCAAATAGTATGTTTGGTATTGGATTACAGAACACACTAGGCGATTGTGGGCGGCGATGGAGATGGATGATGGGAAGGGATCAAGGAAGTGGTTGACGGCTCCGGCGGTGGGGAAGGGGGCTCCATGGATGCTCCAACGAGGACAAAGGAACTAGCTTCGGAGGTGATGGGGTATGGATGGTCGGAGGGGATAGGGTATGTAAGGAGGCACCAGCGATGGGTTTGCCCACAATAGAGGCACCAACGTAGAAGGTGCCGAGGTATGGGGTACGAAGTGTCGAAGGGGATGGGGTGTAAAAGGAGTCGGATGTGATGAGCTAGCGGATGAAGGTTATGCTGGCCATACCCCACAAAAAAATAAAAAACGGTGAAAAAACATGATAAACAAAATTTTGATGGATAAACAAAATCTTGATCAATTAATTAATCAGTACAATGATTTTTACCAGGCTGCTCTTCCACAAGGCATCGTTCCCTTCGTGTTTGCCAAGGAGTACAACGTCCATCCGGCAATTCTAAGCACTGCGTAAGTATTTATAATGTATTTCCCAAAAATTTAGCTTCTTTTTTTTTTTTTTTGCAGGAACATAAATAGTTATTATTTTGATGTTTATTATTTGTTTGTAATATACAGGGTTATTTTCGGAATGTTGGTTGCACTTCCTATCACCCTGGTGTACTACATCTTCCTCGGACTATGACAGTGTTCCAGATATAGTGAGGCACATATTTTGTGAGCTCGAGTTCTCCCCAGTTAGTTTTAGTCCAATATCCCACGGTCGGAGCCCATTGTCGTCCGATGACAATCACCCGAATTGTACATTTTATCGGACGACTGTGGACTCTGAGCGTGGGAAACTAGATGAGCACCAATAGGAGAGGAGTCGATTTCATATTTGTAGGGGTAGGAATCTCTTGATGATGCCATTATTCGCCGGCGATGTTGCGATTAAGGATCAGCAGCAGCGGCGGGAGAGCAGTATTTTTTTTTTTTTGGAGGTGAAGAGAGAGACATGAGACAATGACATTGAGGGAATAGTTGGAAGAGCACTTGTAAAACTATTCAATTAAGCAAAGGAAGAGGGTTTTATTTTCTTCTTCTGTCTTTACCTTTTTTTTTCCGCACAAAACGTTCTATCGTTACTTATCCCAACCCACCTGCCTAATCACTAGGTTTCAATCCCAATGGGGTGTCCATAGCCAGTGGAATTAGTCTGGATAGGTCGGACTTTGTCACGATGAAAACTTGAACAGAGTTATTGTATATTAATAAATGGTCATTAATTTGTCTTATCTTATTGTAGTAGGCCGGAAAAAAAAAATGCATTTATTGGTAGGAAGTAGTTGTTTGGACATCAACGGAAAAACCTAGACCTATTTTTTTGAAGGAAAAATAGGTATTTAGTATCTTTTAATTCGTTTTGCTACTCTATTGTTCGCATGAAGTTCGAAGAGGGTACACATCAATCACACGGTTGCTAATTAGCTATTGGATGGATGGGTCTCTGGTTTATCACTTGTTTAAGAGGATAAAGTATAGGGTGGATAGCAATCAGTCGTTTATAACAGTTTTGTTTTAGAAAATGTATTAACAATTTTATTTTCTTAAGTAAGATCAATATTTCAATAAATTAATTGTAATGGCTCAGTTGTTTACTAAAAGACTAAAATGATCAAGATAAGTTACCGAATTTACTAAAATTGCCATTGCCTATGGAACCGCCTATGATCTCTGCAAAACATCCAGTTTTGAAACTGATAGCTCGATTGCTATAGTTGCTATAGTGATCTCACTGTAGGAGCTATAATGAAATTATTGTAGTTTCTATAGAAGTGATTTCGTCGTGGTTTCTTAAAACACTTTGCTACAATGAAATCACTTTAGCAATAATACTCAATTTTATAATAATGATACTCAATGCACTACTTTGAAGTCAATATAGCGGTGAATATCATTTTATATAATTTAGTGATTTCACTGTAGTACAAATAGTGATCAATTTCACTATAGTTGCTATTTATTTAAAATGACACATAATTATATGAAAATAATACTCAATTTTGTACAAAGAAATCATTATAGCACTGAGTACTATTTTCATATAATTCAATATCATTTTAAGTGGTAATCAGCCTATACAAAAAGAGATTCAAAATCCCTATAGTGGTTTTAAATGGTACTCAAATATACAAAATAATACTCAATTAAATTAAATTGAGTATTATTTGAATATAATTGAGTATCATTGCTACAATGATTTCATTGCAGGGAAGTCTTTTTAGCAGTCACGACAAAAACCACTAAGCGGCTACAGTGAAATCACTGTAGCAATCAGTGGCATTATTCTGGTAAAAATAAAATCCCTATATCATATACTGTTAATTAATATGGGAGGATCTCATGGGTATTTTTGATATTTAAAAAAAAACATGTCTTCCAAAGCATGTCTATATATCATGCAAAAATCGTGGGCGAGAATCACCCTTAAAACTACTTTGATTCTGTGGACGTAGACGTAGCTGAAACTATTAGTTGTCATGCACCTTATGATCCTTATCTTAATGATCTATATTGGATCTACACTTAATTTTTTTCTAAAATATGTGGACCAGACGTATATATTTTTTCTAAAATATGTGGGCCAACCATCGTGCGGCTATGATACACATCGGGTCCACCTACCGGGGTGATTGACTAGAGGAGATTTGAACTCGCATCCCCCACACCCAATGCACTATTAAAGAGAGTAGTTGATTTGGTCTTAAGGGGCGTGTACAAGATCTGTTTGGTCAGTGCCACGTCAGTATGGCAAAAAAATGTATGAATAACTGTTTGGCTGAATACCATTCTACGCTTTCCTATCCAAACAGTATTTTAGAAAAAGGGTCCCACGGTTGGAAAAAAAATAGAAGGGTGTTGTTATTTGCACCTCACATATTACCACCCCAACTTACTACAACCAAATCTGGTTGGGGTCCGCCAAACCCTCCCTCCATCGAGGAGGGGTTCTCAAAAAAAAAAAAAAAAAACTTACTACAACCAAATCAGTTGGGAGAGGTCTGAGGTGTCTAACACATCAGAAGGTGGAAGAGGAAGAAAGAGATACGGGGACGATTGGAGTGGGAACTCGTAAGGAGGGGGGCGGCGGCTATAAGGTGTATGGGACCAGCGGCTTGATCCGATGGGGCAATCGAAATATTGAGGAGCCGAGAAGAAAAAGATGGAGGAGCAGGTGTTATCAACGACGGACGGAGCGGAAAGAAAGGGATGGATAGTCAAATCATTTAATTATACCCTATCATAATAAAAATAATAGTAAAAATCAAAATCGGACTGTGATGTGAATTTGATATCGGTGGTGTTAGTGATTTGTGTACACTCATTACATGTAACTAATAATGTGGGCCTGAATATTCAAGGAATGGTGTGGATCTCATAAAAGCTTGATCGTCTTCCCACGTGCTAGTTAATCGGTTGATCCGACCGCAAATGCAACAAACTCATAGTCGAGAATATGTTTGGCATAAAAGAATGAGAAACTTAGAGATAAAGAATATTGGTGGAAAATAGGACTTCTCTAAAAAAAGAATTTAGTGATGAGAAAAAAAAAATAGTGGAAAACGAATGTCCGACTTTGAAGTGGAGGTCATTATACTCGATGGTTTTAGTTGCTTTATATAGTTGTCCAACTGTCACTACAACAAAACAATCTAATACAACGGCATAATTTGTTGAAGATGGCTTGGTTCATACCTTCCTCCCAGATCAGGTTGTGCGTACGATATGTCTAGGTCATGCGCATGATATATGTAAGGTATCGTATGCACGACCTATACATATTGTGCACACGAAATGCCCAAGTTTTTAGAAAAAAACTGTTGCGTCCTTTCTTACTCGAGCGACAACTCTCTTCGCTCGAGAGCAGCAAAGTCGTGCGCACGACTTTCCCATGTCGTTCACACGATCGGCACTATCCGTACGGTCAACCAAATCCTGACACGTTTTGGACTTTATTTTTTGGCCGTCGGATGGGAATTTTGGGATATAGATTGTGTATACATATTCCGTCAATATATAAGGGGTCTAGGAGTTTGGTAAGGCGGGCTTGAAGAAGAAAGAGGTGCTCTTGGCGAAGGGAGTTCATCTTGTTGGAGTTAAGTATTGCTTGTAACTCCATTTGGTTCTTCATTATAGTGGATCGTCCGATCGTCTTCACCCGTGGTTTTCTCTAGCAAGTGTTTCTAAGTAAATATCTTGTTTCCCCTCTGTAATTACTTTGTGGTTGTTTCATCTTTGTTTTTTCCTATTTTTTTTACGTGTGTTGGATTGCTTGTTCTGCATCGATCTGTCGGGGATTGTTTGTGCAATTGATTTTTGTGGACCCATCGTGGTCCGGACAAATCGATATCAAATTGCTCATCTGGTATCGTCAATCAGGATCCGCAACAAATTGGTATTATAACGTGTCAGTTTGCACCAAATAGTCAGTGGTCGGTATATTTTTGGTCGATTAAAGTGTTCAGCACATGCGTCCGATGACGCCCCCCATACACTGCTTCCTGCAGACGTGCCATGTCATGGCTAAGTATGTTGCACTACCAAGCGCTGGTCGGCGCTTTGGTCCCTGGCGCCCCATCGACACCTCCATGTCGGTATCCATCGATGCCTCCTCCGCTTTGCTATCTGCCGACAGCCTCGCACCCTGTTGCGCTTGCAGGTGTGCCAACAGCTATACTTGATGCCTCCGTGATCGTCGTCGCCTCCGTCGTCCGTCGTTGATTTGCACCAGTGTCCGTCGGTGCCTTCTCCTCTATCCACCAACAGTTCCACACCGGCCTTGCTGTGTCTGTAGATGTGCCTGTAGTTAAGCTAACCACCTCTATGACCGTCGTCCGTCGATGAATTGCACTGTTGCCCGTCGGCACCTCCACTAGCCACCAGTTGGCAGCCCTCTCAGCCTGTCTGTTGTTGTCTGGAATAGTATTCCGTCAGTGATTTCGTGGTATCAAGATTCTCCCCCTCGATCAGGCACCTAGCTCCGATTCCAGTCGTTACTAAACCTGAACCAACCAGATCCTTCAACATGACGGGTTGTGTGCATAATCAGACCATCATGTACACAATCTCCCTAGGCGGTAGTTATCTAGCACCCACCTGGTCTTGGCCATCTTGCCTCGCCTCCGGTTGCCGGAGGTTGGGCTCGCTCGGGCCTTTGTCGCACCCCCGAGGGGAGATGCCACCTTCACCACCCTGGGCTCCTTGACCGACGTTCCATGGAAACCTGGGGGGAGGCGCATCGGTACCTCCCCCAGGCTCTTGCACTCCTTGGAACTCCTCTTGAGTTTCCTCCAAACTCTGTTGTGTAGTCATCGTCTAGTAGTCTTCACGTCTCCCAAGATTATCAAATTTGAGGGCTTCCTCCTTTTTAAATAGAGGCTCCACTGGGTTGCTTGGCTTAAACTCCAAGAAAGTGCAAGCCAAGCAACCCTAACGGGTCGTGCTGGATAATAGGTTGGATCCCAAATCCAATAGTAGGTGGTTTATCTACTTACTTTTTATTTTGTAGGAATTATGGGGGTTCTATTCATGTCGCCCAACCTAAATAATAGGAGAAATGGTATAACTATTGCATAGATCTATCTCTTTATAGACCATAGAGGAGATACAAATAGGGATAGATGAGAAGGAAAAGGAGGTAGATTTCCGCAGTGTGAACTTGGCCAACACATCAGCGCAAGCGTTATTATCCCGTCTGACATGCGAAAGGCTACATGAAGTGAAGTATCGGGAAATAGTCCTGCAGTCAGATACAATGTTGTGTATCCGCCATGCATGGTTGAAAAAGATCCCTATCCGATAGGATATGGCATAAAACCTGGTTGCCACCCTCTATGACAACAGAAGTAGCATTGATCTTCTATAATGCTTTGAGGCCTTGCAAAAACACTCAAGCTTCGATCTAAATAACTTCACCACTATTGAAGGTTTGCCTACTTAGTTAAAGTTCCTAAATCAATAGATACTTTCAAGATATGTTATGTCTCTAACTTTTAGTTCATATTTCATTAACCTCCTAATTTTAGGTTCTAGTTTTTTTGTTTTAGGCTACTACAAATCTATTTGTCATTAAGCTACAAAGTTGTCCATCCATTTACCATCCACTAGTTCTTTGAAAGGAAAAGTTTGTGTATCTCCTAATTTTCGAAAAGAACATATTCAATAGCGTATATTTTTCTATAATTTGGAATCACAGAGGTTGGCCACCCTTTGGACAACAACATCCCCATGGCCATGAGCATGGATGTACTACCAACATTTCTCCATGAATAAGGGATTTTGTTGAACCATGTCCTCAATCCATGGCAAAGATAGATAGAAATCTTGACATGAGTTATTTGCAAAAAATAAAAAAAAAATCTTGGCATAGAGAACTTGTTCTCCTCGTAAATGTCTATTTAGGTTATGAGAAAAACTAATAATACATGGAAAAATGAGGCCAACCTTTTGTGGATGAGAGAAGAATTCATGGAAAAAAAAAACCCTTTTTTTTCTTAGTTTTTGTGTGAAATGCTAAGAAAGAGGAGATAAAATTGAAAGGACATGAAATCATATAAAAAATCAAGAAAACTATCAAAAAAAAATCCAAAAAATTTATGATTGTGAGTCCTTGAAATTTGAAAAAAACCAATATAAAATTTTACCATGAGTACTTTTAGAGAGACATGAAAGTACAAGCCTGTGGAGTTATACTTCTGCAATTAGATAACCAGCACTGAAAATCGTCTTTTACAGTGGACGGTTTGGCGTTTTGATGATCCCTACATTATTGACCATAACTTGTGTATTGATTATCGCATTCATTATCGCTCATCCAGTAGATATTGATGGTACTCGTGAACCTATCATTTTCACTTTCCAAACGTTGTGTCGAAGATGAAAACATATTTTATATTTTATTTTCTCCAACTATATATTGTTCTCTTTCTAAAAACTTAATCCTCCAAACAAAATTTATAAAGTGAGTTATTCAATTGAATTCTTATGCAAATGTCATATCTAATGAACTGGTGAACCTTATGACTAGAGAGTAACCCCATGAAAGGGGTTGGACGTGAGGTATCCAACCAATTTTACAAATATCCTATATATATATTTATAACTGACAAGCTTTTCATGTTGCCCATCTAGCTCATTTCATAGTCTCTAGACTATTAGCCTTGTGGTTATGTGTTCGAGCCCCTTGGTAGGCGCATTTACTTTTAAAAGACACATTTTTTACTCATAATATCATTTTTACATGGAAAACATACATAACTTTATAATTATCATTTGTACCCTTATAATGTGGAAAGACCTTATCACACCTTAGGTCCATTAGCGTTTTTGATAGAGGGGTTTCTGGTGAATACAATGACCAGTCCCTCCTACCGGGAGACTAGGGGGTGTTTGGCATAAGGAACATCGGATTCATTTAATTCTCTTCCAGTAGGGGGTATTCTCGTCAATTACTATTTCTTGTGTAATTCCAAGGTTTAGCCATCTAGTTGGCATAGAAACTGCTGGAACGATAAAATATCGTTCCCAACTCCTTCATTCCAAAAGAACAAAACTATCCGTTGGAATAGAAACGCCTATTTCCGGAATGATGCCAAACACCCCCTTATGTTACTTAAGGTGTGCCATGTTGATTGCCAAAAAAAAAAAGATAAGGGTGTCCACCTGCTTTGCTTCAGGATGTCCTATGGACTGAGCATTAACTTCGCAAAATCGGTGTTCCACTACCTGGGAGGGAACTATCAACTATCAGAGGAGCTGGGGAGGTTCCTTAGTTGCAAGCGGGGTGCCCTGCCCCTCAA
The DNA here is from genome assembly GCA_947650365.1 of Chamaelirium japonicum. Taxonomy (NCBI): domain Eukaryota; kingdom Viridiplantae; phylum Streptophyta; class Magnoliopsida; order Liliales; family Melanthiaceae; genus Chamaelirium; species Chamaelirium japonicum. Next base: position 27,248,323 of record OX393559.1, on the reverse strand, counting down.
GTACTTAATTGGGACTTCCTATTTTTGACCACAAACTACCGCGCGAGTCTTGGTTGGACCTGATTTAGAAGTTGGAGTGTCGTCTCTCCGGTTGGAAGGGGAATCATTTGTCCATTAGGGGAAGGTTGACCATGGTTAATTCGGTCTTGTCCTCCATCCCATCTTACTTTCTCTCCTTCTACCAGCTCTCGTTGTGGGTCATTAGGTGCATCGACAGATTACGCGGGAACTTCCTTTGGTGCGGGCCTTCGATCGGCCACCTCGGGCTCCTATCCCTTTCTCGCTTGGGGCAGCGCCTGCAAGTCCAAGGAGCAGGGGGCCTGGCGATTACCAACCTCTGGGAATTCAACCAGGCGATGATGGGGAAGTGGTGGTGGAGACTGCAGCAGTGGGTTAGCGATATCTAGAGGGGAGTCATTACTACCAGGTACTTCATGCGATTCTCCTCTCTCTATTTGCGTTCGTGCGCCTCGGGCTCAATTTTGTCCTTCTGGAGGGGAGTGAGCCGGGTATCGTCGATTTTTCGATGCGGCAACAGGCTTATCGTGGGGAATGGATCGAAGGCACACTTCTGGGAGGATATCTGGATAGGCGACCTCCCCCTGTGAACCATGTTCTATAACCTTTACGCCTTGGTTCCGATCAAGTCTGCGACGGTTCGGTCTTAGGCGTCTATCCGGGGCGGACTGACAACTTGGCGACCTAGGTTCGTGGGCCCGTTTCTGACGGAGCACCTCCAGGAGCTTGGACAACTGCTGGATGTCTTGGGAGGCGTTAGCCTAACCTCAGAACCGGACTCAGCAGGTTGGCATTGGACTGCCTCGGGCGTCTTCTCGGTTCGCCATCTCTACGGGTTCCTGAACTTCGGGGGGGGGGGGGGGGGGGTGTCTTGCCCGTAGGCAAGGGGAATCTGGCATGCCAGATGGCCTCATAAGACAATGATTTTCATGCTTCTCGCTTTCAGGAATAGGATCTTGACCAAGGTCAACCTGATGAGGCGGAGCCACCGGAGGGTGTCTGTGTCAACTTGTCAACTGTGTGGGCTGGCCGAGGAGTCGACCGACCACCTGCTCCTCCTTTGCGACTTCTCCCGATTGGTGTGGTCTCACTTCCTAGGTAGGCTGGGCATGCGCCCTTCACCGGGGTCTGTCAAGGCTCTGTGGGGAACCTGGCGACGAAGACATTTCCGAGGGGGTGGGACATCCTCGCTATCGAGATCTCGTGGGCGATTTGGCTCGAGCGCAACCATGGGATTTTTCAGGGGAAGACCAGTATGGCGGAGGACGTCGTCTCATTTATTAAATCATTGATCCACCTTTGGGCTTGTAATGTTGTGCCTGGGGCGCGTGCTTTCCTCCTTGATATTTGTAATTTGAGCCCGGCTGATTGATCTCTTTAACCTCCTTTTAACCTAATAAATTGGTAGGGGTCCAGGCCGAACCCCCCTCAGCAACTGAGAGGGATTTCTCAAAAAAAAAAAAAAATACAAATATACTAGCAGAGACTTTTAAATGAATAGAAAATTGAGAAATCTTATATGTAAAAGTTCTAAATTTTTTTTTTTTATGTCTTATAGCTTACTATAAATTGTGCAAGGGTCCTTTTACTTAATAAAACCTTTTTAGCCATTTGACTTTTGCAAGTGGTGTCTAAACTTATTAATTCACTTTCTAATAATATTATGTGCATTATATTTCTGATTTGTTAGCTGATTTCCATATGATGGTTGCACATCCAAGGACGAAAACAAAATCAGTAGTAGATTTGATAACCTTCAAACACCGGTGAGCATCCCTCGAATAGTAATCCAAAGAACATCATCCTTCTTTCCTGCTGATAAAGAGCAAATATAAATAAAAAATGTTCAGTTTGTTTCAATCCTTTACTACTAATATTTGCTTTGTGTTTATTTTTAGAACCATCATGTCTCAAATTATGCTAAAGATCTGTTTCGATTCAAATATTTTATTTTTAGGAATCAAATTGGTTTTTTCTTTTTTGCTGGACCGGCCAGGCGGCCATAGGATAGGGCACTAGAACAAGGGCTCAAAGAGACCCGTCCATTGAAACAGGGGGAGGAAGCAATTGTTATTTATGAATTCCATAATCCCGTGAAACATGATATCAATGACCAGGATTCACACACCAAAACAAGGCAAAATGGCCTTGAGAGAAAGTTCACTCCACGGTGTGCATACCAGGAGTCAAACAGAGAGCCACTCCAACAAGGGAGAGAGGAAGTGCCACAAGACCAAGTGCCCACTGGTAATCGGTTAGACCCCTTATATTATCACTTACTTTTGGTTTAGTTTCATCATTAATAGCTTCTTTCCAAGAAACAAGGTTGACCAACAACCCTCATAACTTCTAAATATGAGGATTGAGTATTCTCAACTGATAATCGATAAAAATCTTCATCTATTTTTTTTTTCCCTACCCGAGCATAACGGGAGTGCCGACATAAGACATTCCTACACGAATAAGGGATTTTATGGAGCCATGTACGTGTCCTTGGCACTAAGATACATAGAACCCCCCCCCCCCCCCCCCCCCCCCACCCCCCCCCCTTAATGTTAATGTTAATTATCAAGAAGAACTAGTATTTGGGCCTATGAATGGATCAGATCCGGATTGGATTGGGCTATATCCATATCTGATCCGTTAAGTAAACATGTTATCGGATTCGAACTATTATCGGATCATCGGATCAAAAAAGCCAATCCATATCCGTTTAAGTACGGTTCGGAACGGATTCGGATCAGAATCCGGATTATGGACATTAGTACATCGGATGGTTGTGATATCGTTAAGCGTAGAATGCATAGATGAAGAGTCAATTCTGTACTTGGGGCTCGAAAGGGTCATGATAAAATCCGAGTCTCGATTGGGGGACATGAGAATCTTTTTTATATTAACCCTTAGCGACTTAGATCTAAAACAATCTAATCTAAAATAGATAAAATATAATATATTATGTTATAGATTATTGGATCGGGTTCTTAACGGATCGGATTGGCCTAAATCCATATCCTATTTGTTAAGGAAAAGCTTATCGGATTCGGACCGTTATCGGATTATCGGATCAAAAAAATCGATCCATATCCAACTTAACATTTTGGATTCAGATCAAATCTGGTCCATTGACAAGTTTATTAGTACTACATGGAAAAAAAGTTGGTCTTTGGTCGAAAAGGAAAAAAAATTATTTTCAACCAGATTGTATCATAGTTATCGCGTGAATACAAAGGAAGAGGAAATAAAGGAGGTCTGAAGAAGAAAAAATTCTAAAAAATGATCATTCTCACTTTCCAAAGATTTTGTGGAGAAGAAATAAAAGTTTTCTATATTCCTCTTGTTCTCATTCGAAAAACATAATCCTGGTAAACAAATTAACCAAGAAGTTAGAAAGTAGAACTGTGGCACCCAAGTAAGCGTTAGTAATACTTTATATATTTAAAGTTGACAAATATATCCAGTTGCCCGTCTAGCTCAGTTGGTAGAGCGCAAGGCTCTTAACCTTGTGGTCGTGGGTTCGAGCCCCACGGTGGGCGTCCTTTTTATGTGCTGTTGCCTTTTTATGGTAATAGGAGACAAGTATAATAGGGCTTTAGTTTTTTTTTTGGGAAATTTTATTCATACCCCAAAAATCTGTAATTAGCCCCCGTATCCCCTAGCGTTTTCTCAATAACTTACTCAACAATCCTTTAATACCAACAATGCCCTTTTTTTTATACCCCAAAGCCCCTGCTCAGCGTCTTTTGTACCCCAACCCAACCCAATGTTCGTTTAAACTTAGCTCACGCCCAACCCGTCGGGTTGTGCGGGGTGGGTTCGGGTTAACCCGCCCAAAGTCGGGTTGGGTTCGGGTAGGCCCGCCCAAGTTGCAGCTAGGGGTGGCAATGAGTCGGTGTCGTGTCGGGTTCGTGTCGTGTCTAGTTTCGTGTTTTGTCCAAAACCCCTAGACCCGGACCCAACCCGTTTAACTAATGGTGTCTGGATCCTAAACCCGTACCCGACTCGCTAATAAACAGGTAGACACGATAAGACCCGATAAGACCCGTTTACCACCCGGATCTATTCAGTTGACCCGATCCGACCCAATCCGACTTGACCCGACCTGACCCGAAAGACCCACTGGTTTTATATATTATAGTATCGGATTGCTGGTAGACCCAACCCGACATGACCTATTGAATACTAAACGGGTCTTCCTGGGTCTACCGTGTCCAAACCCTAAACCCGGACCCGACCTGTTTAATAAACGGGTCTATCGTGTCGACCCGTTTACGACCCGAACCCATTTAGCCTTGACCCAGACACGCTAACTTCGTGTCGGGTCCTGTCGGGTCGAGGAGAAATGATTCGGGTTGGGCTCGGATTAGCCCGCCCAAATTTGGGTTGGGTTCGGGTTGGACTCGGGTTGCGCTCAGGTTGGCCCGCCCAAGTTGCAGCTCTACTTGTGTCTTCAAGTATCAGCCAACTACATGGGGTTTATTTAAGAGGTGGGGTGTATTCAAGAGTGCATATAAATAGGTGTATATTTAAGGGGGTATGTGTTTGATTGGGATATAATCAAGTTGGGGCGGGCCATTTAACTGGGGTGTATTGAAGGTGGGGGTGTAAGGGGGAAGGGTATTTTTGGGATAGGAATGGGGTATGAAAAAAAAATGGGGTGTATTCAAGTTTGTTGGAAATGGGGGGCTAATTACAGATTTATGGGGTATGAATAATATTTCCTTTTTTTTTTTGGGTACATCCTGTTCGGGGAAATTTTTCGCTGGTCCGTGCGGGCTGCCTGCAAGACAAAGAAAAAGTGTAAGAACGGCTGGCTCCCTTAGGAGCGCAGACCCTCCGACGCTCAAGTCAGTCTCCGGTGCTCAACGACGAGCTGTAGTAGGCGAAAGTGGTAGGGATGAGGGTTTCGAACCTGTACTTTGAGCCTGGGGTTGGGCATTTATAGGCATTGGCGACCTACCGTTGCCCGACACGTGGGGATTCCTTCCAGCGCCTTCTAGACCCCCACGTTCTGGCTCGCGTGGGACTTTGACAGTCCTTGGAACGCGCGCCCCTGACATTCTTTATCGTCGAGCCTGTCAGGCGGTTTGAGTGGGGGAGAGCATCTTCTTTGTCGCTGCCAGGTGGCCATTCTGGAACGTTCCAAGTCTGGGAGGTCTCGGAACAGACTCTGGCGGGCTCCCGTGGACTGCAATCATCCACGTAGCTTCAGTGGGGTTTCGACACCTGGCAACCCTTCATGCTGCTCTATTGTGGGCGACCTCAGGTGGGAAGCCAGGGCGAGCTCGCCCTCCGTTGCTCCGCCTCCTCTTCTACATCTATCAAGAGTCGGACCTCGTAGGAGCGACCTCTTCGATAAATGTGGGAGTATTGGCGAGCTTGGGGCGAGCTTCGGAGCAGGCTTGGGCGAGCATGGGCGAGCTCCTGCGTGAGCTTGGACGAGCTCCTGAGCGAGCATGGGCGAGCTCCTGCGCGAGCTGGGGGGCGTCTTTAGTGCCTGTATCCTTGTATGCATGACGGTCTAACTCCCGCTGCCATTACCAGCGAACTCATGTGCGAGCTCAAGCGAGCTCCTGGGCGAGCTTGGGCGAGCTCCTGAGCGAGCTTGGCGAGCTCCTGGGCGAGCTTGGGCGAGCTCCTGATCGAGCTTGATCGAGCTCCTGAGCGAGCTTTTTGCCTAGGGCCCCTTCAGCCCATTGTGGATCTCGCTCCCTGTCAAGATGATTTGGTGAGCGCGGAGAGGGGGGGGGGGGGGGGGGCGAACTCCAGGGCGGATTTCAGCTACCCCCAACACATCCGACATTGATCATGACGTCATGATTCTTAAGACACTAGATCGCGTGTTACCAAGCCCGCCGCGGGGGGGGGGGGGGGGGGGGGGGGGGGGGGTTGGGAAACTGGACTAGCAGTCCCCCTCCATCCCAAATCTTATCGTCTCTCGAGCGAACCAGTGGGCCCCAGAGTTAGTACATCGAGATACCTAATGCATCGATATCTCACTGAGTCTTCGCGTGCCAGGCCCCTCCGCGTGCCAGGCCAGCATGCAATCAAAGATAAGAGGACAGACGTCTCATGTACTCCCCTTTCCTAGAAGGAGAGCATCATAATAGGCCGGGCTCTAGTTTATTTTTTTTTGCTGGACTGGCCAGATAGTCAGAGGACTAGATGGTAGAGCAATGGCTCAATGAGGTCCGAAAGATCGAAACGGGAGGAGGTAGTCAGCAACTGCTACTTATTATTTTTATAATCCTATGAATAAGACATCAACGGTCTGGATTCGCACGTGTAATCAAGACACAACGGTCTTGAGAAAAAGTTCGCTCAATGGTGTCTATAGACTCTATACCGAGAGTCGATCAGAAAACGTCTCCGACATGGGAGAGAGGAAGTGCCACCAGACCAAGGGCCCCGTTGGTAATAGGGCTCTAGTTGGTTCCCTGGCAAGAAGGCTGGCTTTGTGAACTATGACAAAGCCAAGATCTCTCTCTCTCTCTCTCTCTCTCTCTCTCTCTCTGGGTGTAATTCCTTCGTTAAGACATGCAGAAGGAAACAAAGAGACCAATGTGATCCAGCTCCACCAAGGGCCACCCTGCAACTGCATGGAGCCGTGACAGCGACACCCTGAGAGCAGCACCTTCGAGGGATGTCGGCCGGTCGATCGGTCCGTCGACCGTCGGGTAGCGCCAACGATGACCGCTGACAAACAGCATGGATCCCAGGAGGCCGTGATGCAGAGCAGGGAGGGCCGGAGAGACCCTGTAACAGCGACAGGGCATGCCAGTGGTCTTGAAAGGGTGGGACCAACACCATACGTACATGCATGCATAATACTGGGTAGGTGGTGTGTGGCCATGCTGAGCCCATGTGGGCACTGGGTCCAACCGGTTGTGATCCAAATGCCTGACTCAACTGTATCATTGAGGGGGTTGGGTGAACATGGAGCAGCAATCTGGGGACTGAAATCTCTCTCTAGCCAATCTCAATCAAACATCAATCAAATAGTTTAAACCCCCCCCCCCCCCCCTATCAATTAGATGAATGGGGGGAGTACTATAGCCAAAATTGGCAAGAATTTTCCGACCGATTGTCAAACTGATATCGACCCTCTGAGGCCGGTACCGAGAACCTGATCAAGATAATTTGGCAAGAATTAGGCGTTATCAAAATACCCAAAATGTCAACCGGTAGGTAGGGAGACTTATCTTGTCGGTTTACGTTGTTTAAGCTCATCCAACCATGGTAATAAATTCGGCGTTTGAAAATAATTCGGTGAGGACAAAATTCGGAGTTCGGAAAATAACCAAAAAATTCGAAATAAATATATTATATTCCATTAGTAATTCAATATTAATCGATATAAAAATATATATATTTATAACAAAAATAAAATAGGTAGCACACAAAAAAACAAAAAAATTCATGAATTATTTGCAAAATTCACAAATTATTCGTGAATAATTTGGGACTTATTCGAGTGTGGCATCTGTTGCTGAATAATTCAGAGAATAATTCACCTAGCCTTGTGTTCACAAATTATTCACGATTTTTTCAATAATTCAAAGAATATTGTAACTATGCAGGTCAACCCCATCCCCCACTTTTGGGGGATTTTTGTTAAAAAAAATCTCCATGATTCGAAGATTACCCAAGTCAACCAGTAAATTCAAGGTATTTTTACATATAGCCCCTAGAATATATAGATATTACAAATAGCTCTCAATTCGGATATTACTTTTTTGCCCTCGAGTTAAAAGAGTAGAATTTAAAAAGTGGGGCAAAAAGGTAACTGTGGGAGGCTTGTATTAAATGCAAGAATATATGAGGGGCTATCCATAAGACTTTAAAAAATAAAGGGGGTACTTATAATATCCATATTTGTTAAGGTGGTTATATACAAAAAATCCCAATAAACCACTGTATTTCTTCATTGGGACTTGCAAGAAAACGAAAAAAGAAAGAGCAAATTACACTTTACCCTATGGAGTTTGGCCCAAAATCACTTAACCACCCCTAAAGTTAATAAACCTTCTACAGTTTTACGCCCTCAATTCAGTCTAATTAGATAGAAATTACTAAAGGAAATGAGTATCCTTACTGGAAAGGCAAGATGAGGCCTTTCCCGAAGTTAGGTTGGTTATATGGAAAAATCCCTATAGATCCTTGTATTTCTTTATCATGCCTTGGGAAAAAATGAAAAAAAGGGGATAAATTAATTACACTTTACCCTTGAAGTTTGGCCCAAAATCACTTAACCACTGTATAGTTAATAAACCACATTTTACCCCCTCAATTCACTTTGAATAGATAGAAATTACCAAAAGTGGAATTTAGAGTTGACAAAAGGGGAATTGTGCTACCATTTAAAACTACAGGGATAGATTTGGAACAAAAAAAAATTCAGAGGGTAAAATATAATTTACCCAAAAAAAAAGAAGGGAAAATGAAGTATGGGCCCATTATAAAGCATCACGAAAAGGCACCAGACAATAAATAGTTTCAACTAAGCATAGGTTCACGGAATAATAACAATTTAAAAGATGATCCTCTCCTACGAGTGTTGCATGTAACAGATCATTCTCCAACCATTTTGGATTACGTTTTTTTTTAAATACCGAAAATACATGGGATCCTTCCAAATTAAATTACAGTAGATGATATATGGACACTTTTTTTAGTGGGAATAGTGGCACGGGTTGCTACAATGATTTCACTGTAGCAGCTACAGTTATTTCACTATAGCAAAACTGCTACAGTGAAATCATTGTAGCAACCTGTAATTACACCGTGGATGTAAAATAATATTTTTCTATACTAAAATCACTATAGCAAAGTATTCTTAATGATTTCACTATAGCTGCTTCATTAAAATTCACTGTGGTGACTAAAAAAACTTCCATCCAGTATGATGATGAAATGAAATCTTCTACCAATTTTGCTTAGCAAAAAGCCATGGAGGTAGAAATTGCATCAATGTCCCATAATACTGTATGGACACTTGTTATACCATCATCTAATATTAAATCTATTTTGTGTAAGTTGTACAAGAAGAAAAGAGAATCCGATGGTTTTGTTGAGATTTATAAAACTATATTAGTTGACAAGGGTTTCACCCAATGAGAAGATATTGATTATGACGGGACCTTCTCACCGGTAGCTATGCTTAAATCTATTCAAATACGTTTATCCATCACATACCATTATGATTGGGAGATCTAACAGATGGATATCAAGACAGCTTTCCTTAGCGGGGATTTGGAGGAAGACATACATATGATGCAGCCTCCAGGTTTTAAGTCAGTAGGTTAGGAAGATTTGGTTTGCAAACTTCAAAGATCAATTTATGGATTGAAGCAAGCATATAGGAGCTAGACTATCCATTTTGATCAGGCAATCCGTTGATATGGATTTAACCAAAATATGGATGAACCTTATGTGCACAAGAGAAGTGATAAGACTATAGTAGTATACTTAGTACTTTACGTAGACGATACCTTACTGATCAGAAATGACATAGGAACTTTGTCTATAGTAAAATTTTGGTTATCCTTGCAATTCGATATGAAAATACTTGGGTGAGACAAGTTATGTTCTGGGGATCAAGATAACTCGAAATCACCAGAATAAGACTCTCGCTCTCACAGACTGTTTATATAAATAAGATACTTGCCAAATTCAGTATGCTGGATTTCAAGAAGGGTTTCTTGCCATTTAGGTATGGTTTGAAATTGTCTAAGTATCAATGTCCTAATACACCTGAGGAGAAGGTAGAGATACAGATGGTATCTAATGCTTTGGCAGTGGATAGCCTAATGTATGCCATGTAATGCATGAGGCTAGATATCTACTTTGCACAAAGATATTTCGATGCAACGGCCATAACGTCTGATCTTGAAGTCCATTTGGGTCGAAACTTAAACTGTTGGAAAGAGATCTTCAAGACAAAGATGTAGCATCTTTTTTTAGGTTATTTGGACTCCTATAACATCTGCAATGATCGAAACAACATAGATCTGCCAGATAAAATCTGGGCAGCAATCACGAGAGTGATCCTCGCACAAAAGAGATGATCTTCTTCGGGTATACACATTCTCGCAACTCAATCCGAACTCTTGAACTTAGATCTCTGAGTGCTTCAGAGTGCAAGCGATCTCCTTCGCTCAGTCTCACACACACACACAAGAGAAGAAGAGGAGACAAGAGGGTGAGAGACAGATGGAAAAGCAAAAGAGTGGGAAAGGGGGCCCAGCCTCTTCTTGGGAAATTTGAGATGATGGTCTCGAAAACAATGCCCCCTTTCCTTTTATGCATTGGGATCCATGCCCCCCTCTCTCTCTCTTTGTGTGTCCGTTAGAAACTCTCTCTCTCTCTCTCTCTCTCTCTCTCTCTCTCTATATATATATATATATATATATATATATATATATATATATATATATATATATATATATATATATATATATATATATATATATAATCTCAAAATTACTGTCCCTAAATATTTAGGTTTCTATAATTAAGGGTGAGAGATTTAAATCTATTCAAATCTTTCTCCTCCTTTTTTTTGAGTGGTAAATAAATAGATAAATAAAAGAAGAATGGTTACAAGATTCGGCTTACTCAAGGTGAGCAAGCAGAAGAGAACAAAACTAAAGACACTAGGCCTAGGTATTAGGCCATCCACACCCTCAGGCTAACTGGCCAACACACTTGGCCTCAAACTCAAACAGACACACTTGCTCAACATTGAGCAGCAAACCAAATTACCCACACACAAATGGGCCTAACACAACAATCATCAAAGAGTAGGTCCTGAAAAGAACTACCTCAACGCCGCCCTATGTCGAGATATCCGAGTAGAAGGGCCTTTTGGCTAACTCTCCATAGTCCGTTTGCCAATACGAGAAGGTCGAGGTCGTCACCGGGAGGCACCGTCTCCCACCTCAGCCACAATCTCTTTCTGGATCATCTGAAGACACTGTACCCTCCTCAATCTCAACCAAAAACTCTCCCTCAATGCCTAGAAAAGAATTAAGCATAGGATCAAACTTTAACACATTCACCCAAATCTGATCATCAGTCTTAAAAGCCTTGTTAATACACTCTACTTGTTAATACACTCTACAAAAAGTTTTAAATTCTTAACCCTAACACCCCCTTATCCCCTCCGAGACAACCTTTCCAGTAGCAGCTGTAACATCAGCATTGGCCTCAGCCACTGTTACAATACCAAGTTGCGTAACATCTGTCTCAACATACCTTGCTGCATCAGCCTCTGTAACACCAGCTTCTCCACCTCCAGCAATCGCTGTTACACCATCATAGGAATGTTGCATAACATCTGCACCTGCACCATCAATAGATTCTGCACCATCAACTGATTCTGCACCATCATAGGAATGTTGCATAACATCTACACCTGGTTGCGTAACATCAGCTCCAACACCTGATTGTGTAACATCAACATCAAGCAGCAGAACTGCACAAACATCAGCAACACCATCATGCGTAGCATCCGCATATGCAACATCAACTGCTGTGCCAACATCTGCAACAGCAAATGCAGAAGCTACGGTCTCCAGAGCACCACTGAGAACACCACCACCTTCAGCTCTTACATCCCCATCTCTGGCCTCATCAATATCGTCGACTGCTAGAACAACATATCGAGAGTTTGAAGGCGAACCAATAGGCTTCTGAGACATCCTTAGCCTATTAGAAGAGGCCGGTGCTCCACCAAACAGTATGCCACCCATCCTCTATCAACTCCTTACCCTTCGAACCAACTAGCTAGTTGAGTCTCTTTCGATGAATGCCTCACATTCTGGGAAACAACAGGCTTCCAAGTTTGAGTAGTCCAAGCTCGGCCCACTCTAGGATGTTTAGAACAATTATCACCACTATGGTCAAAGCTTTTACAGGCCTTGCACCTCGTAGGGATCAAATCGTACTTCACCGGCTGCCACGAGAGAAAGTCACCTTTATCATTCCTCGCTTGAAATCGACTTAGAAGAGAGTCTTCCACATTTATTTCCCATGGGGGATTGGAGAGTTGGCAAAGCTATAATATGATGTGCAACAAAGCTAGGACATGCGGGATATTTTGGTTGGACCAAAATACCCATCTGCATTCAGTGGTCATTCACCTCATGCGGGAACACGCATGACCCATCTCCGTGCATGATAATGTACTCTAAAACTTAGGGCACCTTCTTCGCACCTAGTCAATACACCATGGGATCATGAATAATATTTTTACTATTTACTAGGGTGCCCTCGGTGAAATATGGGGTGTCATATAGTAAAAAATCACCAAACTCACATGCCGTATTCTAGTGCGAAGCGCACACACGGAATAGACCTCTCACGATGTAATGAAAATATCATGTGTCCCTACACTACTCTGGGATACCCCTAATTAGTGAACACATTCAGCCCTGTGTAACTATTATTCTCCAGTGGGATGCACTCATGGAACACATGATGATCAGGATATTTTATCTTCAGCTCTTATTATGCTGTGAGACAAGGAGAAAGTAAAAATTCATAACGATCATGGATAGAGTAGAACCTTTAGGTACTAGGATTCATGGCTTACAACCGGACCAGATCGATATACAACCCAACTATTCTTATCAATCATCTGGGTCTCGATTAACCTGCGTGATCACCCAGAGTGCGACACAGGCTGCACTCCAATTCTCTCAGACTTACTTAGCTCTCTCGTTTACCCTTACTCTCCGTTTAGTATTGGTAATTCGATATCCCTCCACTTAGTGCCATGTGTCAACTCAAGCGGTGATGAGCACTATCATACTCTAGTGACCATCTGACTAGGTTCGTTCGAGGTTGACTCATCACAATGCACGTTCGGTCGCTTTGGCCAAGCAACCGAATTCGGTCAATAGCTGATCAACTATTGACCGCCAGGCTTGAGTTTTGTACGGTGTATGTCAGACCAAAGAATGCACCTCCCAGTACGGATGTGAATGGCCTGCAGGAGTGGGGTGGCGATACAACGCCAGCCAGGTAACCCAGCACACCGTGGTATTGGGTCGTGGTTAGATCCCTCACATGTTGGTGTACCAAAATTACACGCAACTGGTTGGTCCCTCGATCACGGTTCCTCAAGGTTTAGGACTAATTACCCTAAGCAGAAATACGGCTGTGTGCACCGGTGTCTGCTCACTATTTTGTGCACTGTGTTGGTTTCGTTCGGTCACAAAGACTATGCTTGATAATGATCATATTGGAGACACCTATGCTTTATCATTCCAACATCTTATTCTTATAAGCCGACCAACCCTAATCAGAGCTGCGAACGATTTAGCCTTATAGGACCGACCCACTGAGTCTCCCACTCAGATGGACTGCTAAATTGCCATGGCTCCTTTAGTTCTGTAAACAGAACACATATAGTAACATATACCATCATACGATCCTAATTAAACTATCAACCATATATAGCTAAATCATGGTTTTACGAGCGGTAGACCACATCAAACCTAACAGATAGAAATCTTTCGATGACAGAAGATTATTCCCCCATAACTCATACATGCAAAATGATAAAAATACGCCAATCGCATAATAAGGCACATCATGATCCATGACATAACCCGCTCGAGTCAACCGCTTGCTTCCTGATCACACCCAATGCCCCCTGGACCTCCGAAAAAGAGGCTGGGCCCGATATTCTCGACCGACGATGGGTGCATAATTGCGTTGTAGCAGTGGGGGAACGGCGCTACGGGATGAATATTTTGCGCCGGTACGAAGCGGTTGATGTGACGCGTGAACTCCATGTTGTGGAAATGGGCCGCACTTAAGTAGCCCTCGTGCCCGAACCGACCGCTCCCCATCTGGGTGATGGTGTGATGCCCTAAGTTCATCCCGTTCCAGACAATGCCCAACCAATCCACGGTCGTGGCCTTGTCAAAGTTGGGGAATATCTGAACGGGATAGTACCCGACGTCCACATCATTGATCTTCACCCACCACCTGTGCCTGCCCTGTGAGAGAGAGAGAGAGAAAGAGAGAGAGAGAGAGAGAGAGAGAGGTCATTTACTGAATAATGGAACTAGAGTTTGGAAATTGAGGACTTGGGTTATTCAAGCCTTGACAAGGGGGTAACTAATGCTCAAATGATCATCACCTTGTGGATTTGGAGTCTGAGCATCTCTAGGGGGGCGTGGCCAATCGTCGAGAAGTGCAGTGGTGATCCGAGCGCAAATATGGAGCTTGTTTGGATGAATCCCGGGCATTCAAGGTTGTTGCAACCTCTGATGTTGTTGCCTTCCCTTGCCTGCATTATGAAATCACGAATGAGTCATGGAAGAATGTGAGATAAAAAAAAGCTATTTGTGAAGTCGAAAATGGGTGAATTAAATATAATATTTATCGACAAATCATTAGTAATAGAAGAATTCTTTACAGTCCATGCGACGAAGATCCGAGGCAGATCGTTTTCGTAACTATGTGGCTTCACCTACAAGAAAAGAAAGATGAATGTTTGAAGACCTTCAAAAACTGCAGCCTAAGAATATGTTGGAGAATCAGAACACAGCACAATCGGTTGAAAAAACTTGTATATCGATAACAGTATTAGTGGGTTCAAGACGTGACTATAGCACTGGCTTTAAAGCGACAAATACCTTTGGTGCACAGGCCTTGTCATTATATAGCTTTCATGATACAATGAATCTCATGTATCCGTCTCAACATGACCTTCAATCCAAACTCAATGTTGATAACTAGACTAAGAGAAATCAAAACAAAAGGAAAGTAGTGGATGCAGATTGAGAAAGCACTATTCTTTCCAATTTAGAATTGAGGATTCATTTGTTTCTCCCAATATAGAACTTCTTTTTCAATATCGACGTACAAAAAAAGGTTTAATGCCCTCCTATAAGTAGCCAACGAAATGGTGTATGGTTATTGCAATTTATGTAACCTTTTAGCCAAGTTATTGTTCCGTACAATCGCTCGGTCCCAACAACTGACACAACCGACAAGGCTCATGATTAGCCACAGATCACACAGTCCAGATTCATTTCGATTGAATGCATGGTCATGAAGTGATCCAATGGGAAAAAAGAAAAAGACACCACCGACGATGCGCATGTGTGCCTCGAGTACCGTAAAACCCAATGCGCGATCACACCGCATTGTATGTGGCTCAATAACAACACAAAACCTACCCTTATTAATCCCAAACAAGTAAGGTAGATGAGCTATAATTTATATACTCATCCAACTAGTTTCCCACAAGCAATGTGGGACTAACAAAAAAAAAACAACGATGAGGGCTAGACTCTCACCCACAAAAAGGGTTGGAACCAAAAAGATTTTACTAAAAGCAAACGGAGGAAAACAAACAAAGAATTTCCTCTAAATTTAAAATTTAAACTCAACTTTTTAAATCCTTAAAATTTAATAACAGAATCGAGAGCCCTGTGCTTGTTAATATAGGACAAGTCCTTAAGTCTCGGATCAGTATCAGCCTCAGCCAAGAAGACCACTCGGTTTCATTCGAGCAATAAAAAGTAGGAATGAAGTACAATTTAAATCTACTGAATAGAGCTCACCATCCATCCGACACGTATCTCATGTAGAGAGCTCTCGGTACGCTTAGTGACACCTATCGAAGAACTAGAGGTCTCCTCCCTCTCGACCGATGGCTTCCATACTGAAAGGTCTCCCCCGACTCCGTAGTACGCCGGATATTCACCACGCACGCCGGCTATCTAAAATTTTTGTATAAAGAAGAAATTAATGGTTGGTGGCCATCTTTGGACCAAGGGGTTGAATAATGGTGACCATAGCTTAAAAGGATCAAACTTACTTCTGCTCTTTCGGTTGCAGCTGTATAAGGATTTGGATGCACCATTCCAAAGCTCTCTAAAGACTCAACTCGAAGAAGGTCACTCTTCCTAACCCGTCTAATAGGGATGGTTTCTTTAGGACAACTTTCGTTTTGTTGCCAAATTGGCTTTGCATATTCTGATGAGTAGTTGCTCCTATCACCCATTCCCAGATCGAAGCTTGGGCTCATCTACGGAAAAGAAAATGAATACATCATGATCATTAGAAAGATTGGAGCTAAATTTGAGAGTCCTAAAGAATACGAACCTCGATCGTATGGTTTTTCAGCAAAGGATGGTCGAACGCAGGTTGCTTGTAGATATCAACACAATCAATAATCTCCACATCCGGACTCTGCAAACGATTATTAGAGTCAGATATATCTTCGAAATGATTGATAACATACCCTCTTCCTACTATATAAACCTGTAGAGTTTTGATTGGATGCTTGTTGAGCTTCTTTAGAAGATCATTTATCTCAATATCTCGTGGAGATTGAGTGCTTGCTCCTACTATACTTATTAGTGTCAATAAGATCATCAAAATTGTAACGTAGTATGATCTTACGACGATGAGGTCGTCAAGAGCCTCCCATGGGCTTTGGTTTGCCATGCAATCAACCAAGAAAGACTTCACCTATATTTCAGAACAATCAAATTTTTGTCACTATATGAGTCGAAATATGAGCATTGGTGTTGAATGGATTAATTATGAGATTTACTAACAAATTAATGAAGAAGATGAAAACAAACAAGAAATGATAGCTGGTCTTACCCAGATGGAGGAAGCCAAGGGGTCTAAAGGGCTAGGAGAGGGGTCAAAACAGAGCTAAGAGTTGAGGGATTATATAGAACCATAAGTTAGTTAGGGACTAGATCGTTTTAAGATTTAGTACGTGGTAACGAAAAAATCTATGATTTTAATGTCAGATATAAAATAAATTTTATCAGAAGATAATAAATATGCAGATATAGTGGAAGTATGCATATCAACTATTTTATGAAGGGTATGGATTCTTTCAGGTTATAACCTCAGAGAATCCGATAGATTAAGGGTAAAACTTATTCATAACCAATGTTTTGAATCTGGATAGTGACATTCTTATATCACTAGTGACATTCAATTGTTAGTGGTGTCTATAACACCTGTGGTGTTAGATTTGAGAATAATAAAAATCCTCATTAGGCCCTTTCGTCTTTTTATAGGTGGACTTTTTCTCTGGGCTTTTTCTAAAAAATGGGTCGTAAACCTATGAAATGGTTTTTTTAAGTGAGATATGGTCTAGGCTTGTAAAAACCATGATTGATTAATAAATAAGTTGTTATTTATATTAGAATTGCTTTGTGGTACATATTATACGTGTTCTAGATAATGAACTTAAAAGATCCATGGTTGTATAATGGTTTATCTATAGCTCTGATTAGGGTTGATCACTCTATCATGTTAAGATGTTAGAGCATGGGTTTCTCCACCATGGTCATTACCAGGCACAGTGTTTGTGGCCGAACAGAACCAATACAGTGCATAAATCGGTGAGCAGACATCAATGCACATAGCCGTGTTTCTGGTTAGGGTAATCGGTTCTAAACCCTGAGGAACTATGACCGGTGGACTAACCAGTTCCGTATAATATTTATTCACCAACGTGTGAGGGATCTAACCACGACCCAATACCATGATGCGTTGGATTATCAGGCTATCCACGATGCGCTATATCGGCATGCCATTCTTATAGGCTATCCACATCAGTACCGGGAGGTGAGTTCCTTGGTCTAACATACACCACACTAAACCCAGACCTGGTGGTCAGCAGTTGAGATATTAATCGGATCTGGTTGCTTGGCTAAAGCGACTGAAAGTGCGTTGTGATAATCAACCTGGAAGGAACCTATTCATATGGTCACTCGAGTCTGACGGTGCTCTCCACCTCTCGATTCCACATATGGCACTAAGTGGAGGGATATTGTAACACATGTGGTGTTAGATTTGAGAATAATAAAAGTCCTCTTTGGGCCTTTTCATCTTTTTATAGTCAGACCTTTTCTTTGGGCTTGTTCTGGAAAAATAAGTCATAAACCTATGTGTTGTTTTACGTTTTTTTTCTCCATAGCTTTGAGCATGTGGCATTAGTGCATCCCATAGAACAATCGATAGGGTATATGCGCAACCAGTTTCAGCAGCCCGATAGTAAAACCCTAGAATATCAATAATTAGCTAACCTTTGGCATTATTTTGTTTACCACAGAAGATTGGGTGATCGGATCGTAGCAAAGCTAGATACGTTGGGTGGGGCTTTGAGAGAACCTTTCAACGAGCCTAAGCTGGGGTCGATCCGACACCCAGGTGATAAGTTATCACTATTTTAAATTTTGAAGTATTTTATTCGTTTTGGGAGATCTAAAAGTTCAAAAAGTATATATCAAGCATCAATGTGTTCGCATCGATTAGACCTTTCCAATGAATCCTCTTGGGCCCTATTCTGACCTCTAGTTTGTGAGTTTTGGCTGATTATTCTTTTCAGTCTGGTTGGTAGACAATTCACACTGGGTTCCAACCGAGCCCAGTTCCGGGCCCGGGACCAAGCCCGACCAGCCCTAGGACCTGTCTCCTAACCTTGTAGTTGGATAAAAGTTTCTTAGATCTCTCTCCCTTGGATTTAAAATTCTAATTTCGGATGGGGAGAAATAAAAAGAGTTAAAGATGATAAAACCGGATCTTTTCTCCCTTTATTTATTTAATCGATCTTTATTAGGAGTTAAAAGCATTAACAACCTGATAATCTTAGCAACACGATCCCCCAACCCTCTTTACCAACATAACAGTCCTTCCCCTTTTTGTGAAGAACCGAGAGAAAGAGAAAGAATTGCAAAAAGAAGAGAGATAATTATAAAGAGCGAGAGAGAGAGATCGGGAGAAGGAGGGAAAGAGCAGAGAGATCGAGGGAGACGACTAGAGAGAGGAGCAGTGGCCCTGCCTCCTCCCCTGACTCCGATGAGCCACACAGGTCAGCATCCCCTCTCCTCCTCCGCGACCCAACCCATCTCCACCGTTCCCTCCTTCCATGGTTGCGGCCCACTCGGGTGGAAAACGCCACTGTGACCCCACCTTCGTTCCTCGTCGGGAGGACCAATATCCAGGCCCGTCGGTGCAACCAAGGCCGCAAAGCCTCCCATGTGAAACCCCTCTGACCATGGCCTCTTGGGGATCTGACGGCTCATCGGTCACCTCCTATCGCGTATCCCCTGCAGGGGCGATGCGGGGGAGATCGGCCAGGCACCGCCGGCACACCAAAACCCGGCCACCCTGTCGCTGCCATTGCACAAAACCAGCACAATCCCTGGTTCTCGTGGGGAAGAAGAAGGAAGTGGCAGACCCGTAAATAATGTGTCTGCCCCAAGCCATTTAGAAATTAAGACGACAGACCCGACCCGAATACCCCTGAACCCGACCCGATTTATATGTAGACCCGATCCGTTTGATCCCAGACCCGCCCCGACTGTATTGCACCCGATTCTACCCGAGTACCCTTGAAACTGACCTGACTGCACTGTAGACCCGACCCAGCATTATGAACCAATCTGGTTCACTTGAACCAGACCCGTGAACCAACAGATATTGGTTCAGCCGCCATTTTTCTATTCGAGCTCGGAATCAGACGAAACCAATGCCATTACGATTAGCTCGGAAAATCCTACATGTTGGACATAGTTTGGTACAATAATTATATAGTTTGATACCCCGTTTTATCCATGGGCTTGATCTAGTCGTGGTCTAGTCACTATTTCTCCGTTTGAACTGGGATATAGACAAAACCAGCGGCATCATACTCGAAATATAGAGACCTAACTGATGAACCTAGAGGGTACCCCTAGAAACCATTTTACCCTAGTAACCCAGCCATGCGACCGGTTCCACTGGTTCTATGTGGTTTGACCAGAAACCCTTCGATCGATGTCGAATTCTATCGAAATCGAATCCTTTGGATCTCTCTTCTCATGGCCAACCATTGAACGATGAGTTTAGATAATGATTAACAATGATAGCCTTTGCTTACCTAGATCATCTTGGCAGCTTATTCTTTTGGCGGAGCATCGAAATCACAGGTGAGACATTTGGGATCACCGAGCATAATCCAGTTGAACATGACTGACCTTACTCTAGTTAGGGAGAACTGTGATCGTATGTGTAGTGTAGTAGATAACTAAAATAAATAAAATAATGCATATGGTTATAGTATACCCAATGCATCCAAGCGGGATGACCGACACTACATGTGGGAGGTGGGCACACTATCCCTTGCATCTAAATGAACCCTAAAACTATGTGTATTTCCTCGTTTATAATACATGTGTAGTATTCTTGGTAGCATCGAAACTAGTTAGTTTCAACATAGTTTTACAATAGGGTGCATGCAAATCGGTAAATTCTTCGTACATATATTATTGTAAATATTGATGATTGAAACCGAATCCTGGCGGCCATATGATACATGGTGTAGCCTAGTTATCAAAGAGTAACGAGGGCTGACAGTCTCGATAGAGGGACTAGTTGAGACATTGCCTCAGTTGAGGTCGTCTTTCCAAAATGAGGACCGACTACCCACGGGCATGGGTAGGGGACCCGTGTGCACAGGATGGGACGTGAACCACCACCTGTGCACAATCTGAATAAAGTAGGTTGGGTCACAGGGTTGGACATGCGGTAAAGCCTGAGTGGCCTAGTAGTCCACCCCTGGGTAATGACCCCGAAGAAGCAAGTTGGGCGCTAGTGCACTATGGTGAAAGACTAATCCCCTTATGGCCATATGGATATCTTCTGGTTGACCAGGTATACTATGACCAGGTGTTGTATGTTGGTAGAATCAAATACAAAACTACTGGTTCACCCTAGGAGTAGGTTAGATGTAACTTGCATTGTTCACGATCATGATTTTAGATGTAAATGCTTATATATCCTGTCATCGTAACTTGTAGTTTGACATTGTAATCATATATAGTAGTATCTTTTGCTTACTATTGCGTTAGTGTAAACTAAGTAATATTATTTAAAATAGATGTTTAATGTTGTCCTTGTTAACCTCGAGATGGGCATAATGCGGTTGTAATTTACCCTAGTTAGTTTAGGGTTAGCTGTTCACTAAGTTTACCTTTGTAAACTCATCCCGTTATTGCATACTCTTTTTAGATACTGTAGACCCTTCTCAGACGCCTCCTCGAGAAGCATAACTCATACATGCAAAATGATAAAAATACGCCAATTGCATAATAAGGCACATCTTTGGAGTAAAACTTAGTTTGTTGTACACTATTCTCTTCCATACTCGAGCAATCCATCATTTGAAAAAAAAAAAAATTGAAATGGCATACATGAGTAGATGAATATTGAAATTGCATTTAAACGAAAGATTGAGCAGCCGTAAAACATCATCATGATCCATGACATAACCCTCTAGAGTCAACCGCTTGCAATCAATCCAGACAATGCCCTACCAATCCACGGACGTGGCCTTGTCGAAGTTGCGGAATATCTCAACGGGATAGTACCCCACTTCCGCATCATTGATTTTCACCCACCACCTGTTCCTGCCCTGGAAGATTTTGAGAGAGAGAGAGAGAGAGAGAGAGAGAGAGAGAGAGAGAGAGAGAGAGAGAGAGAGAGAGAGAGAGAGAGAGAGAAACACCCCCTAATGCTCAAATGATCATCACACCTTGCGGATTTGGAGTCGGAGTTTCTCTACGGGGGCGTGGCCAATCGTCGAGAAGTGCAGTTGTTGCAACCTCTGATGTTGTTGCCTTCCCTTGCCTGCATTATGAAATCACGAATGAGTCATGAAAGAATGTGAGATAAAAAAAAACTATTGTGAAGTCGAAAATGAGTGAATTAAATATAATATTTATCGACAAATCATTAGTAATAGAAGAATTCTTTATAGTCCATGAGACGTAGATCCGAGGCACATCGTTTCCGTATATATGTGGCATCAGTGCATCACCTACAAGAAAAGAAAGATGAATGTCTGAAGACCTTATAAAACTGCAGCCTAAGAATATGTTGGAAAATCATAACACAGCACAATCAGTAGAAAAGACTTGTATATCGATCACAGTATTAGCGGGTTCAAGATGTGACTATAGCACCGCATCGTATGTGGCTCAATAACAACACAAAACCTACCCTTATTAATCTCAAACAAGTAAGGTAGAGGAACTTCAGTTTATATACTCATCCAACTAGTTTTCCACAAGCAATGTGGGACTAACAAATAAAAACAAGGATGAGGGCTAGCCTCTCACCCACAAAAAAGGTCGGAACCAAAAAGATTTTACTAAAAGCAAACGGAGGAAAATAAACAAGGAATTTACTCTAAATTTAAAATTTAAACTCATTTTTTAAAATCCTTAAAATTTAATAACAGAATCGAGAGAGCCCCTCCCTGTGCTTGTTAATATAGGACAAGTCCCTAAGTCTCAGATCATTCGAGCGATAGAAAGTATGAATGAAGTACAATTTAAATCTTTTGAATAGAGCTCACCGTCCATCCGACACGTATGTCAAGTAGAGAGTTCTCGCTACGCTTAGTGACACCTATCGAAGAACTGGAGGTCTCCTCCCTCTCGACTGATGGCTTCCATATTGAAAGCTCTCCCCCGACTCCATAGTACACCGGAGAATTACCACGCATTATCGCACCGGCCATCTAAAATTTTTGTATAAAGAAGCAATTAATGGTTGGTGGCCATCTTTGGACCAAGGGGTTGAATGAAGGTGACCATAGCTCAAAAGGATCAAACTTACTTCTACTCTACCAGTTGTAGCTGTATAAGGATTTGGATGCACCGTTCCAAAGCTCTCTAAAGACTCGACTCGAAAAAGGTCACTCTTCCTAACCCTTCTAATTGGGATGGTTCCTTTAGGACAACTTTCGTTTTGTCACCAAATTGGCTCTGCATATTCTGATGAGTAGTTGCTCCTATCACCCATTCCTAGATCGAAGCTTGGACTCATCTACGTAAAAGAAAATGAATAGATCATAATCATTAAAAAGATTGGAGCTAAATTTGAAGAGTGCTAAGGAATACGAACCTCGATCGTATAGTTTTTTAGCAAAGGGTGGTCGAACGTAGGTTGTTTGTAGATATCAACACAATCAATAATCTCCCCATTCGGACTCTGCAAACAATTATTAGAGTCAGATTTTTGAAATGATTGATAACGTACCCTCTTCCTACTATATAAACATGTAGGGTTTTGATTGGATGCTTGTTGAGCTTATTTAAAAGATCCTTTATCTCTATATCTCGTGGAGATTGAGTGCTTGCCCCTACTACACTGATTAGTATCAATAGGGTCATCAAAATTGAAACGCAGTCTAATCTTATGACGACGAGGTCGTCAAGAGCCTCCCATGGGCTTTTGTTTGCCATGCAATTAACCAAGAAAGACTTCACCTATATTTCATAACAATCAAATTTTTGTCACCATATGAGTCAAAATATGAGCATTGGTGTTGAATGGATTAATTATGAGATTCACTAACAAATTAATGAAGAAGATGAAAACAAACAAGATATGATAGCTGGTCTTACCCAGATGGAGGAAGTCAAGGGGTTTATAGGGCTAGGAGAGGGGTCCAAACAGAGCTAAGAGTTGGGGGATTATATAGAACCATAAGTTAGTTAGGGACTATATCGTTTTAAGATTTAGTACGTGGTAACGAAAAATCTATGATTTTAATGTCAGATATAAAATAAATTTTATCAGAAGATAACAAATATGCAGATATAGGGGAAGTATGCATATCAACTATTTTATGAAGGGTGCGGATTTATTATGGTTATAACCTCAGAGAATCAGATAGATTTAGGGAAAACTTATTCACAACCAATGTTTTGAATCTCGATAGTGACATTCGTATATCACTAGTGACATTCAATTGTCAGAGGTGTCTATAACACCTGTGGTGTTAGATTTGAGAATAATAAAAATCCTCATTGGGCCCTTTTGTCTTTTTAGAAGTGGACTTTTTCTTTGGGCTTTTTCTAAAAAATGGGTCGTAAACCTATGAGATATTTTTTTGAGTGAGATATGGTCTAGGGCTTGTAAAAAAAATGGTTGATTAATAAATTAGTTGTTATTTATTTTATAATTACTTTATGGTACATATTATATGTGTTCTATATAATGAACTTAAAAGATCCATGGTTGTATAATGGTTCATCTATAGCTCTGATTAAAGTTGATAACTCTATCAAGTTAAGATGTCAGAGCATGGATTTTTCCACCATAGTCATTGCCAGACACAGTGTCTATGGTCCAACAGAATCAATACGGTGCACAAATCGATGAGCAGACACCGGTACATAGCCGTGTTTCTAGTTAGGGTAATCGGTTCTAAAACCTGAGGAACCATAACCAGTGGACTAACTAGTTGCGTATAATATTTATTCACCATATGAGGGATCTAACCACGACCCAATACCACGGTGCATTGGGTTACCAGGCTAGCATTGCATTGGTATGCCACTCTTGCAGGCTATCCACATAAGTACCGGAAGGTGTGTTCCTTAGTCTGACATACACCACACTAAACCCAGGCCTGGTAGTCTACAATTGAGCTATTAATCAGATCTGGTTGCTTGGGTAAAGTGACTGAAAGTGTGTTGTGATAATCAACCTGGAAGGAACCTATTCATATGGTCACTCGAGTCTGACGGTGCTCTCCACCTCTCGAGTTCACATATGGAACTAAGTGGAGGGATATTGTTACACCTGTGGTGTTAGATTTAGGAATAATTAAAGTCCTCATTGGGCCTTTTCATCTTTTTATAGTCATACCTTTTCTCTGGGCTTGTTCTGGAAGAATAAGTCGTAAACCTATGAGATGTTTTATGTTTATTTTCTCTATAGCTTTGAGCACGTGACATTGGTGCATCCCATACAACAATCGGGTATATGCGCAGCCAGTTTCGGCAGCCCGGTAGTAGAACCCTAGAATATCAATAATTAGCTAACCTTTGGCATTATTTTGTTTACCATAGGAGATTGGGTGATCGGATCGTAGCAAAACTAGGTACGTTGGGTGGGGATCTGAGAGAGCTTTTCAACGAGCATGAGCTGGGGTCGATCAGACACCCAGGAGATAAGTTATCGGTAGTTTAAATTTTAAAGTATTTTGTTCCTTTTGGGAGATCTAAAAGTTTGAAAAATATATATTAAGTACTGATGCATTCGCGTCAATGAGACCTTTCC
Organism: Chamaelirium japonicum; assembly: GCA_947650365.1. Taxonomy (NCBI): domain Eukaryota; kingdom Viridiplantae; phylum Streptophyta; class Magnoliopsida; order Liliales; family Melanthiaceae; genus Chamaelirium; species Chamaelirium japonicum. The sequence goes on along the minus strand of OX393559.1, from coordinate 27,223,198 downwards.
AACAAATCCTCTTGGGCCCTATTCTGACATTCTGTTTGTGAGTTTTGGCTGATTATTCTTTTCAGTCTGGTGGGTAGACAATTCGCACCGGGTTCCAACCGAACCCAGTTCCAGGCCCGGAACCATGCCCGACCAGCCCTAGGACCTTTCTCCTAACCTTGTAGTTGGATTTAAGTTTATTAGATCTCTTTCCCCTGGATTTAAAATTCTAATTTCAGATGGGGAGAAATGGAAAGAGTTAAGATGATAAAATCAGATCTTTTCTCCCTTTATTCCCTCCTCGATCTTTATTAGGAGTTAAAAGACTTAACACCCTAATAGCCTTAACAACATGATCCCTCAACCCTCTTTACCACCATAACAGCCCTTCCCCTCTTTATATGAAGAACCGAGAGAGAGAGAGAAAGAACTGCAAAAAGAAGAGAGAATTATAAATAGAGAGAGAGAGAGAGATCGGGAGAAGGAGGGAAAGAGTAGAGAGATCAAGGGAGAGGATTAGAGAGAGAGGAGCAGCAGCCCTGCCTCCTCCCCTGACTCTGATGAGCCACACAGGTCAGCCACCCCCTCTCCTCCTCCGTGACCCAACCCATCTCCACCGTTCCCTCCTTCCATGGTCGCGGCCCACTCGGGTGGAGAATGCCACCATGACCCCACCTCCGTTCCTCGTTAGGAGGACTAATATCCAGGCCCACTGGCAACTGCCGGTGCAACCAAGGCTGCAAAACCCCCCACATGAAACCCCTCTAACCATGGCCTCTCGGGGATTCGATGGTGTACCGGTCACCTCCTACCGCGCATCCTCCACGGGGGCGATGCAAGGGATATCGGCCAGGCACTGCCGGCGCACCCAAATCTGGCCACCCCGCCGCCGCCATTGCACAAAACTAGCACAATGACTGGTTCTCGTGGGGAAGAATAAGGGAGTGGCAGACCCGTAAATAACGTGCCTGCCCTGGCCATTTGGAAATTAAGACTACAGACCTGACCCGAATACCCCTGAACCCGACCCGATTTATATGTAGACCCGATCCGTTTGATCCCAGACCCGACTTGACTGTACTGCTCCTGATTTGACCCAAATACGCTTGAAACCGACCTGACTGCACTACAGACTCGACCCATCATTGTGAACTAGTCTGGTTCACTTGAACCAGACTCGTGAACCAGCAGATATTGGTTCAGCCGCTATTTTTCCATTCGAGCTCAGAATCAAACAAAACCAATGCCATTATGACCACCTCAAAAAATCCTACCTGTTGGACATAGTTTGGTATAGTAATTATACTATTTAATACCCCGTTTTATCCATGGGCCCGATCTAGTCATGGTTTAACCGCCATTTCTCCATCCGAACTAGGATTTGGACAAAACCAGCGGTATCATACTTGGAATATTGAGGCCTAACTGATGAACCCAGAGGGTAACCCTAGAAACCATTTACCCTAGTAACCCAGTCATGCGACCAGTTCTACGTGGTTTGACCAGAAACCCTTCGACCGATGTCAGATTCTATTGAAATCGGCTCCTTTGGATCCCTCTTCTCATGGCCAACCATTAAAAATAATAGCCTTCACTTACCTAGACCGTCTTGGCAGCTTGTTCTTTTAGCAAAGCATCGGAACCACATGCGAGACATTTGGGGATCACCGAGCGTAATCCAGGTGAACACGACTAACCGTACTCTAGTTAGGAAGAACTGTGATCGTATGTGTAGTGTAGTAGATAACTAAATAAATAAAATAATACATGTCGTTATAGTATGCCCAATGCACGCAGGCAGGATTACCGATACTGCATGTGGGAGATGGGCATACTATCCCTTGGATCTGAACAAACCCTGAAACTATATGTATTTCCTCATTTATAATACATGTGTTGTATTCTTCGTAGCATCAAAAGTAGTTAGCTTCAACCTAGTTTTACAGTAGAGTACATACAAACCGGTAAATTCTTAGTACATATATTATTATAAATGCTGATGATTAAAATTGAATCCTAGTGACCATGTGATACATGGTGCAGCCGAGTTACTATAGAGTAACGAGGGCTACAGTCTCGGTAGAGAGACTGGTTGAGACACTGCCTCAGTTGAGGTCGTCTTCCCAGATCGAGGACCGACTACCCACAGGTATGGGTAGGGCACTTATGTGCACAGGATGGGACGTGAACCACCACCTATGCACAATCTGAATAAAGTAGGTAGGGTCACAGGATTGGACAGACGGTAAAGCCTGAGTGGCCTAGTAGTCTAACCCTGGGTAATGATACCCCGAAGAAGCAAGTTGAGCGCGAGTGCCCCATGGTGAAAGACCAATCCCCTTATGGCCATATAGATATTTTCTGGTTGACCAGGTATACTAGGGCTAGGTGTTTTATGTTGGTAGAATCAGATAGAAAACTGCCGTTTCACCCTAGGAGTAGGTTATATCTAATTTGTATTGTTTATGATTATGATTGTAGATGTAAATGCTTATATATCTTATAATCGTACATTGTAGTTTGACATTGTAATCATATGTAGTAGTATCTTTTGCTTACTATTGTGTTAGTGTAAAATAAATAATATTATTTAAAATACATGTTTAATGTTGTCCTCGTTAACCTCGAGATGGGTAGAATACGGTTGTAGTTTACCCTAGTTAGTTTAGGGTTAGCTGTTCACTAAGTTTACCTTTGTAAACTCATCCCGTTTTTGCATACTCTTTTTAGATACTGTAGACCCTTCTCAGGTGCCTCCTTAAGGAGCATAGCTGTCATGAGAAGACTCTAGAAGTTTTAGTTAACTATCTTTATTTTCAGTTGATCATGTAATAAGTGGTTAGACTTGTTTGATGGTGTTAGATGCTCTGAATAAATGCTAGTATCATTTTTCTTTTCATTTGGTAGGCTTTTCCACAAAGCTTGGTAGGCTTTCCCTCAAAGCCATCCCCCATCAAATAGTAATTAGTTAATGATAATATAGTAATAAATTAAATGATAAAAACCATCTTAAAACCCTTTTACTCCTTTAACTTAGCCTTTTAAACCCCCTCACACCCCAAGTCTAGCTGGTTTCCATTGTAGCCGGATCCGGGGCGTAATAGATATCGTTTACTAATACTAAGCAAAGAGTAGGGGTATGTGAGAGAGCTTAGTAAGTTTAGGAGAATCGAAGTGTAGCCGGTGTCGCACTTTGGGTGGCCACACAGGTTAACCAAGACCTAGAGGATTGGCATGGACACTTGGGTAGTGTACCGATCGGGTCCGGTTGGAAGCCATAAATTCTAGTCCCTAAAGGTTCCACCCTATCCATAATCATTACGGATCATTACTTTCTCCTTGTCTCACAGTATAATATAAGTTAAAGAAATAATACCCTAATCAACCTGAGTTCCATGAGTGTATCGTACTGGAGCATGGAAGTTGCGCGGGGCTTAGTGTGTTTATTAGGGTTATCCTATAGTAGTATAGGGACACACAAAGTTGTCATTACACCGTGAGGAGTCTATTCCATGTATGCATGTCACACTAGAACACAATTTGTGAATTTAGTTATTTTTACTATAGAGCATCTCATATTTTACTGAGAGCACCCTAGTAAATTGTAAAAATACTATTTATCACCCCACGATGTATTAAGTGGGTGCAGATGAGATGCCCTAAGTGTTAGGGTACTTTATCGTGCATGAAGATGGACCATGCATGCTCCCATATGAGTGAACGGCCACTAGATGCATAGGGGCATTTTGATCCAACCAAAATTTTTCGCATACCCTAGCTTGGCCGCTCCCTCACTAGGGTTAGGTTGTATAGCCATCATCTCTCAATTAAAGGGATGATAGAGATTTAAAAAGATTTAAATCAATCCCCTCAATTGTAAAAATCCTAGTATTGCAAATAGTAATAAGGAAGCATTTAATAGGAGATTAAAGAGATAGAAGAGAGAGAGGAATGGCTAGAAATGGACAAAGGGAGAAGGGGGTGCGGTTACCAAGGCAAATAAGGCATTGAAAACTATACATCCTCGTAGATTATCTGAGAAAGTCAGATCCCCCCTTCTCTATCTTATGTAGTTCGATTTTCTCTTATTCTCTCTTAGGTTCTCATCTCTCTCTTGGGTTTGACCTTAGTTGTAAAGAGAAAATATTCTCTCTTTAATCTTCTCCTCCTAGTGTGTGTGTATGTGAGAAATAAGGAGATCGTTTGCACTCTGAGGCACTCAGAGATTGGAGTGCAAGGATCCGGGACGGTTTGTGAGATCGGGTAAATCTGAAGAGGTTCATCTCTTCCGTGTGCGAGGATACTTCCATCGTTATCAACTTATAAGATAAATATTGCGGTGTTAAATCCTGGACGAAGGTATAACATACAAACCCTTAAATCGATTGTATTGCATGCATATTAGATATGTTGTTTGATTCGATAGATGACTATAGGGGTTCGGTTTACCGTTCGATTCATAAATTACGTAACGATTTATTAAATAATTTTTTTTAAATATATCGCACACTGAATCGATCCACGTAATCAACTCTGACTTCCGTTGTGCCTCCAATATCATCCTAATAAATGGTATCAGAGCCATATTGGTATACGATTCACCAGAAATTTTTTTCATGAATCGTATCGTGTGCGTGTTTGATGAACGAATGTGTAACAAGGGTTTGCGCTAGAGCATATGTTAATATGTGTTGCATACTATGAGTTTCTTACAGGGCGGTGCAATAATGTGATTGTTTGCTTCCGGGAGTCGGACCATGAAATATAATTACGTGGATGTTTTTGTTTCTTTTCATGATGGATGAATGTAAGGCCTAATGGGACAAGCACGTGAAGCTTGTTCCATGGCTTGGTTTTTCTCGGCCATTATTTCAGTGTTTGTTCTTTCATTATTATGCTACCTAGGAAAATATGTACGAACGAGTGATTTCTCAGAGCATTCTAATATTTTGAGTTATAGATGAAAGACATGGAGGACAAGGCTAGATGAAAGATACATTACCGGAGGACCGAATGAGGTTGCCTGAAGGAAGAGATATCCGAAAGATTCAATAAAAAGAAATGAGAGAGCAATGCTATTCTGGTTCAGGGGTCGAACCCTAAATTAGATATCAAAGGATATTTTTGCCTTGGTTGGATGTTCTTCTTTTACACCCCGTTGAAATTATAATAAGTCTAATGTTGTAGGTGTTAGATTGTGGGATGCTCATTCCCCACTTGGTCTCTGTGACCATATTAGGTTAGGTTTCTATTTTATGACACCCATTTAAATTGATGTTTGATGGTAGTACGAACCCATATAACTTGGTTATGCCACCATTAGGTTGAGGTCCGATGGAGGTTGTCGGATGTCCCAAATTAATAAGCATCGAAACCAATAGTGATGTGGTGATCTTCTATGATATCAAACATAAAGTTACAAATGGGGAGTCATCGTATTGGAAAACCTTATCTTGTGAGTCTAGACCTTAGGATAGGCTCTAGAGCACAAAGGGTCATAACCATCTTATTTAGTATCGGTGTCTTTAGAGAGCAAATAATGTAATTCTCAGGAGAAAGATGACAACCAAGTATCCACGGGATAGGGACTATGGTCCTCTCCAAGTCAACCTATACTTTATAAAGAGGTCTTAATTGTAGTAGGAGTGCTATATATTTTGTCACCCCCGCCCCCCCGCTGGTCCGTTACAATCATGGAACACCGAGAGTCGAGGGTGATAGAGGGAGAAGAAGGAAGGAAAAAGGTAGGGTAAATCTAGGTGGATTATCTGAATTAATTTTTATCAGAAGACACCCGGGTGAAATCATTAATATAGAAAAAGAATATGCTATACATGATGCTGAAACATCGAAAGTACATTGTTGTAATTTGTCTATTTCTTTAGACATAGCATTGAGCCCAAAGAGATTTATTCACAGGTCCAAAGCTGACTGATGCGTCAGTATCGCAACACACGGTTCTATTGACTATGCTCCGACATCCTATACTTCACTGGTTCCGGGTGTCACCTAAAACAACAAAGACTGGGGGGAGTAAGCTCATAGAGCTTAGTAGGGTAGGCTTGCAATCAACTGCTTAATAGGGAGGAATTCCCATTCCCAACTTTCTTAGTCGAATTCATATACTCGAATGTATTAGATATCATATTTGAAGTGAACACGTATACTGAGAGATATTACAGTATCAGGTTTAAAGCAATTAGAGTAATATTCATTTAATAATTGTACTGAATATAAAGCAATTTATACTAAACAGTTCTAATAATTATTCATTGCAGATAATGTAGGGATGTATGGATGCAAAATGCTTTATGAATGCAATCCATATTCTTGGACCTCCAATTCTGGCAGAAATACAGCGACCAAAAATAACCGCTCTTTCTTCCGGCAGTGGAACCAGTTGCGTGCCTACAAGCCTGTAGTGCTGCAACTCTACCTCGAAGGATTCTGTATTCTGCATACATGTCTATTCATCCCGCAGGACAGTGACCACACCAAATCCCTGTACAATAATACTCATCAAGTTGAACAGAACCACTCTTATCCAGGGAACGGAACCTTAGTTGCATGCCTACAATCATGTAGCACCATAACTCTACCTCGAAGGATCTTGTATTATGCATACAAGTCTAATTATCCCGCAGGATAACGAGCACACACCAACTCTTTGTACTTGGTCTTCCACAGTACTCATGGTGTAACTCTAAAAAAGAGAAAGAATGCAACATGAATGACATGAATTATGCAGTATATCATGTTGCCAATTAATACAGTTATACAAGGATTATGTATCCAATTCTACCAGATTTCATAGATTATGCATCACATATTATCTTGTCCTGTAGGACACCATTGTAAATATTATATCTACCTTATCATGACTTAGTCTCATCAGGAGTAGTAAGTCATTAACTTATATATATTACAAAAGAGTAAAAGGAGTGAGAAATCAAAGAAGGGAAAGATGCTTCTCCCTACATGTTGTTGGTCTTTAATTAACGGTTTCTGCTGTTCAACAAAGGAAATCCCTACTGCACTTGAGGGGCAATGCCACGCCTCGCTGCAATACTCCAACAATGTTAAGTTATGATGAAAACCTTTTATCAGTTCATCCTAGGATCAAGGTCATACCTTGGTTCAATATCGGATTTTTAAGCTTGTTAATAAAGAAACTAAAGAGAGAAGAGAGGGCTATGCATACACACAGGCATACTCCCACAGGGAAAAGTATAAGAGGGAAACATAAAGAAGGAGGGACAATGCCGCTTTAGGGCTCCCACACATCGATGTTGCATTCCAATGTTAGAGTTTAGGGCATCGTGCTATTTGGACGGCATCACAGATTCATACTTCTGAAGAGAAAGGTCTAAAGTTAAACCTAGAGAGAGAGAGGAGGAGCTGTGTTGCTCTAGGAACTCCTTGATGCATTTATGTTCGCACTCGTTCTCATCATCTCTCCCCCATATTTATAATAATTTAATAATTACAACATGCATAACTGGAGAAAAAACCAGTTGTTAATAAATTACAACAGCATAAAAAGCACTGAAAGTGAACCAGTATAAAAGAAAATAAGAGGTACTAAAAAAGGACTTGTATATATACATATAAGGGACTGGAAACGGACCAGTCACCATCCTTCTGATCACGACCATCTTCGATGATCGTTGGATGTTTGCAGGCGGCAATGCCGACCCATCGCTTTTCATCGTCCGACAATCATTGATCTAAGAAGTGACTAAGGTAGAAGGTGATCTTGATCTCTTTCGAGACCTTAGATACATGCTTATAGGCCTAGTAACATCAAAGAACTCAAGCCTCAAAAACCCCCAAAGAAAACATCAGGATCTAGGTGTTGGATGATACCTTAGATCCTTCAATAACTTTGACCTCTCTTACTTGTATGATCACAAGGAGTTAGAAGACTCTCAAGTGACCATGCAAGTAGTGAGCCAAACCTCCATAGATATGATCTTGAATAGAAGGTTGAAGAGAGGAGGAGAAGAGAAAAAAGAGATGAGATGGAGTTCAAAGATGAACTCACTAAAACCTTTAAAACCATCTTCTAATTTCTCCCTTAAGCCAAAAACTCATTAGTAGCTAAAGGGTGTAGGGGTGAGAAATTTATAGCTCTAGGGAGCCCTTTGGTGGATGGCTAAGACCAAATGAGAAGCCCTTATCTTTAAGGGACTGTCTCAGGCAAGTCGTGCGCATGATCAACACATGGCAAAAGAGGATTGGTTAAGCTTACCGACTCAAGCCTTCCAGTAGGTTCTAAACCGGGTCGTGTGCATGACTTTCCAATGTGTCATCGTGCCATAGAACAGTCCCATGTGGGGCATAAGGTGGGCATCAAATAGAGTACAACCGACTTGGATTATGCGCACGACTTTGGAAAGTCGTGCGCACGACTATAGTATGGCAGACACCATTTTGTATTAAAATTCTAAGTGCTGAAAAAGCTAAGGAAAAGTTGTGCGCACGACTTTGAAAGTAGTGTGCACGACTTTAGTCTGGTAGACAACACAAAGAACTTTTGTCCGCCATAGACCAAGGCAAAGTCGTGCGCACGACTAGCCAACTATTCACACACTAATTTTAGGGGCTTCGGCCCTTGCTCCGAACAAAGTGATCGAAGAAATCTAACATACCCATGTGGTCATTCCTAGCATAAAGATGTCCATACATCTTGATTTTAAAGGATTAGGAATGAACATGCACACATTGATTTAATCGATGAATCAATCGATCGAAAAAGTGTGCTAGTGTGTGCGATAGTTAGTCATGCACCCTAAAAACTTACACAAAAGAGTAAAGCCTATTCCCAAAGAGATAGAAATTTATCTTCTATACCTAAGCATGGTGGAGGAGGATGGTAGGAGTGGATTTAGCCACAACGATACTTCTTTATTGTAACAGAGCCAAACCTAACTCTACCCTCTCGACTTTAGCTCGCAGCTACTTACTACACCGGTAAAGTAGGTTTGTTTGAATCACTAAAAACTAATGGAATTATAAGGAGACCTAACATGGTGCTATCATTTTCATTATATATAGAGTCTGAAGATGAGTTATCTTGGCGACAGCTCATGATCTACCGAGATTTTAGTATTCTTGATAGCAGTGGCTAGTTATTTATTCAAATGATCGGAGTTTCAACAACTCTGTGTGATGGTGGCCAGTTAACGACGGAGGTGGCATACTCAGGTGCTAACAGGAGAGGCCACATGTTCGTCATATATCGAAGTATGAGAAGATATCATATTTTTTTTCAATCTGAATATCGCATATGTAGGCTCACCTTTGGAGGTAGAGCTTGTTAGGAGGACTTCTTTAGAGATCATTATTGGAGACCCTATTAGTTGGGGATTTTTTTGGGTATTATTAGGTGTTGGCTTTAGGCGCAACAGGTTTTTTATTGTGAAGTATGGCTGCAGGTGGACTGTTTTCTCAGTGATGCAAATATCGAAGATTATGTCCAGTGGTGACGTTGGCTACTTGATGGATATCCTCAAGCGTGGGACAGATGCGTCTGTCATCAGGGATAATGATTAAGCACTCATGGTGGAGTATGTAGAGGTGTGACTAGTTTTGCTTCCCCGACAGAGATAGATGAGAGATTGACGCTAAGGATCTCTTGTTAATGTAGAGATTATTGAGTATATATTATGGTGTTAGCCAAGAATCATATTTAGAGGAGAGTCGTTTGGCTCGAAGTTATATTTAGAGGAGATCCACATGTTCACGACCTTGAATGAGAGCAAATCCGATGGAATTTTTTGCTGGCATAAGTCTATCGGTGAGGTGGAGCTTGTTGGATGTCGGGGAAGACTCCGGGCACTGTGGCCATTGAAAGATGGATGGAAAAGGCAATTATTGGGTATGATGATCGGCCATCGACATTCAATTAGATGCATACATTGATCAGAGGTGTAGGGCACATGTTTTGATGCAGGCACCAATAGGGTATTCTTTTACACATATTAAGGACGCATGTTTGGGACATTAAAGAGAGGGTTGTTTCACACCATCAGGGTACTGTTTGGAGCATTATCAGGAAGCATATTCGTGATACTGACAGGGAACCATTTGGCACTGTCAGAGTGCTTTGAAGATGATGAATAGATGTCTGGTTTGTGATATCTTGCCATGATGGAGATTGTTGATGATGACTTGAGTCAAACCCGCATCCTCGGTCAGGTCATGCGCACTATCCTTCAAGGTCGTGTAACGACATGTCTAGGCGTCGTGCGCATGACTTCCCGACTTTCTCAGTAAATCATTATTAGAATGACTAGACCCGCGTACAGGTAGTTGTGCGCATAACTTTTTCAGATCATGTGTATATCTGTGTCAGGCAGCGTGGGTTAGCCCAAGTCATACACATTTTGACTTTCCTTTTGAGACTGTTTGAGGGAAATTTCGAGATTAAACTTATGTAAATCTATTCCCTTGCTATAAAAAGGGATCTAGGGTTTTGGGAACTCATCATTGGAAGAAGGGAAAATCTTTGAGGAGAGAAAACATTGGTTTTGTCACGTCCTGGATTTTCGCTCTATAGTGCGAGAACCCACAGATGTGAATTATTTTACTATTTTTTTTATTAAAGAAAAGAAAAGAAAAATGATTTTAAGTTTAGTTTGTTCTTTCTATCTTAGACTGACCCAATGCCTGAAGACACTGGAATAACCGTCCTCGCAAGGAAGATCAGAAAGCCATTTTATAAAAGAGAAGTACTGCTTGACTGTTAGAGGACATCACTCATAGAAGGAGGGAGATAACTCTCTAATCTCTTTTAAGAGTTTTGCACTCGTAGGAGCACGAGACTCAAGCCAGAAGGTGAGTCTTTCCTCACGTTACCTTGAATTAGTCTGAAGAGGCTCCTCATACACATTTATTTTATAATTTAGATTAACAGAAGCAATTGATATCTCGAGCCAGAATAACAAACCACTAGAAGCAAACTCTCTAGACATATCTAAACAGTTTTACATCTCATCATTGGAATATACTACAATATGTTACTGGTCTAACTAAGACCAGTACTGAATCTAAGGGCCTGCTCCAGCTCTAGCTCTCCTTAGCAGCTCCACAACTGCTCTATGGCTCCTAGATTTGCTACTCTATCAACATCGTCCGTCCGTTTGATCTGTGAGCTCAACTTCTTCTTATACCTGGGTTTTTGCCCAATAAGACCACAAGCACAAACCCTGAGTCACTTAGACAACTAAGTGACTCAGTGAGAGCTACACAAACTCTATCAAAAGAAACTGATAAAAATATATGTATGGTACTTTAATCTATATTATCTTCTATTGTTCAACTTAAATCAGATCAATCCTTTCTAGCACCATAATTTGAGTTATATTATACCTCTCGTGATTTCTTGATTAAATCATATTATATTGACTAATACCAATTTTTAATTTTATTTTAATTAATTTCATACCTCTATTATTTCAATTATTGTAAGGATATCGTTATTCAAATAATATCGAATCTTATCAAATGCCATCTCTCGAAGAATATCGAGTCTTGAATTATCCATAGACTTTTATCAGTGATACTAATACTACCATAGTCGTCATGATCTATTATAAACTTTTATAATCAAAGCCTATCATAGAATTGATATTATAAATTTAGCCCCTAGTTTTAGGGTACTCAAAAGAGACCAGTACAACCAAAGACTGATTTACAAGTCTACACACCAACCAAACTGGTCCGATGCATCCTGCTGTCTTCGATTCCCTAATCTAGGACTAGAACAATAACTCTAACAGCTAAATTAGGTCTAATAATCTAACTTAAACACTAGTTTAGAGTACTCAAAAAGACCACCACAACCAGAGACTCATCTGACACGTCAAGATATTGTAACGGTAGCCACTACACCAATCAAAACGGTTCGGTGTCTTAATGTCAATCTCAACTCCATGCCAAAAGCGATATTACGAGTTAGATGAAATCTAGGTGTCTCTATTTTCCCTAAACTAGGGCTAATCCTATAATCACAATCGTGATCTGGAATATCCAAACGATGGTTAGAGAGTAACCCTAACTCCTACTGCCAAGCTAATAGTCTGATCTTAATTAAAACCAAACCCTAAAAGGCTAAACGCTATTAGTATTAGGGTATTAGAAAGAGACCACCACCACCCAAAGACTCATCCCCCAATTGTCCAGGATTGTACACGAGTTAACTATGACAACCAAAACAGTCTGGTACTACCATGTCAATCTTAACTCCACGCCAAAGGTGAGATTATGAGTTAAATAATGATTATGATGTCACTATTCTCCTAACTAGGGCTAAAAACACAAAACACACGTCTACGTATCTGTGTAAACAACAAGGAGAGTAGGGGATGACCTTACCTCCAAGTCACTTGTAAGAATCTAAATATAATTCATTCCTAGTTTTATGTGATAGATTTTTTCTTAGCATGCGGTGACAGGATCATCAACTGCGTGCGATATAGGATTACACCTATCTGCACGCGGTCATCACCTCGCTTTCTGCATGCTTAGTTAGAATCCACTATGATACAAACAACTCCACCCTATTAGCATAAGTGATATACTACAGACCAATACCCGACCCAATACTCTGGTCACCTACCGTGGCATAGCTACTCGATGAGAGTTTAATCATATATACTGTGCAATACTAAACATATTGCTCACCTAACCATGTCATACCTTCAGTAGATAGATGACGTGTCCTTCCAACCTAAACCAGACAGGAGACATGCCCCTAACTAAGACAGGTACTGCTCTACCCTACCAAACAACTTCTAGTCTACCTAAACATTGATTCTACTCCTTATATATCCGTATAACCTCATAAAATATTCTATATTCAAAACCCCTAATTTGCCATTGTGATAGTGCATAGCCGTCAGTAAGCAGGAGGGACATTCCCCTAACCCAATAGGGATAGGGAACACATCTCCTATACCACATAGCGGTCCCGCCGATACGTCAGGAGTTTTCTATCTACCTGTACTATCCAATTATCCTAATTTGCTTGTATATTTGTGCATCATCGTCGTTGTATAGGGGAGGCACTCCCCGAACCAAATAAGGACAGACAATACGACTCCTATAGTACGATAACAGTACAACGGCCATGCAAGACTTTTTTCTATGCTACTTTCAACTAGTCTTTTCTAGATCACCTGCGTTGTCGAGTATCATCGTCAGTAAGCAAGAGAGGCATCCCCCCTAACACAACAGGGATAGGGTAAACAACTCCTACAACATGATAATGGTACTATAGTCACGTCGTACCTATGCTAATGTATGACTTATCTATCCTAACTTCGCCACGACCTAATGTGTCACTCCAGAGGAGAGGGCGACACAATATCTTTTGACTTAAACACGGTAAGGATAAATCCTCTATATGATGTAGAGGTACCTTATTTGTAACTATTTATTCCTTAAGGGAAGTCCTTATTAGACTTAGCACCACTAGTCTAGGGTACCCACAAGGAACCACTACCATTCAAACGACTCGTCCGTGCCCAAAGGGCCACAAGGATCTTCTAAGTCAAATGCACTAATCGTTCATGTCCAAGGTAACCAAGTCCACCCTCATACCACGCTATAAGCAAAGTTATGAGTTGGATTTAACTGAAATAATGTATGGTCATTGCTTTCCCTAATTAGGGCTAACACCTGGATGACTTATAAAGACATCCCAGGAGGTTTAAACGATAGATAGAAACTAACCCTAACCTTGGTAAACTTAGATAGGTCCAGGGAGTTAGCTCAATATAAACTGAAAAAACGGGCAGAGCTTCTGCCTCCTTTCCAGCATTCCCCGGCCCGAAGGTCATTCCTCTACTGTGGTCAGGCCACACCTATCCTTAGACCTACAGGTGCCACACTCTTCAAAGAGAGTAGGATAACGCCCTTAGATAGGCTAGGGACTTGACTCAATACTTAGAGAAAAAACGACCAGAGCTTTCACCCCCTTTCTCGGATATTGATGCGGTCCCCGGCTCGAAGGTCGATCATCGACTACGATTAATCCGCGCCTGTCCTTAGAATCTACAGGGTTATCTTTAATGTTAGGGGTACGTGGTGGGTTCAACCATCGCAAGCGATGGTCTGACAACCTACTTTAACGTCTACTTGTCTAAACCATAATTTTCTTTTGGGCCCAAACGGATGACCCAAATTGCCTATTTAATCGTTCTAACTGGTCCCCCACTAAACTATGCCGACTGCACACGACTCAGGAAAATAATACTTTTTTTAATTTTCTAAAAATAAATAAATAAATAATTAATTAATAATTCAATTTAATATCATTTATTAATTCAATTATTTAATTAATTAATTAATTTAATTTATTATTTAAATAATGCTATTATAATGTCATAAAGGATTTATTTAGATTATTATGTCATTATGATGTCACGATGATATCATAATTAGATTAGTTAGTTATTTATTAATATATGACAGTATGATGTCATAAATATTTTATTTAATGTTCACAAACATGTTTAGATGAAAGTGTTTAAATTTCATTGATAGAAATCCCCCATTTTTGAGGTTTTTATCTCGGATCTTCAAGAAATCGAAGAACGAAATTTTGTTCTCTGAAAATACCAAAATCGGGGGTTAGATTCACTCCTAATCGAATCCCACCAAGAACAAAAGTTGGTTCTAGCATCCTAAGTATCAGGCCTAACAAGTTTTGCATAAAATAATTTATGACATTCGGATCAAAATCTGAGGGTTTGTAGCTTTTCATCGCAAGTTTTCGAAAACCCGAAGAACCCGTCATGTTCTTCGAAAAATACGAGATTCGGGGATTGAATCGACCCCGAGTCGAACTTTGTAAAACATGAGAGTGGGTGGAAACAAGTATATAAACATGCTCATGACCTCAAATCAAGCTTCTAAATAAGCTAGCTAGATCGAAATCTAGAATCTAGCTCATGGGTTAAAGACATGTTAAAATCATGGAATAAATCCTAGTTTTCATGGATGAAATCCTCTAAATCCTCTCCTAATCTATCCTGAACCTAACCTAGACCACTTGTACCTTACCTTTCGTGGTTTTGGATAAAGCTCCTCAAGCTTTGGTCCATCACTCCACCAATTTTCTTTTTCTCCTCTTCTTTCTCCTCTTTTTTTGCAAAACCTAACTAATGAGCTTCACTCACCTAAACTAGGATGACCTTAGGATTTTTGGGCAAAGGGAGGAGTTCTTGGTGACTGAAATGGATGCCAAGGGTGAAGGAATTTCATGGCTAATGAATGGGAGAAGAAGGGATAAGGAAAAAAGGAAAATCAAAGGGTTTTGTCCTCTTTGAAAAGGCCAAACATACCTTCTCTTCAAAGTCTTTGTTTAGCACATGGGGGGGGGTTGAAAATGAGGTTATGTGGGCCCCATCTTTCTTCTATCCAAGTTTTATTATGTTTGGTTTAGGTATAGTTTGGTAATTAGGGTCTAAATCTTGCTAGATTAGGGCTTAATTAAACCTAGTTTAGTTCTTAGGTTAGGTTAATCCCAAATTAGGATTTCACTAATCCTCTGATAATGACAAGCACATGGCTATCGTAGGATTATATCATGAGGTCCCCATAAGATTTGTCTTGTAGTTCCCTAAGGGTTAGGTTAGTGCTAAACACGATTAAAATGAACTAATCCTATTTAGCAATCCGAGTTGTGGCTAATTGACCCTGGATTAGGCTTTAGCACTAAAAACCAAAAAAATACATATAATCCCCAAAACATCATTTCTTCATTACATTTTGGTCCAAAAATAATTTTTTATAATTTTACAAAAAAATCTATTTTTCAAAAATAACGATTTTATCCTTTGTGTGCGAAAGGGGCCCGATTTCTCTGTGCACGAGCCTAGATCCCAGACGAAGTATAAACACATCCGGAAGAATGTTTCCTACCCCCAAGGCGATGCTAAAACGTTCCTGGAAGACTCATTTGAGCTCCAGAGTTAGGGCTTAATAGCTCCGATCGGATGAAAAGTCTGTATTTTTCCGTGCACAGCCTTTGCACACCATCTCTCGGACTTAATCCCTGTGCACTTACATTCCTGTAAGTGCCTCAAGATAGTCTCGCACGTGCCATATGAAATTCCACTAACATTCCATAAAAGAAAAATAATATATTCATATTATTTTATTACAGGAAAAAATCAGATCTTTACAGGTTTCTTTGATGGTGGCTTTTTTTTAGGGGTAAAAAATAATTTTAGAAAAGAAAAGCAAGAGCGATTACAGACTGTGGCTTTATTCTGGACGAGTAAGCATGACAACTCAGAATGAGCAAGCATACCCAACTACAAATCTCCAACAAAAAGCAATACACACTAAACAAGACATACACAGAAAAAGTAACACTGACAAAACCCGCAGCACCTCCAAGTTAGCTTTTGTTCCTCGTCGCTCTGTCGCATTGTCCCTTTGGCCAGCTCTCCTTCAACCGTTTTCTAATACGAGAAGAATAAGAAGTCAAAGCCAACTCCCTCTCCTTCTCCATAGCTACAGCCTTTTTGTTAAGGTTCAAGGAAAACTGGTTAATGCCTCTAGCTTCTTTCTCTATCTTAATAGCAACTCCGTCAACCAGTCCCTCCAAAGCTAAAGGATCCCCAAGATCGGCAGGCAATACCTTGTGCATAGAATGCATTTCTCCCTTCTCAAAATCCTTATCAGAGTGTTCCTCGACCTGCACTACCCCAGTATCAAGTCCATTGTCCTTATTAGAAAGCTCTATCGCAATGCCTAAAAAAACATACAATAGGATATCAACCACTAAATAATGGATTCAGGCATGACCTTCAGTCTTAAAAGTATCATTGAACCACTGAATATCCTGCTGATCTATGTAGAATTTCCCCTCAAAAAACCCAAAAGTCTTCTAAAGGTGCTCAACGAACGATTTCAGAACCTTTACACTTTCCTCATCCAAGGAATCCAGAGTTTCCTGATTAAAGTAAAACCCAAAAGTCTTTTGATGGTGGCTCTTGGTGAAGCTTCTCGTAGAGAAGATCAACCCAGGGGATGAGCATGTCTTGCTCCTCCCCCTAGATGCTTGAAAAGCCAGCGAATGACGTCTATGACGCAGTGTTGGAGCACCAAATTACGGGTGCTTGGTGACTGGTCTTGGAAGAATTCTACTTGAAGAAAAATCCTAGAGAAGAACTCTTTTGGAAGATACCATCGGCATTGTGACCAAGCCATGGAGGGTGAGGTCATGTTACGGAGACCGAGGCCATGGTTGGGCGAGTTCCAGAGGAGGAGTGCAAAGCCGGTGGAAGATCCATGGTGCTAGATGATGCTTGCTCTGATAGATCGTGATTGGTGAGTATCTAGATCATAACTTCTATAGAACCCATGAGGGTTATATCTGCAAAGATTGTTATATACAATCTATTCAATCAGATCTATGGAAGAGAGAGCACACAAAAAGGTAAATTTTTTTTCTCCATCTATCATGTAGCATGTTTTGTTTGTTATTCTCTATTGGTGGTTTTTTCCTAGGATCGTTGGTACATATTGGAAACAGTTTGGTCTCCATTGATGTGCATGATCATCTTTTGTGGTGGAGAGATATGGGAGGATTTGTTAGAGGGTATGGAGTGTCGTCGGATATAATCATGTTTATCTCTTCATAGTGGATTCATGGAGGAAGTAGATGTCGGAGAAAGGATGTAGGCCCATTTGGGGTGAACCTCTGTAAAATCTTGTGTCTTTTGTATGTGATTTTCTATGTTCTTGAACCGTGACAGATCAGTGCAGTATGGGATGCACCAATAAGATCTGACGTTTCGAGGATTTGCGGCGCTGGGCCGCGTATCCGCATCCTCGTCATTCTCTATGCCGGGCTCTGTCTCGTCCGCTACGCAACACAACGACCTTGGGAAAAAGTTAGCTCCATGGTGTCTATACCGGGGATGGAACAGACCATGTGACTACCCGAGTTTCTCCCCAAAAGGTACATGTTGAGGAGGTAAGTAATTGGATATATTAAGACAAGGATTCCCACACCCATTACTGATGTTGGACTAAACCGTTATGAGGCTTGACCATGTGAACATGCGTGGCGAGGGCACAATCGAAACATGCGTGGCGAGGGCACAATCGAGCAGAACTCATGGAGTAGGTCCCAGCTCTGATACCATTTGACGATCCGAATTCCTCCCCAAAAGGTACTTGTTGAGGAGGGGAGTAGTCGGGTATATTAAGACAAGGATCCCCATGCCCATTACCGAAAGCCACACACGATCAAAATCTTATTCTTTGAAGCAATGAAGATTGAAACAAAAGTCAAAAGGTGGAACCATATTGTTATCTTTGGACACTCAAGGAAAGATTGAAAAGTATGGATGCAACCGTCCTCACGCCGATAACAAAGAGAAGGAAGAGCTTATCGAGCCACTGATAATGATGGAAACATCGAACGGATTGATGGCGCCATCTTGGAGGGATCATTATGGACTCAATGGGCCCAGAGAGGAAGTATATGTGTTCTATTGAGCAATGCTATTCAGCCAACCTATTTTCCAACTTTTTTTTTTTTTGGTCCAACCTGGCAGTCCTGGCACCTAGGGGTGTTCATCGGTTCAGGTTGACCCGCCAAACCGAACCGAATCGAACCGGTCTTTTT
Organism: Chamaelirium japonicum; assembly: GCA_947650365.1. Lineage (NCBI taxonomy): Eukaryota > Viridiplantae > Streptophyta > Magnoliopsida > Liliales > Melanthiaceae > Chamaelirium > Chamaelirium japonicum. Next base: position 27,204,567 of record OX393559.1, on the reverse strand, counting down.
GGTTCGGTTTGGGTCGGGTATTTTTGACCGTTTGGTTTGGTTCGGTTCCAAAAAAAAAAACCCGCTATGGTCGGTTCGGTTCTGGGTTGTGATTTTTTTAACCGGAACCAACCCAACCCGAACCATTGGTACTATAACCTCAGTAGTTACTACTATACAGTGTATAGTCTCACTAATATTGTACATTACATGGTGGTGACCCCAATTACCACCATTCGGTGCATTCAAAACTTTCAAGTGTTCAACGGTGTGATAAAATTGAAAATGAAGGGTGTTTGCCCACATAATTACTAGCACCCACAAATCCCAACTTATGAAATATTTCAAAGTGAAAAATTAAATTAAGGGTGTTACTAGTAATTCTATAGGGGCAAATAGCAGCACCCACAGTTAAAAACTTAAAAATAAGATCTGAACCAACTCAGCGGTTCAACCATTTACGCCTCACGGTGTGATGAGGAGCAATTTGAAAGACTCGTAGAACCGAACCGAACCAAACGAACTTTTCCGGTTTGGTTTGGTTCGGTTTTTACAAAGGAATGGTTTGGTTTGGTTCCATTTTCTAGAGAACCGATCAATTTCGGTTCGGTTCCAAATTTATCAAAAAACCGAACCAACCCGAACCATGAACACCTCTATTGGCACCCGGTCAAAATTGACTCATTGCTTCCGGGTCGAGGCTGGGTGCAACTGTACAAACGGGTTGGGGGATGAGTATTTTGAGACCTAACCATCAGTTTTCTCTCAGATAAAAGTATATAAACTACAAGTCAGGTTTTGAGGCACATATCAACTATGCTTTCCTTAGAGCATGATTTACCTTCTTTCGAATCGAGTTTACTGATTGGATTGATTATAAAGAGGGAAAAAACATAGAAAAAAATTTGTTGACCGCTTCGATGATCGCTAACTACGACCAATCAGTGGCATTGCGCCACATACGCCATGAGTCAATTTAAATTCTCTCTTTACCCTTATGTGGCGTATGTGGCGCAATGCCACTGGTCGATCACAGTTAGCGGCCATCAAATTTTTTTCTCAAATTTTTTTTTAAGCAATTGAATGATTCGATGTGCTTAGAGCTCTGTCGTTCGATTTCAAATAGATATTCCAAATGCACGGAGACATCAATGACACATCAGATTCTCATGATCTGGTACTTTCTCTCAGAATTTTATTGAGCACAATTTAATAAACAGTTAAGTTGAGGTAATCTCAAAAATGAATTGCCCGAATAAGGTGATTTCTATGTAAGGTTTTGAGGGGGGATGGGGTTCGTGACTTGCTATCCGAGCTATGCCCCACTTCGCCTCTCCCAAGTGGTCCCATCATACTCCTTTATCTTCCCGTTGAAATGTCTGTCCGCATGTGGATAGGTTCCCGTTGAAACGGATTTTTATAGGAACCTGACTCTAATACCAAGTCACGAATCCGGCCCATGCTCCCACAAAACCGATCATGAGGGGTAGAAAGCAATGGTAGTTTTCACTAACATGTGGGGTGTTCTCAACTGGCGAAGACTTTCCTCTCGATCCCCGAGGGCTCACTCAAGAGCTTGAAAGCAAACCAGTGGACTGCGAAAAAAGAACAATGAGCGACTATATGAAGACATGGAACTCCCACCCCTAGTCGATGTTGGACAATCTGCTCAACAGGCTTCAATACTTGGGCTATAAGATTCATGCCAACACATTGATGGCACTTAGTAGGCTTTGAGATTCACATAGGAACAATAGTTGAACTAAGGAATATGCTACTTGTCCAACCCTGTTTCCAACTATTTTGGCCAACTTTTTGGGTTTTGGATCAACTACACCCTAAAGAACTTAGGCTTTTAGCAGACTAGTGGGTAATTAATAGGTCCATAGGTATAGTGGTGATTAATTCTTGAACCATACCTTATCCTATAGGTGTTAAGATAAGATCTAAGGTTTGAGTGGGTTTGGGTCCCAACCCACGGTAGAATAGGGTTGCGCCTGTTAGGTCTTCTTATATTGCCATTAGTTTTTAATGACTTAAAACAAACATACTTTACCGGTGTAGTGAGTAGCAGCGAGTTAAAGTCGGGACGGTAGAGTTTAGGTTTAGTTCATTTACGTCAAAGGTACATTACTAACACATTGGGAATAAACTTTACTCTCTTTTGTGTAGGGTTTTAGGGTGCATGACTAGCTATCGCATATACTCGCACGCTTTTCCGATCGATTGATTGTCAGTTAAGTTGATGCATGCATGTTTATTCATATATCTTTAAAATCAAGATGTATGGACATCTTTATGCTAGGAATGACTAAATGGGCATGCTAGACTTCTTTGATCACTTCGTTCAGAGCAAGGACCGAAGTCCTAAAATTTGTGTGTGTATAGTAGGCTAGTCGTGCGCACGACTGTGGCTAAAGTCTAGAGGTGGTTATAAGCTCTCTCTGTGAGACTACAAGTTATGCACACGACTTCAAGTTGTGCACACTACTTTGCCTTAGTCTCTAAAGTATTTTAAAATACTAAAGGTCGTGCGCACGACTTGTAAAGTATTTTGAAAGACTAAAGGTCGTGCACACGACTTTCACAAATCGTGCGCATGATCCTAGTCGGCCACACTCTATTTAATATTCACTTTAGCCCCCACTTGGGACTGTCCAATGGCATGGTGATACGTGTAAAGTCGTGCGCACTATCCAAATGAGACCTTTCTGGAAGGCTTGTGTCATTTCGCTCAACCTACCACCTAGTGCCACGTGTTGGTCATGCACACGACTATAGGGTCGTGCGCATGACTTGGCTGAGACAAACCCTTAGAGATAAGGGCTTCTCTTTTGGTTTTAGCCATCCATCTAAGGGCTCATTTGGGCTATAAATAGCCAACCCCTACACCCTTTAGCTGCTAATGAGTATTTGGATTTAGTAAGGAATTAGGAGAGAGTTTTAGGTTTAGTGAGTTCATCTCTTTGAACTCCATCTCCTCTCTTCTTTCCCTTATCCGCCTCTCTCCAACATTCCATTAGTTCCATATCCATGGGGGTTGCACTCATCCTTTTCATGGTTTCTTGAGTGTCTTCCAACACCTTGAGATCATACAAAGAAGACAGGGCAAGGCTATGCTATGATCCAAAGTGTCATCCAACACTTGGATCCTTGCTAGTACTTGAGGGTTTTTGAGCTTTGATCATTGTTAGTGTGCTAGGGTTCCATAGAGGTTAGATTGAGATCTCCTTGGAGATCAAGATCTTTTTCTAACCTTGTCACTAATCTTGATCAAGCTTGTGTTTTGTGGTTTTTTCTTTATTTCCTCCACATACACCTTTGCTTCTTTTCTACCATCATGTGGAAGGCTCTTGTGGGAGCGCTTGGGGTGATTGCGGTCACACAAGCACTCATTGCCACCGAAGGTGGGGTGGGACCTCTATGGCACCGAGGCGGATCGGAGAAACTCAGATTGAAGCGAGGAGAATTGCGAGCGGACCCTTTGAAGGGTGGTTGCGGCTAAATTCACCGTCGGAGCGAGGCGTGGCTCAGGGGCAGCCAGGATAACCTCTTTGTAATCATTAGTGTTTGCTCAGTTTTCACGGGTGAGTAGGGAAGACTAGGTTGCGACCTAGGTCTGGCTTTACTGAGGGTGGTTTTTTCCTAGTTAGGTGTTTCTATCTAGAAAAATAACTTGTTGCTCTTTGGTGTCATATATGTGATCATTGCTATTTTCTTTCCACATCTTGGGCAACCTAACCCATGTTTGCATCTGCCCGTTATGGGGCATGCCAACTAGCTTCGCTAGTTGGTCTCTTAATGCACGGTGATTAGCTAGCCTAGTTTAACTAGCTACATAATTTCAATTGGTATCAGAGAGGGTCTCTCTTGTTGGAGCTAACACTCATGGAGTGGATCCGTTAGGCTGCCGATCATTAGCACTTAATCACTTGATCTCTACAAGTTGTATGTGTATGTGTGGGGGTAACCTTCTTTAGGGTTACTTTTGGTTTTTGTAAACTTGGCGATCGTGATCGTTTTTGTTTGCTTTTTATAATTTTCCCCTTCGGGATTTGTGTATTTTAGTTTTTGCCTCTAGCGATGGAATCGCGAAGAGAAGGGAGTGCTATCACTAGGCCTCCTTTGTTGGATGGGAATGACTATGCACATTGGAAGGCTAAAATGCAAGCCTTCCTTCGTGGCATATATGAGTGAGGAGACATGGATTTGTGTTTTGGATAGATGGCTACCACCCACTTTTGAGTTGGGAGATCTCAAACCATACGATGTATGATCAGGAGATAAGAAGTTGATGTGCACAAGCAACCAAATGTGTTTAGGTGCCATTCACTCAGGGGTCACGGATAGTGAGTTTGCGAGGATATCTAATGGCCAAACCTCAAATGAGGCATGGGATATTCTTGCAACTACTCATGAGGGAACCCTGTTGGTGAATGAAGCTAAGTTGCAACTTCTAGCCACCAACTTTGAGAACCTTTCTATGAATGAAAATAAGACCTTTGACAAATTTTATTACAAGTTAAATGCTCTTGTCAATTCATTTTTTGCCCTTGGGTAGAGGGACCTGAACAAGAAAGTGGTTCACATAATCCATAGGTCTCTACCCGAGCGGTTCTTGCCTAAAGTTACGGCAATTGAAGAGACCAAGGATTTGAGCAAGATCCTCCCCAAGGAGCTTGTAGGCAACCTATGAACCAATAAGATGAATATAAGAAAGCCCGAGAAAGACAAGGTCGTTGCCCTGAAACCTTCTTTGAATTCTACTTGTAGTTCGAGGAAGGATTTGTCCAATCTTGAGGAGGAAGGGATTGCCATGCTTGCTTGTAAACTCCAAGCCCATTGGCAAAAGGAGCATGAGCGTGACAAGGTCCCTAGGAGTTTTGATCCCTCAAGGTTTCAAGATCGTGGTGGTGGTGAGAGTGGCAAGGCACCCCTATGGGCAAGACCAACTAATAACGAACCTCCTAAGGAGAAGAGGATAGGGTCTAGCCCTAACTTTAGGCACTATTTCAAATGCCAAGGTCTTGGTCATTTTTCTTCGGAATGTCCAACAAAAGTCCCTGTTTCTCGGGATCAAGCCATGAAGGGTACTTGGGACACTTTGGAATACAAGGAGGAGGGAGGTTTGGATTTGGCCAACTGTGGTCTTGCTTATGTGTCAGCTTTTGTGACCTCCATGGTCACTTCTACAAATAAAACGGCTGACTCCATTTGGAGTGACACTAGTAGTAGCGAGAGTGATGAAGAGGGACCTCCAAAGAACCTTGTTGAAATCAAGGGTCTTTGTGACGAAGCCTTAGAAGCGGCCACCATGACTAGCAAGAATAGCATCTAGCTTTCTCAAGGAGAAATTAGCTCTTGTTGAAACCAATTGCAACGAAGCCTATTTTGAAATTACAAAAGCTAGTGATCGGGTCTTTGAACTTGAGACCGAAAATGCTAATCTTCGTGAGAAGGTGAGTTTTGTTGAGGCCAATCATCCCCAAGGGGCTTCTTGGATATAGGATAAGTCTATCTTGGAAGTGAAAACCAAAGGGCTTAAGGAACTTCTCAAGATAGAAATAAAAGAGAAGAAGACCGCCTTGGTGGAAGTGGAGTTTCTTAGGAACTCCTTGCATAAGTCCACTTTGACTATTCAAAGCTTCAATGCCTCCAAAAATTTGGAGAACTATTTGAATAGTCATCAAGGTGTCCATGACAAGCGTGGCATTGGCTATGTTGGCAAGAAGGCCAAACATACTACATGAGTGATTCATGCAATGTGTCACCATGGGGTGCGTTGAATTACATAAATTTGATCGATCGTGACATTCTCTATTCTAGTTGCATCGGTATTAGAGATTGAATTTACCCATAGGGAAGTGAACTCCAATACCATGTAATTAGGGTAAGGAGGTTAATTGTATAATAAGAAAATTATGGTTATTATGCTCACAGGAAAAGAACAATTGCTTAGGTTCCTTGTATAATTTACGGTTTTATCAAAAAACATGAGTTTCTTATAGATTGATCAGTAAAACTTCTGCGAGGAGCATTAATCTTTGCCCATATGGAGATCTGAGTTTTATTAACTGGTAATTAGCATGAGCTAATCATCACTTAAATGGTATATATTTTTGAACCTTTCAAAAAAAATGTAAGCTTTTGTTTTTCATTTCCAGTAGTTTCATCCTATGTCTCAGACATTATCTAGTGCCTTCCTTCCCTGTCTGGGGAGAATTTCTTAGACTAAAAGGACAAGTTAAGATTCTTTTGGCATTAGGTATGGACTTGGACTTGGTACTTTATATAGATCCTTATATGGATCCATGGAGAAAAGTATGCCAAATGAGCTATCAACATACGAACGATGGAAAAAATCCAATCACCTTGGTATGTTGTTTGTTCAGTCTCGTATCGAAAAGAGCATCGGGAGTTCTATTCATGAATATCGTCTGGTTAAAGATTAGATGAAAGTCCTGGAGGAGCAATTCAAAAGCTCTAATAAGGCTAAGACACCCTAATGACAAAAGCATCAATTATGTGTATGATCGATGATAAATTAGTGCGGGAGCATATCATGAAAATATGTGATATTGCTTTAGTGTGTTACGAATGTAACATTGTTAATTCTTATAAATCTGATAATGATTGATGGATTGATTCTGGATCAACAATCTTTATTTCTACCATCATATAGAGTTTTCTCAGCCTAAGAGACCAACTGATAGGGAGAGGTCATCTACTCTGGGATAAGCTAAGCTCCAAAGTAGAGGGTATGGGGTCCTAAAATAGTCCTCAAGATTGGATATTCTTTGGACTTAGATAGAGTTTTCTATGTTCTTAGTTTCCCTAAAAATTTACTATCTGTAGGTAAATAAAAATAGACGAGCACGTGGCAGCATCCTATGAAAGAGCTTAAATCACGATTAAGAAAGAAAACAGTGAGATATTTACAGAATTACTATTGCAGACATTGCTGATTACTGACAATATAATAACTAGGCCTGTCAATCTGTCCCTTTAGAGAGGGTACCCGGCCTGGCCCTCCAAAGCCCTGCCCGTCAAGGCCTTAAGGGCCGAGCCGGGACTAGTTTTCATACACCTTTCAAGATGAGGACCTGGCCAGGGCAACCTATGCCTCGGCCCTGCTAGGCCCTGTCCTCAATATATATAAATTATATAATATATATAATACTTATTAAGGGGCTAAATCAATGACTAAGTGGGACTAATAAGTAATTAATCGGTCATTCACAATAACCCTATAGGAATTGGAGTTATCAAGTTTGGATATATTAGTATTAGAAGTATTATAAACTACTCATAAGACTTATAATGCTTTTTAAGTGGTATTATTAGTCTCTAGCACGAATAAATGATTGGGGTTTTAAATGAATGACAAAAGCCTAAAGGCACTGGCATAAGAGTAGTTTAGGGAGAAAAAAAAAGATTTAACCCTTTCCTTAATGACCTAATTGAATAAATAGATATGTTAATAATCCTTATCTTAGTGGTATCAATTTGGCCCTTGATCGGCCCTGGCCTATCCCTACCCTTGAAGGGTTGAGCTAGGGCCCAGTATTTTCTGCCCTGAAGGGGTAGGGCCGGGCTAGGACCTACCTCGTAAAACAAAGAGCTAGGCCCAATTTGACCCCAACCCTACTGTGACCCTGCCCTTTGACAGGCCTAATAATAACTAAATATATAAAGAAATAACTCTAGAGGTCGATGGAAAAGTATTGTATAGTGCAACACGCATACGAGGAAGAAATTATGGAGACCCAGAACTGTTAGGACGTGCAAATACTCATTGTAAACTTCAAAAAATAATAACTTTGCACTCGGTGGTACAATTTTTTATCATGACCCTAATTCAGAAAGCTCTCGACAAGATTTACTCCTTAGTTAGTAGCTTTGCCGCTACACCCAATTTTTGATCCCAAAAAAAATCACTTTGATGATTTTTAGGCCAGTTTTTATTGGTTTTAAGTGATTTCTTGGTAGGAATGCTACTACGAGAGATAAAAAGTAATCATTAAGAAAAATATATAAAAAAAAGGATTGGGTGAGATGAAAGAGGAATGATACACGATAGAAGAGCCAATACATATCTCACAAGTTTAACATTTTTACAGGACTAAAAATATTGAGAAGTAAGCGACATAAGTGGAATATTAATAGTAATCTACATAACTTTTTTTCCAATAAGGTCAGTACATGTAACATCGGCCCCAAACACACAACATATTGCCCGCTTTGCCTGTGCCCGCACGAGAACTTCTCAGGGAGGTCACCCATCCTAGTACTGCTCTCGCCGAGCACGCGTAACTACGGAGTTCTTACGAAATCCGCAGCGGCGCACGTTTTTAAAACGTGTCCTTTATGTTTGGGAGGAAAAATTATATAAATAGCTCATGATCTCCTTCTCTCTAAGCGATGTGGGCTAACTCGTGGCCTTGTACACCTCACCTCATTCATTTTGGAATCCCAGCTTCAGGAGTATTGGCTCTTGGCTATTGGCTATTGGATCTTGGCCGTCACAATTAGAACTCCGTAGTTAAACGTGCTTGGGCAAGAGCAGTAATAGGATGGGTGACCTCCCTAGAAGTTCTCATGTGGGCACGGGCAAAGCGAACAATATCTTGTGTGTTTGGGGCGGATGTTATAAAATGGTATCAGAGCCGGTTCTCCTCGCAATGGGGGGGTGGGGTCTAACCCTACACGTGGACGTGTAGCTCAGGATCTCCTTCTCTCCAAGTGATTGGGGACTAACTCGTGGCCTTGTACACCTCATCCATCTTGGCATCCCAGCCTCAGGAGTCTTGGCTCTTGGCTATTGGCTATTGGATCTTGGCTGTCACAATTAGAACTCTGTAGTTAAGCATACTCGGGCGAGAGTAGTACTAGGATAGGTGACCAACCTGGAAAGTTCTCGTGTGGGCACAGGCATATCATATAATATCTTGTGTGTCTAGGGTGGATGTTACAAAATGGTATTAAAGCCGATTCTCCTCACAATGAGGGGGTCTAACCCTACACGTGGACGTGTAGCTCAGGATCTCCTTCTCTCCAAGCGATTGGGGACTAACTCGTGGCCTTGTACAGCTCACCTTACCTCATTCTTTTGACATCCCAGCCTCAGGAGTCTTGGCTCTTAGCTATTGGCTATTGGATCTTGGCTGTCACAATTAGAACTCCGTAGTTAAGCATGCTCGGGCGAGAGCAATACTAGGATGGGTGACCTCCTTGGGAAGTTCTTATGCGAGCACGGGCAAAGTGGATAATATATTGTATATTTGGGGCGGATGTTACAAAATGGTATCAGAGCCGGTTCTCCTCACAATGGGGGGTCTAACCCTACACGTGGACGTGTAGCCCCTAAGGACATATAGCCGGTTCTCCTTCCTCTCTCACGTTGTTACAGTTTCACAGAAACCGAGATAGAGAAAGAGAGAGAGATGATCACATTAGAGTTTTGTGATCCTCTATCCCCTTTTGTTCATTTGGGTTGAAAGATCGCATTAGAGAGAGATATCTTCGGTTCATGGCTCTTCTCTCGTCTCATCGATCGCCTACGGGATTTGTTCACGTGCTTGGGCGTCAAGAAGGACAGGGTTAATGATTAATTTCCACCCGAAATCTTAGATTGCAAGCATCTTCTTTATTGTCGAGGACGCATCGATCATTGTTCGGCTCTCGCTTAAGGAAAAACACATTATCAATCTTCATTAATCATTAAGTTATTTACATATGATCATCACCCGACGTGTTATGACTGAAAATAAAGCTCGATCCCTCACTTTCTCTTCGTTGATCGATCTCAAAGTTGATAGTTTTTGATCATATATAAAGCATGCTCATGTATAAAAAGGTCAAAAACGGGTTGGTGAAATAGGAATTTCTTTTTTTTTAAATTTATTGGCGAGATATGATTGCTCTCAAAACTTAATGAGCCCCACATCACATGGAGTGGCTTGAGTTTCATTTTTTTTTTTTTATAGCATGGGGTGGCATGACTTCTGGAGGGCTGCTGTTTCGTACCAGACAGCTTGAATCGATTGCGCCCCTTTCTCTCTCAAAAACCGAGAAGAAGTCCAAGTCAGCAACTCAACTCCCTCACTTGCTCTCTTTTCTGTAGTTATATAGAGAGAACCATTTAAAGAGAGAGAGAGAGACATGTGGTCGAGGAACAAACCAAAACTATAGCATTTAAGAATATGGGGATGTCCTGTAAATGTACGGAAGGACAAGAGGGATAAGATGGAGCCAAAGTCCAAAGTTATTTGTTTGTAGGGTATTCCAATGAGACCAAGGGTTGACTATTTTATAATCCCGAGGACAACAAGGTAATCATTTCCATAAATGTCTATTACCTAGAGCAGGATTATATTATGGACCATAAGCCAACTACTAAGATAGTTCTGGATGAATTACTGGGTACTAGGAGAGAGTGCGCATCCAAAATCATAGTGGGAGCTAACATACTATAACACCAAATTACTCTGTACCACCACTACCACCTCGTTGCAGTGGGAGAAACATCAGAGGTCCTGATAGATACTATGAAGAAACCTTGTTGGTTGATCCAGAGGGGCAGGAGGATGATCCACTGATCTACGAAGAGGTAGTGGAAGCTTCTGACAGCTCTGACTAGCAAAAGGCCATGGAGGCAGAAATCACATCAATATCCCATAATGCTGTCTAGACTCTTGTTATACCATCATCCAATATTAAACATATTGAATATAAGTGGGTGTATAAAAAGAAGAGATGATCCGATGGTTTCGTTGACACTTATAAAGCTAGATTAGTTGCCAAGGGTTATACCCAGAGAGAAGGAATCGATTTTGACTAGACCTTCTCGCCGGTAGATATGATTAAGTCTATTCAGATCCTTCTATCCATTGCAGCCCATTATAATTGGGAGATTTAACAAATGGATGTCAAGATAGCATTCCTCAACAAGGATTTGGAAGAAGGCATATATATGATACAGCCACCAGGTTTTGAGTCTGATAGTCGGGAGCATCTCGTTTGCAAGTTGCAGAAGTCCATTTATAGACTAAAATAAGCATCTAGAAGTTAGAACATCTATTTTGATCAGGCGGTCCAGTCATATGGATTTACTCAAAAGGAGGATAAACCTTGTGTGTATAAGAGAACTGACAAAACTACAGTGGTGTATTTGATACTTTACGTGGATGATATTCTACTCATTGGAAATGATGTTGGAATATTATCAATGGTAAAGGTCTGGTTGTCAACATAGTTCGATATGAAAGACCTAGGTGAAGCGAGTTATATATTGGGGATCAAGGTAATACAAGATCACCAGAACAGGGTTCTCTCACTGTCATAGGCTACATACATAGATAAGGTTATGACTATATTTGATATGCAGAGCTCCAAAAAGAGTTTTATGCTATTTAGACATGGCGTGAAACTATCTAAGGATTAAGGTCCTAAGACACCTAAGGAGCGAGCGAAAATACAAAAGGTACCTTAGGTTGTAGGTAGCCTAATATATGATATGTATTGTACAAGGTCAGATATATGTTTCACAGTAGGCATGAAGGGTCGGTTTCAGTCGAATCTGGGTCCAGATCACTAGACAGCTGTAAAGTATATACTTAAGTATCTTCGACGTAGTGATCATACTTACTTCTGACGTATCCGTAATCCTTCATGAATGTATCGAATCTCTTGTACCACTGTCTCGGTGATTGTTTGAGGCCATACAAGGACTTCCTCAATCAGTACACATGGTCTTCCTTTCCTTCTACCACGAACCCCTTAGGTTGCTGCATATAGATAAGCTCCTCCAACTCACCATGCAAGAACGTTGTCTTCATATCTAGCTGATCTAGATCGAGATCAAATAACACCACCATAGCCAACAAAAGGCGAATAGAGGTGTGCTTCACCACAGGTGAAAACACCTCATTGTAGTCTACGCCTTCCTTCTGTAAGTAGCCGTTAGCTACCAATCGTGTCTATACTGAATACCACCTGGAGCCTCCCCTTTCTTCTTTTAAACCCACTTGCAGCCGATCACTTTCTACCCTCTGTGTCTCGCAACAAGCTTCCAAGTCTGATTCTTGTGAAGAGACTTAATCTCTTTTCCTTTGACCACGCCCCACTCAACGCAATCCTTGTCCTAGATTGCCTTTTGGAAAGTGGTCAGCTCGCCACCATCAACAAGGGTTAGTACACAAACAACTAATTAACTCCTCGTACCTATATCTGACTGGAGCTCTGATAGTCTGCTTCTACCTGCAGTAGCAACAAACTGCTACACTGGAACTTGAACTGCATCCTCGTGAGTAGTTACTTCTGTCAGAATAGTCTGCTCGACCTGTGTAGAAACTATAGGGGCCTATTGCTCCACCTGTAATTGATCACCGTGACTTTCGCCCTCAAGATCGATCTCTAACCTCGGTCTGTTGGAAGTCTGCAACTGAGTCTTATCGAAAGTCACATCTTTGCTAATAATGAAGCTACGTGATTTTGGGCACCAAACATTGTACCCCTTTACTCCGGAAGCATACCCCAAGAATATGCCATTCTTCGCACGCGGATCTAACTTGCTATCTTTGACGTGATAGTAAATCGGACATCCAAATACTCGTAAGATCAAGTAATCTACTGATTTGCCTGACCAAACCTCCACCATAGTCTTCAAAGTAATCGTAGTAGTTGGTGACCGGTTCACCAAATAGCATGCCGTGTTAACGGCTTCTGCCCAAAACTCTTTACCCAAGCCAGACTCAGAGAACATGCAGTGTGCTCGCTTGAGCAAAGTCTGATTCATCCTCTCTATGGTGCCATTCTGCTGAGGTGTCTCCCTGACCATGAAGTGTCTAGGAATGCCTTCTTCTTCATAGTAGTGTTGTAACTCCTTTGATGTAAATTCTCTCTATTGTCACTGCGGAGACACTTCAACTTCCTGCTAATTTTTTTCTCCATCAAAGTCTTTCATCTTCGAAACGTCTTGAACACCTGATCTTTAGTCTTCAACATGAAGACCCAGACCTTACTGGAATAGTCATCCATAAAAGAGATGAAGAACCTCGATCCTCCTATAAAAGCAATTCTAGAAGGACCCCAAACATCTACATAGACATAATCAAACGTCGCCTTCGTGCGATGAACTGCCATGCCAAACTTGACTTGGTATTGCTTCCTGAACACATAATGCTCGTAAAAGTCAAGCTTGACGTTCTTCACACCTGAGAGCAAATCCCACTTGCTCAACTCGAAGAGTCAGTCAGAGATAGAGTGGGATATGTTGATGCAGATTATGCCGGTGACTTAGATGGGCGTTGGTCTATGATATGTTATTTGTTCTCGTGGGCAGATGGTCCGATGAGTTGAAAGGCCTTCCTACAGGACATGGTTGCACTGTCGACAATAGAGGCTGAATACATGGCCATTATGGAAGGCGCTAAGGAGACGATTTGGCTCTAAGGCATTGTGGGTGAGTTCAGCTTTTCACAGATTAGCATGGAGATGTTTTTCGATAGCCAGAGCGCTATCTATTTGGCGAACGACGATCAAGTCCATCACTCATGGATAAAGCATATTGATATCCGCTATCACTTTGTCCGGCACCATATCAAGAATAGGGCAGTGTCTTTGAAGAAGATTTCCACGCATGATAATCCTGCCGACATGTTGACGAAGCCGGTTCCAGTGACTAAGTTCAGGTATTGCTTGAGCTTGGTCAAGATGATCTGAGGAGTTTTGCACCTTCAGGAGCTGTCACCTTTAGGATGCTTTGCAAGTCTTTGGGACTCGTTTCGAGTTGCCGAGGAGCCATTGTTTGTGCACCGTCAAGGTGCGGGTGGAGATGACGATCGGATTTGGATTCACACTTCTCATCAAGGTGGATATTGTTGAGATATGGCTCGACAGTACAGTCGTGCGCACAACTCGGACCTCCGAGAAAGTCAACGCGTCCCTTGAAAAAGGCGACCGTCTGTTCCCCATAGTCGTGCACACGACCCTATAGTCATGCGCACGACCCTATAGCCGTGCGCACGACCTGACGCTCGAGATTGTCGATGTGTCCTTCAGCGGAAACCTACAGGCAGTCGTGCGCATGACTTGCTCAGGTCGTGCGCACGACTGTGCTTGGCAGATATGGGTCTGACCCGGTCATGTACGATTGAACTTTCCAATTTTGTCTTTTTTGGGGGAATCTCGGTATTGACTTCATGTAACCTATTCCTTTACTATATAAAGGGGTCTAGGGTTTTGGGGATGAAGTCTTTTTGGCTAGGCATTGAAGAGAAACATTGAGAGAGGCTCGGAGAGGCTTTGGCGAGGGTTTATTGAAGAAGGAGATGCTCTCGGTGAAGGGAGTTCATCTCGTTAGAGTTGGGCGTTGCTTGTAACTCCGATTCGTTCTTCATTCTAGTGGATCTCCCAATCATCTTCGCCCATGGTTTTTCTCGCATGGGTTTTCCACGTAAATCTCTCGTCTTTTTTTCTTTGTGATTGTGTTTCTTCTTGTATTGCTATTTCTCTATTGTGGTTGGATTGCTTGTTCCGCATCGATTCGTCGGAGAATTGTTATTTGTGATTGATTTTTGTTGACCCACGCGATCGGAGCGATACGGTATTGGATTGTTCAACCGGTATCGTTGAGGGCGATCCGCAACACTCAGTCAATAACAAAGGAACATAGAAATCATGGCATATGTTATTTGCAAAAAAAAAACCTTGGCATAAGTTAAGACTAGAGAACTTGTTCTCCGCGTATTTGTCCATTTAGGTTATGAGAAAAACTAATAATACATGGAAAATGAGGTCAGCTTTTTGTGGAAGAGAAGGGAAAATTCATGAAAAAAAATCCTTTTTTCTAAGCTATTGTGTGAAATACTAAGAAAGAGGAGATAAATTTGATTGGACATTAAATCATATAAAAATTTGAGAAAACTATTAGAAAAAAATCCAACAAATTTATGATTGTGAGTCCTTGAAATTTGAAAAGGCCAATATAAGATCTTACCATGAGTACTTTAAGAGAGACATGAAAGTACAAGCCTGTGGGGTTATACTTCGATCTGCAACTAGATAACCATTACTGAAAACCGTCTTTTACATTGGAGGGTTTGGCTTTCTGACGATCCCTACATTATTGACCGTAACTTATGTATTAATTATCGCCTTCATTGTCGCTCATCCAGTAGATATTGATGGTACTCGTGAACCTATCATTTTCACTTTCCAAGCATTGTGTCGAAGAGGAAAACATATTTTATATTTTCTTTTCTTCAACTATTGCTCTTTTTCTAAAAACTTAATCCTCCAAAAAAAATTTATGAAGTGAGTTATTCAATGGAATTCTTATGCAAATGTCATATCTAATGGACTGGTGAACCTTATGGCTAGAGAGTAACCCCCCGAAGGGGTTGGACATGAAGCATCCAACTAATTTTAAAAGTATCCTATATATATTTATAACTGACAAGCTATTCATGTTGCTTGTCTAGCTCATTTCATAGAGTTTCAAGGCTATTAACCTTGTGGTTGTGGGTTCGAGCCCCATGGTGGGGGCATTTACTTTTAAAAGACTCGCACATTTTTTACTCATAATATCATTTTTACTTGAAAAACTTACATAACTTTATAATTTTCAACTATACACTTATAATGTGGAAAGACCTTATTACACCTTAGGTTCATTAACGTTTCTGACGGAGGGGTTCCTGGTGAATACAATAACCAATCCCTCCTACTGGGAGACTAGGGGGTGTTTGGCATGAGGAACAGTTGTTTCACTTAATTCTCTTCTAGCAGGGGGTATTCTCATCAATTATTATTTTTAGTATAATTCCATGGTTTAGCCATCCAAATGGCATAGAAACTCTCGGAATGATAAAATATCGTTACCAACTCCTTCATTCTAGTAGAACAAAACTATCCGCTGGAATAGAAGCGGGCGGTTCCGGACCAATGCCAAACACCCCCTAATGTTACCTAAGGTGTGCCGGGTTGATTGCCAAAAAAAAGAAGATACAAATATGCTAGCGGAGACTTTTAAATGAATAGAAAAATGAGAAATCTTATATGTAAAAATTCTAATTTTTTTTTTGTCTTATATCTCACTATAAATTGTGCAAGGGTCCTTTTACTTAATAAAACCTCTTTAGCCATTTGACTACTTGCAAGTGGTGCCTAAACTTATTAATTCACTTTCCAATAATATTATGTGCATTTCTGATTTGTAAGTTGATTTCCATATGATGGTTGCACATCCAAGAACGAAAACAAAACCAATAGTCGATTTTATAATTAAGGATTGACAATCCAATTAGACCACTATAACCTTCGAACACTGGTGAGCATCCCTCGAATAGTAATCCAAAGAACATCATCCCTCTATCCTGCCGATAAAGAATAAACATAAACAAAAAATGTTCATTTCGTTTCAATCCTTTACTACTATATTGCTTTGTGTTTATTTTTAGTACCATCATGTCTCAAATTCTGCTAAAGATCTATTTCGATTCAAGTAATTTATTTCTAGGAATCAAATCGGTTTTTTCTTTTTTGATGGACCGGCCAGACGGCCATAAGATAGGGCACTAGAACAAGGAGTCAAAGAGATCCAGAGATCGAAATGGGGGGAGGCAGCAACTGCTATTAATGAATTCCATAATCCTATGAAACATGATGTCAATGGCCAGGATTCGCACACCTAAACAAGGCACAACTGCCTCGAGAGAAAGTTCGCTCCACGGTGTGCATACCGAGAGTCAAACTGGGAACCTCTCCAACAAATGAGAGAGGAAGTGCCACAAGGCCAAGGGCCCACTGGTAATCGGTTAAACTCCTTATATTATCACTTACTATTGGTTTAGTTTCATCATTAATAGCTTCTTCCAAAAAAATAAGGTTGGCCAACGATGCTCATAACTTCTAAATATGAGGATTGAGTATTCTCAACTGAGAATTGATAAAAATCTTCATCTAATTTTTTTTCCTACCTGAGCATAACGCAAGTGCCAACATGAGACATTCCTCCACGAATAAGGGATTTTATGGAGCCATGTCCATGGCCTAAACTAAGATACATAGAACTCTTGGCAAGATTAAGATTTAAGACTATAGAACTTCCCCCCCCCACCCCCCCCCCCCCCCCCCCCACCCCTAATGTTAATTTAATTATCAAGAAGAACTAGTAGTTAGAGCTGTCAATGGATAAGATCCGGATTGGATTAGGCTATATCCATATCTAATCCATAAAGTAAACAGGTTATCGGATTCGGACCGTTATCGGATCATCCGATCAAAAAAACCAATCAATATCCGTTTAAGTACAGGTTAGAACGGATTCGGATCAGAATCCGAATCATGGACATGAGTACATTGGACAATTGTGATATTGTTAAGCGTAGAAAGCACAGATGAACAGTCGATTCTGAACTAGGGGCTCGAAAGGGCCATGATAAAATCAGAGTCTCGATTGGGGGACCATGAGAATCTTTTTTAGATTGACCCTTAGAGACTTAGATCTAAAACATTCTAATCAAAAAATATATAAAATATTATATATTATGTTATAGAATGTCGGATCGGGTTCTTAACGGATCGGATTGACCTAAATTCATATCCTATTTGTTAAGTAAAAGGTTATAGGATTCTGATCATTATCGGATATATTATCAGATCAAAAAAATCAATCCATACCCAACTTAACAGTTCGGATTCGGATCAAAATCCGGTCCATTGACAAGTTACTAGTATTACATGGAAAAAAAGGTTGGTATTTGGTCGAAAAGGGAAAAATATTATTTTTCAACCAGTTGGTATCACGAAGAAGGAACAAGTTTACTTTCATTGTTATCATGTGGATACGAAGAAAGAGGAAATAAAGGTGGTCTGAAGAAGAAAAAAATTCTGAAAAATAATAATTCTCACTTTCTGAAGATTTTATGGAGGAAGAAAATAAAAGTTTTCTATATTCCCCTTGTTCTCGTTCAAAAAACATAGTCCTCGAAAACAAATTTACAAAGAAGTTAGAGATTAGGACTTTGGCACCCAAGTAAGCGTTACTAATAATTTATATATTTAAAGTTGACAAATCTTTCCAGTTGCCCGTCTAGCTCAGTTGGTAGAGCGCAAGGCTCTTAACCTTGTGGTCGTGGGTTCGAGCCCCACGGTGGGCGTTTTTTTTTAAAGATCTTATTTCTAAAAAATTGTAATAATACATTTAAGAGCCTAACTGTGTGCGAGTATAATAGGGCTCCAGTTTTTTTTTTTTACATCAGACATTGATCATGACATCATAATCGTTTAGTCCTTTCTGAGCACCAAGCACGTCGGGGAAACTAGACTACCAGTACCCCTTCATCCCCAATCTTATCGCCTCTTGAGCGAGCCAATGGGCCCCAGAGTTAGTAGATCGTGGTACACAATGCATCCAAATTAATCTCACTGAGTCTCTGTCAGGCCAGCATTCAGTCCAGGACAAGAGGACAGAGGTCTCCTGTACTCCCCTTTCCCAGAAGGACAGCATCATAACAGCCCTTTAGTTTTTTTTTTTTGGTTGGACCGGCTAAGCGGTCAGAGAACTGGGTGCTAGAGCAATAGCTCAATTAGGTCCGAAGATCAAAACGGGAGGAGGTAGTCAGCAATTGCTACTTACTATTTTTATAATCCTGTGAATAAGACATCAACGGTCTGGATTCGCACGAGCAAACAAGACACAACGGCCTTGACGAAAAGTTTGCTCAACGGTGTCCATGCCGCGTGTGGATCAGGAGATTTCTCCAACGTGGAAGAGAGGAAGTACCACCAGGCCAAGGGCCCCGTTGGTAATAGGGCTCTAGTTGATTTCAGGGCAAGAAGGCTGGCTTTGTGAACTGTGACAGAGCCAAGATCTCAGCTCTCTCTCTCTCTCTCTCAAGCTCTCTCTCTCTCTCTCTCTCTCTCTCGGTGTAATTCCTTCATTAAGACAAGCAGAAGGAAACAAAGAGACCAATGTGATCCAGCCCCACCAAGGGCCACCCTGCAACAGCATGGAGCAGTGACAGCGGCACCCTGAGAGCAGCCCCCACCCACCTCGAGAGATGTCAGCCGGTCGATTGGTCCGTCGGGTAGCGCCAACGATGACCGCTGACAAACAGCGTGGATCCCTGGAGGCCGTGATGCAGAGCAGGGAGGGCCGGAGAGACCCTGTAACAGCGACAGGGCATGCCAGGGGTCTTGAAAGGGTGGGACCAACACCATACGTACATGCATGCATAATACTGGGTAGGTAGTGTGTGGCCATGCTGAGCCCATGTGGGCACTGGGTCCAACCGGTTGTGATCCAAATGCCAGACTCAATTGTATCATTGAGGGCTAGCAAAATCCGAGCTTAATTAAATTGTTAATATTAAAAGATTGGTTATTTAGCAATTATAATTTTTGCAAGCAAAGGCAAGTCACAATATTTTTTTAGAAATTATTTGCCAAGGCAGAGCGGGTTCTATGAAACCGTCATTCACCTTGCCGAACTTTTCTAAAAAGAAGAATAATTTTATCTCTAATTATTTAGATTTCTATATTAGATGCAAGTTGTTTTAATAGATATAATAAGAGTAAGGAAATAGAGTTAGAAACTCTGACATGTGGTCGAAGCACGCTAGGCGCCGTCCCAAGAAACTTATTGCCCCCCTCGTGCGGGTCTCGTGGCAATGATTCTCGGAGATACGACGACCCCGGTCAGGCGACCTCCTTCTCGTCGGTACGACTCCAAAAAGGTTTTGCAACCTCGTATAACTTGCAGGAACCCAGCGACTCGAAAGTAGAAGAAGAAGTTCTCTCGAAGCAAAGGGGCAGCACCACAGCACTTTGATCCGAGAGAGGAGACAGAGAGAGAGGCAGGGAGCAATTCAGCTTTTCGAAGTGTAATAATCCCATGGCTGCACAGAGCCTTATATAGGCTTCGAGCTGTTAATGGGACGCTGAAATAGAGGAGGCAATCGTGGGCTGCGATTAAGCCCATTAACCTCGCGCACGTTACAGCTCGTAACGCCTAGCATTTAGCGACGCTTCTCGCGTAACAGCTAGCATGCAGCAACGGCTAGTAGCCCAAAAGAAAATTAGTAAATGTGAAGGGTTTAAAAGTAAAAATAAAAATAAGGTAGATGCGGACCAGCCCATTTCGGAGGTACTATCGTGTCCGGGTCCGCGGGCGCACACACACGCACCGCCCAGCCCAAGCCCTGGCCCAGGCCCGGCCCGACCTGGTCCGGCTCGGCATGGCACGCACGCGCGTGTGAGCTTGTGGAGCCCCTCCTCTAGTGTGATGACTAGTGGGGGAAAGTGGGCAATCCCTTTTAAGTTGGTAGGGGATTTTTTCCCTTACCGATATGGGACTAAACCCCTATTGGTTTGTGTGGTTTTCAAACACACATCCAATAATGCCCCACATGTGTTTAAAACCATCAAATATTAAATAATCGATAAAAATTTCAAAATGTAGAGTAAAAGGACTTTGTTGGAATCCTTATACTACACAGTAGGTGTAGGTACCTTCCGGTTTGAATTCCATATAGTACAGTTGTATACATCCATGAGGACTTTTCGTGAGGACTTGGTGGACTACGCCTTGAACCAGCCTCATTTATTGGCTTTCTAGAAGTAGTACACGTAGTACAGTTTTTGATGATTCTAAGTCATTCTGCTTCTGTGCTAGTGGTATCTAGCACTATCATTTCTGATTCCATGGTACTTCTAGCTATAACGGTATGTTTTGTTGATTTTTAAGATATGGCCCCACCTCCTAGTAGGAATACATACCCGGTTATGGACTTAATATCTATTGAGTCACTAATCCAGTTAGCATCAAAGTATCCCTCTAATACAGCTGGATATCCACTATAGTGGAAATCATATGATATGGTTCCCTTAAGGTATCTAAAAGCTCTTTCTAACGTATTCCAATGGGACTCATTCAGGTTAGACGAATAACGACTAAGTCTATTTACCGCGTAAGAGATATCGGGTCGAGTATAGTTTGCTTGAAAACCTAGCGATCCTATGATTTGAGCATACTCGCTCTGCAGTTTAGGAAGTCCAGTGTTCTCTGTCAGATGGATATTTAGATCATATGGTGTGGATATCGGTTGGCAATCAGGGTCGTAGAATTTCCTAAGGATTTTCTTAACATAGTGGGATTGGGATAGCACTAAATCATTGTCCTTCCTAATGATCATAGTATTCAAAATAACGTCGTCTTGTCCTAGATCTTTCATGTCGAAGTTTTGGGATAAAAAATGTTTGATATCATTTATGATTTGTATGTTTGAACCGAATATTAGGATATCGTCAACATACAAACATAAGATGACAACATTATTATCATCTACTTTATGATATACAGATTCATCCGTTGTATTGATATCAAATCCATATGATAAGATAACTTCATCGAATTTCATGCGCCATTATTTTGGAGCTTGTTTAAGTCCACAAAGGGATGGAATTAACTTACATACCTTTTCCTCTTGTCCAGGTGCATTAAGTCCCTCGGGTTGGTCCATGTATATTTCCTCATTAAGGTCGCCATTTAAGAAGTAGTCTTAACATCCATTTGATGTATGACTAGCTTATAGATTGAAGTTAAGGCAATGAGGATCCTAATCGTGGTTATCCTAGCGACAGGTGAGTAGACATCAAAGTAGTCTACCTCAGGTTTTTGGGTAAACCCCTTGGTTACTAGTCGTGTCTTAAATTTATCTATGGTGCCGTTTCTAAGTTTCTTCTTAAACACCTATTTACACCCTATGGTTTTGCAACTAGGAGATCAATTGGTGAGTTCCCAGGTATGGTTTTAAAGTATGGATTGGATCTCGTTATCTATGGCTTCCTTCCAAAAGGGTGAGTCTATTGACTTCATTGCATCTGTATAGGTAGAGGGTGAGTCCTCCACCAAAAGAGCATAGAAGTCATCAAAGACTTTCTCTACACAGGCACGTTTACTTCTCTTAAGCTCGGTTTGGATTATCGGTTCAGTCTAGTCTTCAGGTTCTACTTGGACTTCGGGTTCAATCTGGGTTACCTGATTAGAATTAAAGGCCTGGTTATTGGTATTGATCCTAGTTTTATAATGAAAGATGTTTTCGAAGTATGAAGCATCTCTAGCTTCCATTATGGTGTTATTAGCTATTTCATTTATTTCAGAGTTAAATACTAAAAATCGATTAGCGTTACTGTCTAAAGCGTAGCCGATAAAAATGACATCTACAGTTTTAAGTCCAATCTTTTTTTGTTTGTTATCGGGGATCTTTACCTTAGCTAGGCACCCCCATACTTTTAGATATTCTAAGTTGGGTTTTTCATGTTTTCATAGTTCGTATGGGGTCAAATCATTATGTTTGAAGGGAATACGATTAAGGATAAAATAGGTCGTCATTAGGGCTTTCCCCCACAAGTTCTCTGGCGCTCCAGAGCTTATTAACATAGAATTAACCATATTCATTAGGGTCCTATTTTTCATTTCTGCTACACCATTGGATTGGGGTGTGTAAGGAGTTGTGACATCATGGAGTATTCCATAGTCTTTATAGTACTCACTTAGTTCATTTGAGGTGTACTCCCCTCCTCGGTCTGACCTAAGGATCTTAATGGTTTCATTAAATTGGTTCTTAACCTAAGCTCTGTAAATTTTAAATTTACTAAGTACCTCATCTTTAGTCTTAATAAGGTATAAGTGGCAATATTTTGAAGGGTCATCTATAAATGTAACAAAATATCTATTGCCACCTTTCGAGATTCTTCCAGAATCACAGACATCGATGTAAATTAGTTCAAGTATCTTGGAGTCTCGATCGATGGTTTTAAAAGATTTCTTAGGCTATTTGGCTTCTATGTATATCTCGCACTTGTCAAGATTATTAGTATCAGATTTAGAAATGTTATTTAAAGTCATGAGTTTCTTAATTGAGTTATAATTCACATGACCTAGCCTTTGATGCCAAGTGGCCGAAGACTCAACATTCAAAATAATAGAAGAAGGATTAAAGACATTAAATTTAAATAAGCCATTACAGAGAAATCATTTTCCAATAAAATTTGTTCCTTTAGTTATTACAACTTTATTGGACTCAAATACAAGCTTGTACCCATATTGTACTAACAAAGACCCACTAATAAGATTTCTTCTAATCTCCGAAACATGGTGGACTCCGCGCAAGGTTAAGGTCTTCTCCGATGTCAGCTTCAGGTTGATCCGTCCTATCCCTAGCACACGAGCCTCAATATTATTCCTCATGCTTACAACTCCTCCACCTGAGACCTGATAGGTGGAAAACAAAGATTGATCAGAGCAAACATGAATGTTAGCTCTTATGTCAATCCATAAATGTTTGAAAGATCATGTTAACTTCAGGGGTGAAGTGAATAGACCTAAAAGCGGTCCTAGAAGAGCCAGCTCCAAAGGTCACCATGTTGACTTGGGAGCCGGGTGGCGTTGGACTATTCCTTCTTGAATTTGGAGGTAGTGTTGTCTTCTTGTAGAAGCATTGATTGGACATATGATTGGTCCGACCGCAGACGTAGCAGCAACACACTCCTTCCTTATTTTGGTCCTTAGGATAGTTTGGGTTATGGTTGCTATGGTAGGGCTTCTTGTTATATAGCTTAGGCTTAGGGCGGAAGGGTTCTTCTAGGACTTATGTTTAGGCTTTTGGAAAGGTTTGGATGGTTGACCCTCTATATTGTTGACCTTGGGTTTGGATTCAGAGGATCCCTTTTTCCTAAGCCTATGTTGCTCCTTAATTCTAATAGAGTTTAGAACTTGAGTCAGGGTTAGGTCACCTTGGCTATGACTTAGGTGTTTGGAAAACTCAGACCAAGAAGCAGACAGTTTGTCTATGAGGCAAGCTATTTGAAAGGTTTCATCAAGGGTAGAACCATTAGTCTTCAGGTGTTGGACTAGGTTCTCAAACTCATGAATCTTATTATTCATGGGTTTGGAGTCAACCATTTTGAAGCTATTGAAGTCTGACGCTTTGAAGCATTTTACTCCAGTATCATCTAGGCCATACTTACATTCTAGGGTATCCCATATGTCTTTAGGGTTTTGGATGGTATGGTATAGTATATATCATAAAGTCTATCAGATAGAGCCCCTATGATCCAATGAAGGTCATATATGATAGTTGATTTCTTCTGGGGTCCTATTGGGAATGCCAGAAGTTGGTTCGGGGTCAGGTTGGGAAGTGGAGGCTCGGGTATGATGAATTTGACTAGACCCACTAGATACTCCTGGTGTAGTTTCACTTATGGCTGACAATAACCCAAGTATGGTTAGTCAGAAACGCATCTGGTTTTGTCACCACTTAAAATTAGGCCCGTCAAACTTCTCAGGTTTGGCACTAAGGGTTTCACGGTTTGTTGAGGCCATTTCAGACCAAAGTGAGGAGTTAAAATCTGTGGATTAAAAAATAAGTTTTGTCAATTTTAAAGCACACTTAGATAGATTTGACTTTTAGAAGTCCAAATGAAACTTTCAAATCCTAACGGCCAGATGGGCTCCCGGTAGGAGGTGGAGCACTAGGCTCGCTCAAATACCAAGCTACGTTGGGCAATTTAATGCCGGTTTCTCAAGCCTTTCTAGACACCGTAGGCAGTGGAATATTCCAATGATGACTCTTAGTCTTTTCTAAAATGTATACTTCTAATTAACTTTGTAAAAAGTAATTTTACAACTAATAAATAGCACGTAATTTGTAACGTCTAATAGATGATCAAGTAAACTAACAATGCTAACAATTAATTTGTAAGCACGTTACGAAGAAAATGATGATTACTCCTTTTTACTAATATGGATATTTATGAACGATTAAATAATATCAATAAGTTTCTTGGATTGTTGGAGATCTAATCGTTCTAAGCTAGCAAAATCCGAGCTTAATTAAATTGTTAATATTAAAAGATTGGTTATTTAGCAACTATAATTTTTACAAGCAAAGGCAAGTCACAATATTCTTTTAGAAATTATTTGCCAAGGCAGAGCGGGTTCTATGGAACTGTCATTCACCTTGCCAAACTTTTCTAAAAGGAAGAAGAATTCTATCTCTAATTATTTAGATTTCTATATTAGATGCAAGTTGTTTCAATAGATGTAATAAGAGCATGGAAATAGAGTTAGAAACTCTGGCCTGTGGTCGAAACACACTAGGCGCTGTCCCAAGAAACTTATTACCCCCCTCATGTGGGTCTCGTGGCAATGGTTCTCGGAGATACGACGACCCCAGTCAGGCGACCTCCTTCTCGTCGGCACGACTCCAAGAAGGCTTTACGAACCTCGTATAACTTGCAGGAACCCAACGATTCGAAAGTAGAAGAAGAAGTTCTTTCGAAGCAAAGGGGCAGCACCACAGCACTTTGATCCGAGAGAGGAGAGACAGAAAGAGAGGCAGGGAGCAATTCAGCTTTTCAAAGTGTATTAATCTCATGGCTGCACCGGGCCTTATATAGGCCTCGGGCTGTTAATGGAAGGCTGAAATAGCGGAGGCAATCGTGGGCTGCGATTAAGCCCATTAACCCCACGCATGTTACAGCTCGTAACGGCTAGCATGCAGCGACGCTTCTAGCGTAGCCCAAAAGAAAATTAGTAAATGTGAAGGGTTTAAAAGCAAAATTAAAAATAAGGCACATGCGAACTAGCCCATTTCGGAGGTGCTATCGTGTCCGCGTCCACGGGCGCACACACACGCACTGCCCAGCCTAAGCCTAAGCCCAGGCCCGGCCCAGCTCTGCTCGGTACGGCACGCACGCGCGCGCGCGTGTGAGCTTGTGGAGCCCCTCCTCTAGTGTGATGACTAGTGGGGGAAAGTGGGCAATCCCTTTTAAGTTGGTAGGCGATTTTTCTCCTTACCGATATGGGACTAAACCGCTATTGGTTTGTGTGGTTTTCAAACACACATCCAACAAAAATGGAGCAGCAATCAGAGGACTGAAATCTCTCTCTAGCCTATCCCAAGCTAAGCTGACCGGCAGACAAAACTCAAAGCAACCCTCCATGCTTGTCATCATCATGATCTTTCATCTCAATCAAACATCAATCAAATAGTTTATGATGGTACCAAAATTGTTACCAGCTCGTTGTCCACATAGCAATAACGGGAGGCAACGCGTGGAGATATCAAAGCCCCCCCTAAGGGTGAGCTCGAGATTCAAGGCCAATCCTGATTTTTGGGTAAGCAGCATCATGACCAGAATAGGACATGGAATTCAAAGAACACTCCCAACACAGCTTGCTCGAGAGTTTACCTTGACCACACACGATCAGCTTGGACGTAGAAGAGGTCGATCGTGGCTGGTGCCCACAGCTCGTCCGGATATCACCCTAACCGCATGCGATCATCTCGCACATGGAAGAGGTCGCCCGTGGCTGGTGCCCACAGCTCGCCCGGGAGCTCACCCTGACTGTACGCAATCAGCTCCCATGCGAAAAGAGGTCGCTCGTGGCTAGCGCCTGCACCTCGCCCGGGAGCTCAGCCCTACCGCTCACGAGCAGTTTGCACGCGGAAGAGGTTGCTCATGCTTGGCACCCGGAGCTCGCCCGAGAGCTCACCTTGACCGCACACGATAAGCTCGCAATCAGAAGAGGTCTCCCGTGGCTGGCACCCATAGCTCGCCCGGGAGATCACCCTTACCATACACGATCAGCTCGCATGCGAAAGAAGTCGCCCGTGGCTGGTGCCCACAACTCGCCCAGGAGCTCACTCTGATCGCATGCGAAAGAGGTCGCTCGTGGCTGGTGCCCATAGCTCGCCCCCACCACTCACGAGAAGTTCATACACGGAAGAGGTCGCCTGTGGCTGGCGCCCGCAGGTCACCCATGCTGCTCAAGAGCAGTTCACACACGAAAGTGGCTGCCTGTGCCTGGCGCCCATATCTTGCCCAGGATCTTACCATGACTGTACGTGATCGGCTCGCATGCGGAAGAGGTCGCCCGTGGCTGGTGCCCAAGCACACCCGGGAGCTTACCCTTACCACACGCGATTAGCTCACGTGCAGAAGAGGTCACCCGTGGCTGGCGCCCACAGCTCACCCTGGAGATCACCCTGACCGCACGTGATCAACTCGGACACGGAAGAGGCCGTCCCCGGCTGGTGCCCATAGCCCACCCGAGAGCTCGCCCTGGCAAAAATCGATCAGCTCGCCGGTGAAAGAGGTATCACTACAGTAAGACGGTACCAAATCGATAGATGTTACCACCCCCATGGAACTATGTGGACAACTGCAAGCCACATGAGCCGGCAAGAGTCAGTCTAGAACACCCCAGACTGGAGCCTTCCAGAATATCCACCTGGCACGGACAAGACCGGTGTGCCCTCCCTCACCACCGCCTGGCAGGCTAAACGACAAAGGCCATTAAAGGCCCATGTAAGCTGGCACGTAAAGGTGTAGAAGGTACGGAATAGAGTGGCCACGTGTCGAACTCTAGCGGTCTACAGAAGGTCTATAAAGGTACGATCCCCAGCACCAAAGTACAAGTTCGAAACTCAAAAACCCAGACATTTCCGACTACTACAGCTCTCCCTTATTCGAATCTTCACTGACTTGAGCGTCAGTGGGTCTGTGCTACTCACGGAGCCAGCCATTCTCACATTTTCCTTTTCCTTGCCTTACAGGTCGAGCACCCAAGCCAGCAAGATTTTTCCCCCAACGGTTTACCCCCCCTCCCCCCCCCCCCAAATCACTATCAAGATGAATGGGGGGAGCACTATAGCCAAAATTGAAAAGAATTTTCCAACCAATTGTCAAACTGATATCGACCCTCTGCGGTCAGTACCAAGAACCTGATCTAGACAATTTGGCAAGAAATTGGCATTGTCAAGAAATCCAAAATGTCAGTCGGTAGGTAGGTAGACTTGGTAGGTGTTGGGTTTCCATCCCCATGGAGGATACCCAAAGGGGAGGGGAGCACAGCTCCCTCCCAACTGGACTTGCAGTCGAGTTGTCCGGGCAAAATCCGACTCGCCCGGGCAAGTTCTTTAGCAACAAACGGGCAGAAAATTCAGCAAACCCACCTGGGCGAAGTCGAGTCGAATATGTTTTTCTGGGTTTTTCTGCACACCCGTTTTGGGGTGCTTTAAGGCTCTTTGAAGAGGCTTTTGGTGTGTGGCTTGTGTTTACTTTGAGAGACCTTGGAAAGGGCTTTAAGGGCTGATCTTTCTAAGGGAGAGGAATAGCTTTCTTCTACAAGGGAGGAGGAGATTTCCTTGGGGATTGATTTTTGGCGGATTGATCGGATTGAAGCTTGCAAGGAGGTATGTTCCTTCAAGCTTGCTAGCGTCTCCTTATTGAGCCCTAGATCTAGGGAAGGTGTAGATCTAGAAGGAGGGATAAGAGGGAGTCAGGTTGTACTCTTGTCTTGCTTGCCGTCTTTGATAGTAAAGCCCTCCCCTAAGCATTTTCTCCGAGCATTTGCTTACCGTGGTTTTTCCCGTAATGGTTTCCACGTAAATCCCTGAGTCATCTTCTTTGCGTGTGATTGATTTTATTTTGCATTTGTGACTGGATTGTTGTTTGCTCTCTTTTGTTCATCTCATGTGGAAGAGATTGTCGGTTTCGTGGTTGAGCCGGTGTGGTTTTTTCCATCAAGTAATATTAGAGCACGGGTTGTGCACACAAGGTGTTTGTTCTTGTGTCTGTGAGAAATCAAAGATGGATGAGAGCGACGGTAGTAAGAATGAAGGGATGTTTTGCTTCAATGGTACTAATTCATGGCTGATTTGGAAGAAGAAGATGGAAGACATCTTGTATTGTAAGGACTTGTACTTATCGTTGGATGGAGATTCGAAGTACCCGGAGAAGGTGTGGAATCAAAAATCATGCGGCATTATTCACAAGTGCCAAGATATTAGTGTTTGTCATCATACATCCAGAGTTACGTCCATATTCGATATGTGGACTCGGCTTCATGATCGGTACGAGAGGAAGATAGTTGGCAACAAGACTATGCTCATCCACAAGCTTGTCAATTTGAAATATCGAGATAGAACGTCGGTGTCAGATCATTTTAACGAGTTCTAGATTATAGTCAATCAATTGACCGTTACGAAGACTGTCTTGGAAGAGGAGCTTCAAGCTATGCTACTATTGAGTTTTCTTCCAAATAGTTGGGAGACACATGTTGTGTCAGTGAGCAACTCTTCCCCAAATGGCAGGTTGACATTGTCTGTGCCTAGTACTTTGCTAAATGAGGAAACAAGGAGGAAGGCGAATGGAGAAAATCATCCTCAAGCTTTGGTGAATGAAGAGCGAGGCCGGAACAAGAGTAGGAAACCTCTTTAGAGGGGGAAGTCGCAGGCTCGGTCAAAGTCCAAAGGTAAATTATTGACGTGTTTCGATTGCAAGAAGGAGGGGGACTTCAAGAAAAATTGCTTCAAGTTCAAAAGTGATCTCAAGGAGGGTAAGATGAAGCCCAAGAAGGAGGAAGGTACATCCGCTACCGTCACTGGTGATGATGGTGTAGTTGTGTTGTTGGACAATGGGAAGTGCTACGATACCTCCACAAATGAGGTCGAATGGGTTGTCGACACGGGGGCGTCTTACCATGTCACACCGAGGAGGGACTTCTTTACGAGCTACCGGAGTGGTGATTTTGGTAATGTCAAGATGGGCAATAGTAGTGCATCGAAGATTCAAGGTATTGGAGATATCCAAGTGAAGACCAATTTGGGATGCACCTTGATTCTGTGGGACGGATCTCCGACTGAATTTGATGTCAGGATTGGTTCTTGATCGAGAAGGCTATGTGAGCATCTTTTGTAAAAGAGTGTGGAAGCTAAGCAAGGGCTCAATTGTTGTTGCCAAAGGTAAGGCTTGTTGCACACTATAGAAGATGGCACGGAGGTGCACACTCAAGAAGGTAGTGTGAATGCTAGTGAGGCTACTCTAGGGCTATGGCACCGAAGACTTAGTCATATGAGTGAGAAGGGCTTAGAGATTTTGAAGAAACAGAAGCTCATCACACCTCAAGTTAGCTCTATGACTTACGGCTCTTGTGATGACTGTTTTATCGGACAGCAACATCGGGTGTCATTCTCGAGGCACTCGGAGAGAAAGAAGTGTTGGAGCTTGTCCACTCGAATGTTTACGGGTCCATAGATGTTGCTACACTCAGAGGGCACTACTACTTTCTTACCTTCATCGATGACTCATCTCGCAAGGTATGGGTCTACTTTCTATCAAATAAAAGTAATGTATTTGATGCTTTCCCTAAGTTTTATGCCAAGGTTGAGTGAGAGATAGGAAAGAAACTCAAATGCCTCCGTAACGACAATAAAGGCGAGTATGTTTTAAAGGAGTTCCAAGACTATTGTATTCGACATGGAATTCGGCACGAGAAAAGTGTACCCCACACCCCTCAGCACAACAGGGTAGCAGAGAAGATGAATCGCACACTCATAGAGAAGGCACATGCAATGCTATCTATGGCTAAACTTTCGAAGACTTTTTAGGGGGAGGCGGTGGTGACCGCTTCCTACATCGTCAACCGGTCTCCCTCGATTCCCTTGGAGGGTGGTATTCTGGAAAAGGTTTGGAGCGGCAAGGAAGTTAGATACCGTCATATAAAGTTATTTGGGTGTCAGGCTTTTGTGCACTTGCCAAAGGAGAATCGATCGAAGCTCGACGATCGGGGCATACCGTGTGTGTTCATTGGCTATGGGGATGAAAATTTTGGTTATAGCCTTTATGATCCCAAGGCCAAGAAGATAGTGTGAAGCTGCATGTGATTTTGTCTTTTTTGAAGATGTGATCATTGCCGATTTCGAGAAGACCATGAAGGTCCATGATAGAGGTGTAGAGGAGTCCGATGATTTTGCTCCCGTATCCTCTCCACCAAGTAAAGGGGTGGATGATAGAGAGAGGCAGACTCATGAAGACCCATCGATTATTGAACTGATCGGTAGAGGAGCCTATGAAGACCCAGTAGATGATGCTTCTACTGGTAATGAAGACGAGCTCCCATCTCCGGAAGTGCCTCAAGTCTGGAGGTCGATTAGGGTGCCTCAACCATCTAGAAGGTACTCCTCGGAGGAGTATATCATGGTGACTGTTGAGGAAAAGCCTGAGGACTTCCTGAAGGCTCTTAGTAACAAGGAGGATGCAAATTGAAAGAAGGCAATGGATAAGGAAATGGCTTTTTTGGAGAAAAATCAAACCTATGAGTTGGTAGAGGCTCCAAAGAGGGTCAAAGTGTTGAAAAACAAATGGGTCTTCAAGCTCAAACGAGATGGCACCGGCAATATTGCAAAGTAAAAGGCGAGGTTAGTTGTCAAAGGGCTTTGAGCAAAAGCAAGGTATTGCCTACTAAAATCTTCTCACCCATGGTGAAGATGACTTCTATTCGAGTCATGCTAGCATTGGCAGCGAGTCTTGATTTGGAGATCGAGCGGTTTGATGTCAAGACTGCCTTCTTGCACGGAGATTTGAAAGAGAAGATTTATATGATGCAGTCGGAAGGTTATGAGGTGAAGGGCAAGGAGCACTTAGTGTGCCACTAGAAGAAAAGCTGGTATGGGTTGAAGCAAGCATCACGTTAGTGGTATAGGAAGTTTGACTCCTTTATGTCTTCTCAGAAGTATAAGTAGATAGCGGTACCATGGATCACTGTGTCTACATCAAGAGATTCATAGGAGGCAAGTTCATTATTCTTTTGCTCTATATGGATGATATGTTGATCGTGGGACAAGATGCTAGTTTGATCAAGGAGCTAAAACGAGACTTGGCAAAGGCGTTTGATATGAAGGACTTGGGTCCTACTCAGCATATTTTGGGCATGAAGATCGAGAGGGATCGGTCGATAACTTTGGTTATCTCAAGAGGTGATGTTGAGAAGGTACTTGAGAGATTCCACATTAAGAAGGCGAATCCTATGAGTAGTACTCTTCTTGCAGGTCACTTCAAGCTATGCTCAGCCTTGTCACCGAAGACGGTGAAGAAGAAGAAGGAAATGGAGTTGATTCCATATATGTCCATCGTTGGTAGCCTCATATATGCCATGGTGTGCAGAAGGCCAGACATTGCTAAAATTGTAGGATTGTTGAGCAAATTCATGTCAAATCCGGGCAAGGGGCACTGGGAGGCTGTGAAGTGTGTGCTGAAATATTTGAAAGGGACTTCCAAGTACCGGTTGTATTTTGGCAAGGAAAGTTCGACTCTGACAGACATACAGATGCCAATATGGCAAGGGATATTTACATCAAGAGGTTCATGTCTGGCTATGTGTTTACCTTCTCAGGGGGCGCTATGTCATGGAAGTCTCATTTGTAGAAGTGTGTGGTGCTGTCAACTACCGAAGTAGAGTATATTGCCGTGAATGAGGCCGGCAAGGAACTTCTATGGTTGAAAAGGTTCCTCCTAGAGTTGGGATGAAGCAAGAGGCGTATGAGCTTAATTGCGATAGCCAGAGCGTCATCGAGTTAAGCAAGAATGCTACCTACTATCCAATGATCAAGCACATGCCAACTTTGATAATAAAGACTTACTCATCATGGTTTTTCCCGCAAGGGTTTCCACGTAAATCCTTGAGTCATTTTCTTTGTTTGTGATTGATTTTATTTTGCATTTATGATTGGGTTGTTGTTTGCTCTCTTTGGTGTCATCTCACGGGGAAGAGATCGTCGGTTTCGTGATTGAGCCGGTGCGGTATTTTTTCCATCAGTAGGTAGGGAGATTTACCTTGTCTGTTTACGTGGTCTAAGCTCATCCAACCTAGTAACAAATTCGGAGTTTTAAAATAATTCATCGAGGGGGCAAAATTCAGAGTTTGGAAAATATCCAAAAACTTTAAAATAAGTTTAGGAGAAGTTCAGAAACATAAAACATAAAATTTATTATATTTCCTTAGTAATTCAATATTAATATATATATATATAACAAAAATAAAATAAGAAGCACACAAAAAAACAAAAAAAATCGTGAATTATTTGCAAAATTCACAAATTATTCATGAATAATTCAGGAATTATTCGAGTGTGGCACATGTTGCTGAATAATTGGGAGACTAATTCACTTGGCCTTGTGTTCGGAAATTATTCACGATTCTTTAAATAATTCAAAGAATATTGTAACTATGCATCCAACCAAATAGTAGTCCTCCATGTTTGTAGCTTTTTTCGTAGCAGCTCAACCCCATCCCCCACTTTTGAGGGATTTTTGTTAAAAGAAATCTCCCTACTTGTAATGGTTCGAAGATTGCCCAAGCCAACCAGTAAATTCATGTTATTTTTGCATATAGCCCTAGAATATATAGATATTACAAATAACCCCTAAATTCTAAGATTACTTTTTTGCCCTCGAGTTAAAAGAGTAGAATTTAAAAAGTGGGGCAAAAAGGTAACTGTGGGAGGTTTTTATTAAATGCCAAAATTTGTGGGGGTTATTCATAAGACTTTAAAAAGTAAGGGAGGTATTTATAATATCAATATTTGTTAAGGTGGTTATATACAAAAAATTTCAATAAACCATTGTATTTCTTCATGAGGCCTTACGAGAAAACGAAAAAAGATAGAGTAAATTAAACTTTATCCTCTTGAGTTTGGCCCAAAATACACTTTGATCGTGAAATATCGATTGCTTCTTGAACCCTGTGAATCATGTGAAAGTAGGATACTCCAAATTCGAGGGTCAAAGAGTTTCATAAAACGTTCTTGGTGAAAAAAATGTGAGTGAAAGATCCCACTGAATCGATTTTGATTCATGAATCTAAGAAATAGTGAGAATTCTTGACCTCTCTCAATATCTCTCTCAATTTGAAAATTCAGAATTTGAATTGGTAATTCGATATCCCTCCATTTGGTGTCATGTGTCAACTCGAGTGGTGAAGAGCACCGTTATACGCTAGTTACAATCTAACTAGGTTCGTTCGAGGTTGACTTATAACAAACCACATTCGGTCGCTTTGGCCAAACAATCAAATTCGGTCAATTGCTCAACTGTTGACCACCAGGTCTGGGTTTTGTGCGGTGTATGTCATACCACGGAAAGAGTCAGAGCCAAAAAGATTCTCCTAAAAAGAGTCGGAGCCAAAAAGATTCTCCTAAAAGCAAAAGGAGGAAAACAAACAAGGAATTTCCTTTAAATTTAAAATTTAAACTCAATTTTTTAAATCCTTAAAATTTAATAACAGAATCGATTTCATTCGAGAGAGAGAAAGTAGGAATGAAGTACAATTTAGATCTACTGAAAAAAGCTTACCTCCCATCCGACATGTATGGAATATAGAGAGTTTGCTCTATGCTTAGTGACAGCTATCGAAGAAGCGGAGCTCTCCTGCCTCTCAACCAATGTCTTCCATACTGAAAGGTCTCCCCCGACTCCGTACTACAACGGATAATCACCACGCATTATCGTGCCGGTGATCTAAAATTTTTGTATTAAGAAGCAATTAAAATTTTTGTATAAAAGAACCATCCCGATTAGAAGGGTTGAATAAAGGTGACCATAGCTCAAAAGGATCAAAGTCACTTCTATTCTACCAGTTGTAGCTGTATAAGGATTTGGATGCACCATTAATTCCAAAGCTCTCTAAAGACTTGACTCGAAGAAAGTCACTATTCATAACCCTTCTAATTGGGATGGTTCCTTTAGGACAACTTTCATTTTGTCGCCAAATTGGCTCTGCATATTCTGACGAGTTGTTGCTCATATCACCTATTCCCAAATCGAATCTTGGACTCATCTACAGAAAAGAAAATGAATAAATCATGATCATTAGAAAGATTTGAGCTAAATTTGAGAGTGCTAAAGAATATGAACCTCGATCGTATGGTTTTTTAGCAAAGGGTGATCGAACGCAGATTCCTTGTAGATATCAACACAATCAATTATCTCCCCATCCGGACTCTGCAAACGATTATTAGAGTCAGATCTTCGAAATGATTGATAACATACCCACTTCCTAGTATATAAACCTGTAAGGTTTTGATTGGATGCTTGTTGAGCTTCTTTAAAAGATCCTTTATCTCTATATCTCGTGGAGATTGAGTGCTTGTGCCTACTACACTGATTAGTATTAGTAGGATCATCAAAATTGTAACACAGCCTGATCTGACAAAGACAAGGTCGTCAAGAGCCTCCCATGAAGTTTGGTTAGCCATGCAATCAACCAAGAAAGACCACCTATATTTCAGAATGATCAAATTTTCATCACCATATGAGTTGAATATGAGCATCAGTGTTTAATAGATTAAATATGAGATTCACTAACAAATTAATGAAGAAGATGAAAGCAAAAAAGTAGTGCTAGCAGGTCTTACCCAGATGAAGGAAGCCAAGGGGTCTAAAGGGCTAGGAGGGGGGTCCAAACAAAGCAATGAGTTGGGGGATTATATAGGACCATAAGTTAGTTAGGGACTAGATCGTTTTAAGATTTAGTACGTGGTAACGAAAAAATCTTTGATTTTAATGTCAGATATAAAATAAATTTTCTCAGAAGATAAGAAATATGCAGATATAGTGGAAGTATGCACATTAACTATTTTATAAAGGGTGCGTATTCTTTATGGTTATAAACTCAGAGAATCAGATAGGTTAAGGGTAGAAATGATTCACAACCAATGTTTTGAATCTTGGTAATGACATTTGTATATCACTAGTGACATTCAATTGTCAGTGGTGTTTATAACACTTGTGGTGTTAGATTTGAGAATAATAAAAATCCTCTTTAGGCCCTTTCGTCTTTTTACAGGTGGGCTTTTTCTCTGTACGTTTTCTAGAATAATGGGTCGTAAACCTATGAAATGTTTCTGTATAGTGAGATATGGTCTAGGGCTTGTAAAAACCATGACTGATTAATAAATGAGTTCTTACTTATATTAGAATTGCTTTATGGTACGTATAGAACAATGAACTTAAAAGATTTATGGCTGTATAGTGGTTTATCTAAGTAGAAGACTCAGTGGACTAGTACTATAAGACTAAATCGTTTGCAGCTCTGATTAGGGTTGGTCACCCTATCAGGTTAAGCTATTGGAATGACATATCATGGGTTTTTCCACCATGGGCATTATCAGGTACAATGTCTGTGGCTGAATAGAACCAACATGTTGCATAGATCGATAAGCAGATTCCAGTGCACATGTCGTGTTTTTGCTTAAGGTAATTGGTTCTAAACCCTCAGGCACAATGATCGGTGGACTAACCAGTTGCGTATAACTTTGCTTCACCAACGTTTAAGAGATCTAACTATGACCTAATACCACGGTGCACTGGGTTACCGGGCTGGCATTACATCGGCAAGTTACTCTTGCAGGCTATCCACATTCATACCGGGAGATGCGTTCCTTGGTCTGACATACACCTCAGGTCTGGTAGTCCCTGAAAGTTCCACCATATCCATAATCGTTATAGATCATTACTTTCTCCTTATCTCACAGCATAATATGCGTTAAAGAATGGTAAAGATTATCCTAGGCAATACAATGGGTAAGTTTTTATTACGAAATGCTGAAAAAATATTAGTCCTTTTATACAACTAACAATTTTATATATTATATAGATATGATTGTGGCGTATTTCTGATGTCTTTTGCCAATTATTATAGCAGCAACAAAAAGATCGATTTCAGTCAGGTATAATATTCAGTTGTTTGCAATGTAATATTCAGTCAGGTATAATATTTAATAATTACACTTGCAATCTAATTGTTTAAATTTGTAGGTTGATATGACATCATTTCGAAGGCGAATTGCATATCAAATATTACATCAATATGTAGATTGAAGGGCTATGACTAAAGGACTCAATTTGGCTATGATGATTGGAATGACTCGATGATTTGGAACTTGCATCAAAGAACTTGTAATTTATTGGAATTTATAATATATTGTACTTTGTTGTAATTTGTAATGGAAGGGCTATGACTGAATGATTTGGAATGACTCAATGATTTGGAACTTGCATCAAAGTTGGAATGACTCAATGATTTGGAACTTGCATCAAAGTTGTTTGTAATTTGTTGGAATTTGTAATGGAATGACTAGATATGTGTAATTTGTTACACTTTGTTGTAATTTGTAATGAAATGACTAGATATGTGTAATTTGGATCAAAGAGTATTTGCAATTTGTATCAAAGAGTATTTACAATTTGTATGAAAGTATTTGCATCAAATAATATTTGCATCAAAGATTATGTGAAATTTGCATCAAAGAGTATTTGCAATGGAATGTAATGTAATGTAATTTGGAATTTGCAATTTGGAATGGAATATAATAAAATTTGCAATCTAATTTATAATTTGTAATTTGGAATGGAATGTAATGTAATTTGTAATGTAATGTAATTTGTAATTTGGGTTGAAATGTAATTTGAAATTTGCATCAAAGAGTATTTGTAATATCTAATTTGTAATTTGCATCAGAGTTATTTGTAATTTGGAATATAATGTAATTTGCATTAAAGAGTAATTTGCATCACAGTGAAACCTACTGGACTGCCCATATGTAACCAGTGAAAATATAGACAAAATTCGGACGAAATAACAAATTTCTTCTATGTTTCGTCTCCGCTAGAATGATAATCAAGCCTACTCAAGACTGGCTTTGGGCTGTGAGACAAAATCAGGATGAAATAACAAATTTCGTCTATGTTTCGTCGCCGAAAAATCATAGTCAGGCCTGCCCGAGACTGGCTTTGGGCTGTGAGACAAAAATCGGACGAAATCAGACGAAATAACAAGTTTCGTCTAGTTTTCGTGGCCGAAAAATCACAGTCAGTTCTGCCAGAGACTGGCTTTGGGCTTTAAGACGAAAAGCGAACAAAATCGGACGAAATAGCATGTTTCGTCTAGTTTTCGTTGCCAAAAAATCACAGTCAGTTCTGCCCGAGACTGGCTTTGCGTTGTGAGACGAAAATCAGACGAAATAACAAATTTCGTCTAGGTTTCGTCACCGAAAAATCACAGTTAGTTCTGCCCGAGACTGGCTTTGGGCTGTGAGACGAAAATCGGACGAAACCATAAATTTCATCTAGTTTTCGTCACCGAAAAATCACAATCAGTCCTGTCCGAGACTGGCATTGGGTTGTGAGACGAAAGTTGGACGAAATTGGACGAAATAACAAATTTCGTCTATGTTTCGTTGCCGAAAAATAACAAATTTTTCATTCTCTATAATTTTTCACTCTCTATAATTTTTTCCTCTCTATAATTTTTTTTCTCTATAATTTTTTTTCTCTCTATAATTTTTCTCTCTCTATAATATTTTTCTCTCTATAATTTTCTCTCTATAATTTTTCTCTCTATAATTTTTCTCCCTCTATAATATTGTTCTCTCTCTATAATTTTTCTCTTTCTATAATTATTTTCTCTCTCTATAATTTTTTTCTCTATAATTTTTTTTTCTCTCTATAATTTTTCTTTCTTTATAATTTTTTCCTCTCTCTATAATTTTTCTCTCTTTATAATTTTTTCCTCTCTCTATAATTTTTTTTTCACTATAATTTTTTCTCTCTATAATTTTTCTCTCTCTATAATATTTTTCTCTCTCTATAATTTTCTCTCTCTATAATTTTTCTCTCTCTATAATTTTTCTCTCTATAATTTTTCTCTCTCTATAATATTGTTCTCTCTCTATAATTTTACTCTTTCTATAATTATTTTCTCTCTATAATTTTTTCTCTATAATTTTTTTTCTCTCTATAATTTTTTTCTCTCTATAATTTTTCTCTCTATAATATTTTTCTCTCTCTATAAATTTTTTCTCTCTCTATAATTTTTTTCTCTCTATAATTTTTTTCTCTCTCTATAATTTTTTCTTTCTATAATTTTTTTTTCTCTCTATAATTTTTTCTCTCTATAATTATTCTCTCTCTATAATTTTTTCTCTCTCTATAATTTTTTCTCTCTATAATTTTTTTCTCTCTCTAAAATTTTTTCTCTCTATAATTTTTTTTCTCTCTATAATTTTTTTCTCTCTATAATTTTTTACTCTCTCTATAATTTTTTTTCTCTCTATAATTTTTTTTTCTATAATTTTTTCTCTCTATAATTTTTTTTTTCTCTATAATTTTTCTCTCTATAATTTTCTGTCTATAATTTTTCTCTCTATAATTTTTTTCTCTCTCTATAATTTCTCTTTATTATTTTCTCTCTCTATATTATTTATCTTCTCTCTACGTCATTTCCTCTTTCTGTGATATTTTCTCTATATAATAGGGGAGCAAAATATATCCCATGTTCTTCTAAGATCAGTTTGCACTTTTTTTCTGCGCCATGAACTCGAAATAGGGGATGCGAAGAAATACCGAAGCATTTATCTCTAGGGCTAGCCAACCCAATTGATACCCTTCGCTTATAACCCATTTGGAATCACTTGCCACATGGATCCGAGACATGCACCATATTCAAACAAAAACTTAAGATACGTTATTATATTACAAAACTAAAGATATGTCATTTACAAACTTAAGATATGTCATTACATTACAAAATCCGAGACATGCACCATATTCAAACAGAAACTGAATAACTTCTTAAATGATAAATCTTAAGAAATGTCATTACATTACAAACTTAAGATATGTCATTATATTACAACATTCGAGACATGCAATACTTCAGAAATATCATTACAATAGAGTTCCCCCTTACAT
Organism: Chamaelirium japonicum; assembly: GCA_947650365.1. Lineage (NCBI taxonomy): Eukaryota > Viridiplantae > Streptophyta > Magnoliopsida > Liliales > Melanthiaceae > Chamaelirium > Chamaelirium japonicum. The sequence goes on along the minus strand of OX393559.1, from coordinate 27,164,988 downwards.
GTCATTACAATCACCTTCATTCATATTACGATGAATATAAATATAAATACCATCATAGCCAAAAGTGCTCCTAACATACAAAACCCACACTCCCGAGTGGTAAACTTAGGAGCGGGAGGGACAAAGGAGGCGCAATCCGAAGGTGCATGACACTTGCTATCCAAAGGGATATCATGATTACTATCAGGAGAGAGATGCTCGCTTTGGAACTTGGATAAGTGACCTTCAGCCTCCTCTAAGGAACGGAATGAACGATACAAAGATCCTCCATAGCCATTAACTTGTCGTTGACAATCCTCCCAAGTATAGTAAATCCCAGGTCTTCTACCCACAAATACCACATAGTATTTATTTGCCATAAGTACGATACATATATAATCATGTCATTCAATAAGTTTATAAGATGTTCAATAAATATGTAGAAATTAACAACAAGAATATATATCATAATATGCATATAATAGCAAGTAAAGTCTGGAGTTTTAATTGATATTGCTCTAAAATCATAGTGATTTCAAGAATTCAGTCAGACATGTTATAATGACTGGAAAAAGTATGTGCAAACTCATAAAGCAAACAAGTAAAAAAACATGATACCTTTACTCTGCAATAATAGGAAAGTTACATGATTTTTTATTATATCCAGAACGTTTACATCTAGCACATTTGACAGTTCGGCTTTCCTCACCCTGTGAGAGAATTCTTTTTTTCTTTGGATTTCCCGCTGTTTTTTTTTAATGGATGGGATTAGTTTATTAGCTGATTTAATACTTTCTGGGGTATTCCACTCACTTTTATCAGCAACTGGATAGATAGATTCTGCATAGGTTGCCCTGTAGTTATCCGCCGTATAGTAGTGTGCACAAAATAGATAAGGATCCATCTTATATTGTGCAATTCTGGCTAATGCATGTGAATATGGCATGGCCATCATATCAAATTTATGGCATGTGTATTTTCGATTACTTAAAACTACATGATCATAATATTATATAGATCTAACCATATACTCATCGAGATTAATAGGATGACATGCTGTGCCACGAGCTCTATCCATATCTCCGACTAACTGATTTTCTGCCCATTTTGTTAGTTTTGTTGTCAAAATTATTGCCGTATTTCTTCGTTTGAACCGTAAAGCCTGGTGCTTTAACAGATATTGCTCCAAAATCATAGTAATGGGTAGTTCTCTGATATCTTTTAGGACACTATTGTAACTTTCAGAACTGTTTGTGGTTATAATATTATACCTTCTACGTGTGAAATACGCTGTAGTCTATTTTGCTGGCTCAATTTCTCGTAACCAGTCATGTGCATCTTCATTCATATACTTTATAGTTTCCATCACTTGATGAAACTTTGATTCTCTTGTTGCCTTTGCAGCTGTATAAAAGTAAGAGTATAATCTTTGTTGTTTGAATTTGGCATACATGTTTTGTGAAATATGGAACGCACAATAACCATGTACATCATCCGAAAAGACAATAGGAACTTGAGTCAACAAAGCCTTGTGTTGGTCGGATATAATAACTAAATTATTAACTTGACCCAAGCTGTCCCGCAGTTGTGTCAAGAACCAATTCCAACTTTCATTGTTCTCAGATTCACTAATCCCAATAGCCACTAGAAATATATGATTATCTCCATCCAAAGTGGTAGCAATAAATAAAGTACTTTTGTACTTGTCTTTTAAATGAAATCCGTCAACGGCTATTACTGGTCTTAGATTTTGTCTTTGAAAACTACGTAAACATAGACCAAGAGCCATAAAAACAGCCTTAAATCTGTCTCCTTTCCTTAAAATATTAGTTATGGTTACAGGATTATTTTGTGCAACTTCATGACAATATGTTGGAAGAATTACATACGAGGCCTCGTATGAGCCTCTTAAAAGAGTAATTGTTATCTCCCTTGCCAGCCATGCTTTTTGATAAGTGATCTACACACCAAATTCTTGTTGCACATCACATATAATTGCTTTGGGAGAGTACAATACATGTGCTTCTATTCAAGCTTTCACAAAATCACATATCAACTTGCATGTAGCTTGTCGATGATCAATTCCACGCTGTGGCAATGAGCAGTTGTGTAGGCTTAGGAAAGCAATTTTAAAAACATCACACCCTTTTTGTCTACTTGCAAGTAATCTCCAACTACAATTTTCTCTTTTATATTTTAATGAATATCTTGTTCTGCTGGACTTCATCACCTTGTACTAGTGTTTGTAAATAAAGCATTCTTCTGTACCATCTTGATCAATGTGTCTTTATCTATAAACATCTGATTAGGATAAAATTGTTGATAATCATCTTTTACTTCAACAACAATAGGGAATTCGTTAAGTACGTATTTGTCTTCATAAACCATAACCGAATCAGGTATTGAAGACTTACGTACATCATTTTTTATCCAACTACTGCTGACAAAACACTCTTTCTGACTATATCTCAGTGGTACTTCTTTCTTTCTTCTTTGTTTTTCAGTCATACTTCCTTCTTGCTTACAGATAATATCCTTATCCTTCAGCTGACTACTCTATTGAGTGTGCTTTGGAGATACTACCATATCCATAGGAGTGTCAATGAATAATTCATCCAATACATCACAACCAGCAGGCTTCTGGTTAAGATCTATAGATAATTTTGCATCTCTTCTTGACCCATTATGATCGTCATCTGTATTCACCTTATTGTGCATATATTATTTTAAAATATATAAGTACATGAACTAATTAATCATCGAAATTACAACATAAGATAATTAAAAAAATTATTCATACCTTCTGTCATTCATAACAATGTCAAATAATAGAGGGTTGTCTTTAGGTTTCTCCATACTCTTGTACTCAATACATTGACTGACATCTTGACTGACATCTAGTGTGCGTGGTACAAAACTAAAATCCTTGCCATAATTAATTTCAATATTTTCATCCGTATGTAAATCTCCAACACCGAATGATGACGATATCGAACAATGAAGCTTCAATGATGGCGAGATATTTTTTAAGTCAACGGGAGGGGTAACTACACAAGGTGTTTTACGAGACACCTGTGTCGTTTCTTTCAACTTTCTCTTACTACCGAGTGGTTCGATTTTAATCGACCTGTGAATAGATCCCAGATTTTTCAGCACTCTGCTTATCAACAATGGAACATTGCTATTATTGGCTCGGATATTATGGGTAATAAATACTGCAACATCATTATTATCCACAATTTCGGTAGGAGGACATGCAAGTGTACTTGGATATAAAACCTTCATTGTGATTTCATACTCTTTAAGACTATCATTTGTAATCTTAAAAATTTTCTGAAAAAGATAGTCAAAATCCAATTTGGTAGATAAAATAATACTTTTAGTTCTTCCACCCCTGTACTCGTACTTTTCTTTCAAATATAACAATTCATCATCATAACAACAAAGTATCGGTAATGTTGAATCCATATTTCAAATCTCTGTTAGCATAGAATCACAATATCAAAACTTAGCAATATAAAATTTGATATCAAAGATTAATCATATTTAACTAATATAAAATAGACTCATCACGACTAACAATTATTAATTATTTTTTACTTTTAAACTTTTAGATCATGTGATGCTAATATTCACCTAATAATTTTATCGATTTCATCACTTTTTCATCACTTTTTCATCCTAAAATATGATGTTACTATTTTAAGCATAGAATCACAATATCAAAACTCAACAATACCAAATTTGATACCAAAAATTAATTATACGTATCCAATACATACTAGACTCATCACGACCAATACATACTAGACTTATCATGACCAATATAATATAAATTCAGCTAATTTTGTCGATTTCATCCCTTTTTCATCCTAATCATAATGATGAATAGCCAATTTTATCAATTTCGTTCATTTTTCATCCTAAAATGTGCTGTTAATATTCAACCACTTTTTGTTGATTTCGTTCTTTTTTTTGATTAGTTGTTAATAAAATCATAAAGTAATCAAATGGTACAATGAAGAAGTTAATCAAATATATATGAAAAAAATCGCAAAGCATAGAGGTTTAAAGGGGATATCTCACAGCCCTGTTGAAATGAGATAGTCGTCATCGAAAGGTTGTCGTCCAAAGGGGTGAAGTGAAGAGTAGTTGAAAAGGGTGAAGTATAGGAGTCGTTGAAAGGGGTGAAGTGTAGGAGTCGTCGAAAGGGGTGAAGTGAAGGAAGACTCATGGGCTTTGATGATCACCGTTGAAATGGGTGGCCGGTTGTCCCACAGTCGCCGTTGAACGGTTGCCATCGAAAGAGGTGGAGGAAGCCGCCGTCCAAATGAGGGAAGTGAAGGGATACTCAATGGAAGGTAGGGTTTTAGTAAAAGGGTAATTTGGTCCCAAAGAGTTTCAATGGTCATTTTGGTAAAGCCAAAAGCATCCTGGCCCATTCTTAACAATAGTTGAGAGTTGGTGGCCATTTCGGTAAAAACCTCTTTGTCCCTGACTGCCTACAAGATTTGGAAAGAGAGAGAGAGAGAGAGAGAGAGAGAGAGAGAGAGAGAGAGAGAGAGAGAGATTAGTTGCTGATCTGTAATAATGAAACTAGAGTTTGGAAAACTGAGGACTTGGGTTATTCAAGCCTTGACAAAGGGGAAACTAATGCTCAAATGATCATCACACCTTGGTGATTTTGAGTTGGAGCATCTCTAGGGGGGCTGCCAATCCTCGAGAAGTGCAATGGTGATCCGAGCACAAATCTGGGGTTTACTTGGATGAATCCCAGGCATACTAGGTTGTCGCAACCTTTGATGTTGTTGCCTTCCCTTGCCTGCATTATGAAATCACGAATGAGTCAGGAAAGACTGTGAGATAGAAGAAAGCTATTGTGAAGTCGAAAATAGGTGAATTAAATATAATATTTATCAACAAATAGTTGATAATAGAAAATTTTCTTTACAATCCAAGAGACAAAGATCCGAGGCATATCGTTTCCAAATATATGTGGCTTTACCTACAAGAAAAGAAAGATGAATGTGTGAAGACCTTCATAAACGACAAGCTAAGAATATGTTGGAAAATCATAACACAGCACAATCGGTTGAAAAGACTTGTATATCGACCACAGTATTAGTGGGTTCAAGATGTGTCTATAGTACTGACTTCAAGGTGATAGATACCTTTGGTGCATAGGCCTTGTCGTTATAAGAACAGACCTTTAATCCAAACTCAATGCTGATAACCAAACTAAATAAGAACAGAAAGAAAGTAGAGACGCAGATTGAGAAAGCACTATTCTTCCCAATTTAGAATTGAGGATTCATTTGTTTCTCCCAACATAGAACATCTTTTTCAATACCGAAGTACAAAAAAAGGTTTAAGGGCCCCCTATAAATAGCCAACGAAAGGGTGTCTGGTTATAGCAATTTATGTAACCTTTTAGCCAAGTCATTGTTCCGTACAATCGCTCTGTCCCAACAATTGACACAACCGACAAGACTCATGAATGGCCACAGATCACACAGTCCAAATTCATTTTGATCGAACGATCATGAGGTGATCCAATGGAAAAAAAGAAAAAGACACCACCGACAATGTGCATGAATGCCTCTAGTGCCGTAAAACCCAATGCATGATCGCCCCGCATCGCATGTGGCTCAATAACAACACAAAACCTATTCTTATTAATCTCAAACAAGTAAGATAGAGGCGCTTTAGTTTATATACTCATCCAACTAGTTTCCCACAAGCAATGTGGGGCTAACAAATAAAAACAAGGATGAGGGCTAGCCTCTCACCCACAAAAAGGGTCGGAGCCAAAAAGATTCTTCTAAAAGCAAAAGGAGGAAACAAACAAGGAATTTCCTTTAAATTTAAAAATTAAACTAAATTTTTTAAATCCTTAAAATTTAATAACAGAATCGAGAGGCCCCCCTCCATGCGCTTGTTAATATAGGACAAGTCCCTGAGTCTCGGATCAATATCAGCTTCAACCAAGAAGACCATTCGATTTCATTCGAGAGAGAGAAAGTAGGAATGAAGTACAATTTAGATCTACTGAATAAAGCTTACCTCCCATCCGACATGTATGGAATATAGAGAGTTTGCTCTATGCTTAGTGACAGCTATCGAAGAAGCGGAGCACTCCTGTCTCTCGACCGATGGCTTCCATACTGAAGGTCTCCCCCGACTCCGTAGTACAACGGATAATCACCATGCATTATCGCGCCGGTGATCTAAAATTTTTGTATACAGAAGCAATAAAAATTTTTGTTTAAAAGAACCATGCCGATTAGAAGGGTTGAGTGAAGGTGACCATAGCTCAAAAGGATCAAACTCACTTCTATTCTACCAGTTGTAGTTGTATAAAGATTTGGATGCATCGTTCCAAAGCTCTATAAAAACTTGACTCGAAGAAGGTCACTCTTCATAACCCTTCTAATCAGGATGGTTCCTTTAGGACAACTTTCATTTTGTCGCCAAATTGGCTCTGCATATTCTGACGAGTTGTTGCTCCTATCACCTATTCCCAGATCGAATCTTGGACTCATCTACAGAAAAGAAAATGAATAGATCATGATCATTAGAAAGATTAGAGCTAAATTTGAGAGTGCTAAGGAATACAAACCTCGATCGTATGGTTTTTTAGCAAAGGGTGATCGAACGCAGGTTGCTTGTAGATATCAACACAATCAATTATCTCCCCATCTGGACTCTGCAAATGATTATTAGAGTTAGATCTTTGAAATGATTGATAACATACCCACTTCCTACTATATAAACCTGTAAGGTTTTGATTGGATGCTTGTTGAGCTTCATTAAAAGATCCTTTATCTCTATATCTCGTGGAGATTGAGTGTTTGCTCCTACTACACTGATTAGTATAAGTAGGATCATCAAAATTGTAACACAGCCTGATCTGACGAAGACAAGGTCGTCAAGAGCCTCCTATGAAGTTCGGTTTGCCATGGAATCAACCAAGAAAGACCACCTATATTTCAAAATGATCAAATTTTCATCACCATATGAGTTGAATATGAGCATTAGTTGGAATGACAGATCATGAGTTTTTCCCGCATGGTCATTGCCCGGTACAATGTCTGTGGCCGAACAGAACCAACATGTTGCATAGATCGGTGAGCAGATACTAGTGCACATAGCCGTGTTTTTTCTTAAGGTAATTAGTTCTAAACCATAAGGCACAATGATAGGTTGACTAACCAGTTGCGTATAACTTTGATTCACCAACGTTTGAGGGATCTAACCATGACCCAATACCACGGTGCACTGGGTTACCGGGCTGGCGTTGCATAAGCATGGTACTCTTGCAGGCTATCCATATTCATACCGGAAGATGCGTTCCTTGGTCTGACATACACCTCATGCCAGGTAGTCCCTAAAAGTTCCACCCTATCCATAATCGTTATGGATCATTACTTTCTCCTTGTCTCACAACATAATATGAGTTAAAGAAATAATACCATAATCGAACCGAGTTCCCAGGTGCGTTTATACTTCGTATGGGATCTGGGCCCGCGTACAGAAAAACCGGGCCCCTTTCGTACACGTAGAGTAAAATCATTATTTTTTAAAAATAAATTTTTTTGCAAATTAAATTACCATAACTTATTTTTGGACCTAAACGTAATGAAAAATGGGTATTTTTAGGATTATGTGTATTTTTTTGGATTTTTAGTGATAAACCCTAATCCGGTGCTAGTTAGCCTAATTTAGTTTGCTAAACGAGATTAACTTGCCTAATCGTGTTTAGCATTAACCTAACCTAATGGCACTACATGAAAAACCATGTGGAACCTATATGACATCATCCTACATCACACCACGTACATGAAATATGAAATAAATTAAATAATCTAATTAAGGAGTAAACCTAACTAGTTACTAAAGATTTATAAGATTTTAGCCATGGAAATCATGTTTAATTCTTTGTTTTATAAGCTTTCAAACCCATGCTTCATGTTTTTTGATTTTCACCCATGAAGCATGATTAGAACCTAAAATTGAGCCCATTAGCATGTTCCTCTACTTGTTTCCACCCACTCTTATGTTTTACGAAGTTTGATTCGGGGTCAATTTGATCCCCGAATATCATATTTTCTGAAGAACACGACATGTTCTTCGGGTATTTGAAATTTTACGATCAAAACTTAAAACCCTTGGATTTGATCCAAAATTTCTTATTTACATTATAGAACTTTTGTTAGGCTTGATCCTAGGATGCTAGGAACCCTTTTTGTTCTTGGTGGGATTCGATTCGAAGCCAATCGAACCCCCGATCTTCGGAATTTTGAGAAAACGAAGGTTTCCTTCGCGTTCTTGAAGTTTAAGATGAAAATCATTTAAAATGGTGGTTTTTATCCAAAATTTAATAAATATTTTATCTGTATTTGTTTGTGAAAAGTATGGTATGAATACGTGCATTGCACGATATATTTATACGCATATTTCACCCATATAAAACTTATATTATACCGTATTCTGCCTGTACAACACCCGTATTAAAAATAATTAAATAAATACTTAAATCATTTAAATATGACAGCACAATGATATTATTTAAATAATAAATAAATAAATTATTTAATAAACAAATTAAATAATTAAATAAAATAAGTAGCACACAAAAAATAAAATAAGTAGCACACAAAAAAACAAAAAAAAATCGTGAATTATGTGCAAAATTCACAAATTATTCATGAATAATTCAGGAATTATTCGAGTGTGGCACGTGTTCCTGAATAATTCGGAGAATAATTCACCTAGCCTTGTGTTCGGAAATTATTCACGATTCTTTAAATAATTCAAAGAATATTGTAACTATGCATCCAACCAGAGAGTAGTCCTCCCTGTTTGTAGCTTTTTTCATAGCAGCTTAACCCCATCCCCCACTTTTGAGGGATTTTTGTTAAAAGAAATCTCCCTACTTGTAATGGTTCGAAGATTGCCCAAGTCAACCAGTAAATTCATGTTATTTTTACATATAGCCCTAGAATATATAGATATTACAAATAACCCCTAAATTCGAAGATTACTTTTTTGCCCTCGAGTTAAAAGAGTAGAATTTAAAAAGTGGGGCAAAAAGGTAACTGTGGGAGGTTTTTATTAAATGCCAAAATATGTGGGGGTTATTCATAAGACTTTAAAAAGTAAGGGAGGTATTTATAATATCAATATTTGTAAAGGTGGTTATATACAAAAACTTCCAATAAACCATTCTATTTCTTCATGAGGCCTTGCGAGAAAACAAAAAAAGAAAGAGTAAATTAAACTTTACCCTCTTGAGTTTGGCCCAAAATAAACTTTGATCGTGAAATATCGATTGCTTCTTGAACCCTGTAAATCATGTGAAAGTAGGATACTCCAAATTCGAGGGTCAAAGAGTTTCATAAAACGTTCTTGGTGAAAAAAATGTGAGTGAAAGATCCCACTGAATCGATTTTGATCTATGAATCTAAGAAATGGTAAGAGTTCTTAATCGATCTCTCTCAATTTGAAAATACAGAATTTGAATTGGTAATTCGATATCCCTCTATTTGGTGCCATGTGTCAACTCGAGCGGTGAAGAGCACCGTTATACTCTAGCTATCATCTAACTAGGTTCGTTTGAGGTTGGCTCATAACAAACCACCTTCGGTCACTTTGGCCAAACAATCGAATTCGGTCAATTGCTCAACTGTTGACCACCAGGTCTGGGTTTTGTGCGGTGTATGTTAGACCACGGAACGCACCTTCCTGTAGAGATGCGAATGGCCTGCAGGGGTGCTAGTGGGGTACCGATACAGTGCCAGCCTGGTAATCCAACACATCTTGATATTGGATCGTGGTTAGATCCCTCACACGTTGGTGTACCAAAGCTACACGCAACTGGTTAGTCAACCGATCACAGTTCCTTAGGGTTTAGGACCGATTACACTAAGCAGAAACACTGCTATGTGCACCGGTGTCTGCTCACCGTTCTATGCACCGTGTTGGAGACACTCATGCTCTATCATTCCAACAGCTTATCCTGATAAGCCGGCCAACCCTAATCAGAGCTGCGAACGATTTCGGCTCATAGGACCGATCCACAGTGTCTCCCACTCAGATGGACTACTAAATAGCCATGGCTCATTTAGTTTTATAAACATAACACATATAGTAACATATACCATCATACAATCCTAATTAAATAATCAACCATATACAGCTAAATCATGATTTTACGAGCTGTAGACCACATCAAACCTAACAAGTAGGAATCTTTCGATGACAGAAGATTATTCCCCAAAAACTCGTACATGCAAAATGATAAAAATACGCCAATCGCATAAAAAGACACATCTTCGGAGCAAAACATAGTTTGGTATACACTAAAATTCTCTTCCATACTCGAGCAATCCATCATTTGAAAAAAAAAATGAATAATTGAAATGGCATAACATGAGTAGACGACTATTGAAATTGCCTTTTATTTTTAATGAAGGATGACTTGTATGACAGGTAAATTAAGGTTGAGCAGCCGTCAAACATCACCATGATCCATGACATAACCCTCTCGAGTCAACCGCTTGCTACCTGATCACAGTCAAAGCCCCCCGGACCTCCGAAAAAGACGCTGGGCCCAATATTGTGGTCCGGCGATGCGTGCAAAATCGCGTTGTAGCAGTTGGGGAATGACGCTATGAGCTGAGGATCAGGCGCCGGCATGAAGCGGCTAAGGCGACGCGCGATTACCATGTTCTGGAAATGGGCCGCACGTTCAAATCCCTCGTGCCCGAACTTGCCGCTCCCCATCTCTGTGATGGTGTGATGCCCTAAGTTCTTATTGTTCAAGACATCGCCGATCCAATCCACGGTCGTGCCCTTATCAAAGCCAGGGAATATCTCAACGGGATAGTACCCCACGTTCTCTCCATTGATCCTCACCCACCATCTGTTCCCGACTGTCTGCAAGATTTGGAGAGAGAGAGAAAGAGAGAGAGAGAGAGAGAGAGAGAGAGAGAGAGAGATTGGGTTATTCAAGCCTTGACAAGGGGGAAACTAATGCTCAAATGATCATCACACCTTGGCGATTTTGAGTTGGAGCATCTCTAAAGGGGGCCTGTTAGTCGTCGAGAAGTGCAGTGGTGATCCGAGCACAAATCTGGGGTTTACTTGGATGAATCCCGGGCATACTAGGTTGTCGCAACCTCTGATGTCGTTGCCTTCCCTTACCTGCATTATGAAATCATGAATGAGTCTGTGAAGAATGTAAGATAGAAGAAAGCTATTGTGACGTCGAAAATAGGTGAATTAAATATAATATTTATCAACAAATCGTTGATAATAGAAAATTTTCTTTACAATCCAAGAGACGAAGATCCGAGGCAGATCGTTTCTGTATATATGTGGCTTCACCTACATGAAAACAAAGATAAATGTCTAAAGACCTTCATAAACTGCAAGCTAAGAATATGTTCAAAAATCATAACACATCACAATCGGTTGAAAAGACTTGTATATCGACCACAGTATTAGTGGGTTTAGGACGTGTCTATAGTACTGACTTTAAAGCGACAGATACCTTTGGTGCATAGGCCTTGTCGTTATAAGAACAGACATTTAATCCAAACTCAATGTTGATAACCAGACTAAATAAGAACAAAAAGAAAGTAGTGGACGCAGATTGAGAAAGCACTATTCTGCCCAATTTAGAATTGAGGATTCATTTGTTTCTCCCAACATAGAACTTCTTTTTCAATATCGAAGTACAAAAAAAGGTTTAAGGGCCCCTTATAAGTAGCCAACGAAATGGTGTCTGGTTATAGCAATTTATGTAACCTTTTAGTCAAGTCATTGTTCTGTACAATCGCTCAGTCCCAACAACTGACACAACCGACAAGGCTCATGAATGGCCACAGATCACACAGTCCAGATTCATTTCGATCGAACGATCACTAGGTGATCCAATGGGAAAAAAGAAAAAGACACCACCGACAATGTGCATGTGTGCTTCTAGTGCCATAAAACCCAATGCGCGATCGCCTCGCATCGCATGTGGCTCAATAACAACACAAAACCTACTCTTATTAATCTCAAACAAGTAAGATTGAGGCGTTTTAGTTTATATACTCATCCAACTAGTTTCCCATAAGCAATGTGGGACTAACAGATAAAAACAAGGATGAGAGGTAGCCACACACCCACAAAAAGGGTCAGAGCCAAAAAGATTCTCCTAAAAGCAAAAGGAGGAAAACAAACAAAAAATTTCCTCTAAATTTAAATTTTAAACTCAATTTTTTAAATCCTTAAAATTTATTAATAGAATCGAGAGACCCCCCTCCCGTCCTTGTTAATATAGGACAAGTCCTTGAGTCTCGGATCAGTATCAGCTTCAACAAAGAAGACCACTCGTTTCATTCGAGAGAGAGAAAGTAGGAATGAAGTACAATTTAGATCTACTGAATAGAGCTTACCTCCCATCCGACATGTATGGAATATAGAGAGTTCGCTCTATGCATAGTGATAGCTATCGAAGAAGCGGAGCTCTCCAGCCGCTCAACCGATGGCTTCCATACTGAAACGTCTCCCCCGACTCCGTAGTACTCCAGATAATCACCACGCATTATCGCACCGGCGATCTAAAATTTTTGTATAAAGAAGCAATTAATGGTTGGTGGCCATCTTTGGACCAAGGGGTTGAATGAAGGTGGCCATAGCTCAAAAGGATCAAACTCACTTCTATTCCATCAGTTGTAGCTGTATAAGGATTTGGATGCACCGTTCCAAATCTCTCTAAAGACTTGACTCGAAGAAGGTCACTCTTCCTAACCCTTCTAATCGGAATGGTTCCATTAGGACAACTTTCGTTTTGTCGCCAAATTGCCTCTGCATATTCTGACGAGTTGTTGCTCCTATCACCCATTCCCAGATCGAAGCTTGGACCCATCTACAGAAAACAAAATAAATAGATCATGATCATTAGAAATATTAGAGCTAAATTTGAGATTGCTAAGAAATACGAACCTCGATCGTATGGTTTTTCAGCAAAGGGTGATCGAATGCAGGTTGCTTGTAGATATCAACACAATCAATTATCTCCCCATCCGGACTCTGCAAACGATTATTAAAGTCAGATCTTCAAAATGATTGATAACATACCCACTTCCTACTATATAAACCTGTAGGGTTTTGATTGGATGCTTGTTGAGCTTCTTTGAAAGATCATTTATCTCAATATCTCGTGGAAATTGAGTACTTGCTCCTACTATATTGATTAGCATCAGTAGGATCATCAAAATTGTAACGCAGCCTGATCTGACGAAGACGAGGTCGCCAAGAGCCTCCCATGAAGTTTGGTTTGCCATGCAATATAATCAACCAAGAAAGACCACCTATATTTCAGAATGATCAAATTTTCGTCACCATATTTGTTGAAATATGAGCATTAGTGTTGAATAGATTAATTTTGAGATTCACTAACAAATTAATGAAGAAGATGAAAGCAAAAAAGAAGTGCTAGCAGGTCTTACCCAGATGAAGGAAGCCAAGGGGTCGAAAGGGCTAGGAGAGGGGTCCAAATAAAGCTAAGAGTTGGGGGATTATATAGAACAATAAGTTAGTTAGGGACTAGATCGTTTTAAGATTCAGTACGTGGTAACGAAAAAATCTTTAATTTTAATGTCAGATATAAAATAAATTTTATCAGAAGATAATAAATATGCATATATAGTGGACGTATGCACATCACCTATTTTATGAAGGGTGCGTATTCTTTATGGTTATAAACTCAGAGAATCAGATAGGTTAAGGGTAAAAATGATTCACAACCAATGTTTTGAATCTTGATAATGACATTCATATATCACTAGTGACATTCAATTGTCAGTGGTGTCTATAACACTTGTGGTGTTAGATTTGAGAATAATAAAAATCCTCATTGGGACCTTTCATCTTTTTACAGGTGGACTTTTACTCTGGACTTTTTATAGAAGAATGGGTAGTAAATCTATGAGATGTTTTTGTTTAGTGAGATATGGTCTAGAACTTGTAAAAACCATGATTGATTAATAAATAAGTCCTTATGTATATTAGAATTGCTTTATGGTGCGTATTATACATGTTCTATATAATGAACATAAAAGATCTATGGCTGTATAGTCGTTCATCTGAGTGGAGGACTCAGTGGACTAGTACTGTAAGACTAAATCGTTTGCAACTTTGATTAGGGTTGGTCACCCTATCAGGTTAAGCTTTGGAATGACAGATCATGGGTTTTTCAACTATGGTCATTGCCAGGCACAATGTCTTTGGCCGAACAGAATCAACATGGTGCATAGATCGGTGAGCAGATACCAGTGCATATAGCTGTGTTTTTGCTTAAGGTAATCGGTTCTAAACCCTGAGGCACAATGATCGATGGACTATTGTGTATAAATTTGGTTCTTCAACGTGTGAGGGATCTTACCACGATCCAATACCACGGTGCATTTGGTTACCAGACTAGCGTTGCATCGGCATGCCACTCTTGCAGGCTATCCATATCCGTACCGGGAGATGCGTTCCTTGGTCTGACATACACCACACTAAACTCAGGCATGGTAGTCCCTGAAAGTTCCACCCTATCCATAATCATTATGTATCATTACTTTCTCCTTGTCTCACAACATAATATGAGTTAAAGAAATAATACCCTAATCGAACTTAGTTCCATGAGTGCATTGTAATAGAGCATGGTTGTTGCACGGGGATTACATTGTTCACTAGGGGGTATCCCATAGTAGTACAGGGACACACAACGTTCCAATTACACCATGAGGAGTCTATTCCGTATGTGCATGTCGCACTAGAACGCGGTTTGTGAATTTAGTAATTTTTACAATAAAGCACCTCATGTTTTACTTAGGGTACCCTAGTGAATAGTGTGGGTGCAAAATCTGGCTAACACCCAATAGTGGAACCCACAGCCCTGCCTGTGATCCACGAGTCCAATACTGGGACCCGTAGTCCTGCCTGGGGCCCATGAGTATGACGGTGGGACCCGAAGCCCTGCCTGGGGCCCACTTGTACTATCTAGAGTCTGGTAAATCCCCCGGGGTATTTACCAAACCCTGGATATCTTTGGGAATATTCTTGGAATTTTCCCCTCATAAACTAAGCCCTTATAAATAGCAACCCCTGTAAATGATTCCGGATCCCAAATTCCAGACCAGAAACCCACTTTATATTTTCCAGAGCTCCCCAAGCTTTCTGGTTTTCAGATCCCCTCTCCACCCTCTGATTACTTGTAAGAAGCACTCCTCGACCTGTCGAAAGTAGCTCTTCTGTTTACTCGGAGACAGTGGATTCAAACGTTGCGTCTTACCGTACGGAGACGTAGGCTTCGGCCGAACTTCATCACCACATCCTATGTCATCTCTTTCTCTACCTTTCTACTCTATAGTGCTTGCGTGATAGCCCAGCAAGTCACAACTCAGCGTTTCAAAGCGCGCCACATCCCGAAGGATCAAACCTTCAATCGACTGTTGGAGGAGGGTCATGTACAATGGCCGAAATCCTTCCCCACAGTTTGGTACCGTCTGTGGGATCACGATCCTATCAACTTACAACATCTAAGCCTCCCAACTCCTTTGGTAACTGATACAGGTTCCCCGAGCAATCCGTCTATCTCTATCGTTACACTTAAAAGGTAAAGACATCGATGGACCAATCGGAGGAAAGCAGTATTCTCCCAGACACTCAGCATCTAACAACTCGCTCAATGAGTCATCGGTTCGCAACGATCCAACGCCCAGAATATCAATTCACTACTAATCCAAAGAGTCGCCCATCGGTTGATCACGTCGCCTAGGCTCAACCTCGACAGTCGCCCTAACTTACCGACCTAACTCCTCAGCATTTGGGGAAAGCACACATCTCTTCCATGTCGATGCTCAAGCGACGTACCAGATCACTGCAGAGGATTTCCAGCTCCTCACTCTTATAAAGCAGAACACTGCTCTTATAGTTGAGAGAGACTCTCTCCAATAAATCACCGTCAATGCAATAGTCAACCCTCCGCGGTCAGCTATCGGCATCAACGACGGAGCAAATATCTGCCGGTCGGTCAACCAATCTTTTGCTCCTTCCAGACGATCCACTGCCGACATCCCTTGATAGTCCCTTGAATCCCTCTCAAGAAGACCCTTGCCTATTCCTCCCAAGCCAACGGTCTGCGAATGGCTCAATGAGTCTGCTCGCTATCCTGAGCCTCTCGGTTCCGAGTCATCCTTCAATCCCTGTATCGTGAGGGATGTTCGGAATGACGGACACTGCTCCAGAACTCGATAATAATATAATAGCGACCAAGCCCCAGCCGAATATCGGATGACAGGATGGACTCTGACGCCCTTTCAACCTCCCCTTCCTCCAAGATGCCTCTCTAACCAGCGAGGCAATAGAAGGAATGATCATGCCTCCGAAGGCCCACTTCATCGGCATATTCTCCACGTCCTATTTCCTCGAAGCTGGAAAGCCCCCGCTCTCCCCAAGTTCAACTGCTTGACTGGAGATCCGACGTTGCACGTCCTCGCCTTCAGGCAAGTATTGACGCCACATGATAGCGACAACCAAGTTCTATGTCGCACCTTTGCTGGCAACCTGGACGATATTTCGCTCGATTGGTATCACAACCTCCTGACCGGTTCTGTGAGTTGGTTCGAGGATCTGGCAGATCTCTTTGTTCAGCACTATCGGCTGAACCTCAAGCTGAAAAAGAAGCTGGACTCCCTTTACCAGCTCAGGATGGGATCAAATGCAACTCTCTGAGAGTTCTCTCGGAGATTCCGAAATAAGCATACAGCACTCTCCGGACACCACCTTGACGATGAAGCCATCATGCTCGCATTCCAGAATGCCCTATGATTTGACCTCCACATCTACAATGACCTTATCCGTAACTCTCCTGCCTCTCTCAGAGTGCTTTTCGATCGAATTCAAAAAAAGATTGAGGTGGAGGATGATCAAGTCGCTAGCAAGAAACATGACCTCGAGAAGCGCCTTTCTGATAAGGCACCAACAAGACCAACAGCTCGAGCTCACAACATGGAGGCTGAGGAAGATAGAACCTCCAAAAGGTCAAGACGGGCAGACGATAGACCCATAGAGCCTCAGAAGACCACGGACACCAAAGGAAAGCACCCCATCGACCGATCAGAGTAAAAGACTGTCAACTATCAACAACTCGAAAGGTCCCTCATCTGAAATCCATGATGTAACATCCTCCAAGTTATCAATGAAATGACAATTGCTTTAAGTTCTATCAAAGACTAATAAATTCTATCTCAACTTCTACTCAACATAACTGTTAGTTTGGTTCATGTTGCAACATGGCCGACTAACCTGCAATGGTACAAAGCTACGTGCCCTGATACGTAGGTTCGACTAAAATGGTGCTTCGCCTAAGTCCAACCGATACAAGGGTGCTACACTGAGTACTCCGAATCATTGGTATCGTACATGTTCCCGTTGTCATGTAAGGACACATGCATTAGTGCCTCGCCATAGTTAGTTCGGATCGCATTGTGACATAGCCAACTAACCTGCAACAGTACAAAGCTACGTGTTCTGATACATAGGTTCGACTGAAATGGCGCTTCACCTAAGTCCAACAGATACAAGGGTGCTACGCTGAGTACTCCAAATCATTGGCGCCGCACATGCTCTCGTTGTCATTTAAGACACATGCACTAGTGCCTCACCACAGTTAGTTCGGTTCGCGTTGCGACACGACCGACTAACCTGCAACAGTACAAAGCTACGTGTCCTGATATGTTGGTTCGACTGAAACATCGCTTCGCCTAAGTTTAACCGATACAAGGCTCTATTCTGAGTACTCTGAATCATTAGCATCGCACGTGCTCCCATTGTCACATAAAGACACATGCACTAGTGCCCCGCTACAGTTAGTTCGGTACGCGTTGCGATACGGCCGACTAACCTGCAAAGGTACAAAGCTACGTATCCCAGTACGTAGGTTCAATTGAAACAGCGCTTCGCTTAAGTCCAACCGATACAAAGGCACCACGCTGAGTACTCCGAATTCTTACCCCATCGACCAGTGAGTCGAAGGTCCCGCCCTAGGCATTCAAAAGCAAAGCCCGAGACATCGGCACCGTCTCGGCCCGAGGCGACCTCCATTTCGGCATTCGAAAACAAATTCAGAGGCAGACTTTGCCACCTTGGCACCTAACAAAGTTCGAGACGTTGGAACCATCTCGGCCCGGGGTGACCTTTGCCATGGCATTTGAAAACAAAGTTTGAGGCAGGCTTCACCGCCTCGGCACCTGACGAAGCTCGAGACGTAGACAATGTCCCAGCCCAAGGCGACCTTTGCCTCAGCATTCGAAGACAAAGTCCGAGGCAGGCTTTACCGCCTCGGCATTCGAAGATAAAGTTCGAGGTAGGCTTCACCGCCTCGACACCAGATGAATCCCAAGTTGTCGACAACATCTCGGCCCGAGGCGACCTTTGCCTCGGCATTCGAAGACAAAGTTCGAGGCAAACTTCACCGCCTTAGCACCAGACGAAGCCCAAGACGTCAGAACCGTCTCGGCCCGAGGCAACCTTTGCCTCGGTATTCAAAAATACTGAGGCAGGCTTTACCACCTCGGCACCTGACGAAGCCCGAGTTGTCGGCAATGTCTCGACCCGAGGCGATCTTTGCCTCGGCATTCAAAGACAAAGTCCGAGACAGGCTTCATCGCCTCGGTACCGGACGAAGCCTGAGACGTTAGAACCGTCTTGGCCCAAGGCGACCTTCACCTCAGTATTCGAAAACAAAGTCTAAGGCAAGCTACCCCGCCTCGCCACCTGACGAAGCCCGAGACGTCGGCACCATCTCGACCTGAGGTGACCTTCGCCTCGGCATTCAAAAACAAATTCCGAGGCAGACTTCGCCACCTCAGCATCTAACGAAGCCCGAGACGTTGGCATCATCTCGGCCCAAGGCGACCTCCATTTTGGTATTCAAAAATAAATTCTGAGGCAGACTTCGCCACCTCGACACCTAACGAAGCCCGACACGTTGGAACCGTCTCGGCCTGTGATGACCTTCGCCTCGGTATTTGAAAACAAAGTCTGTGGTAGGCTTTACCGCCTCGGCACCTGACGAAGCTCAAGACGTCGGCAACGTCTCGGCCCGAGGCGACCTTCACCTCGGCATTCGAAGACAAAGTCCGAGGTAGGCTTCACTGCCTCCCGCACCTGACGAAGCCCGAGTTGTCGGCAATGTCTCGGCCCGAGGCGACCTTCACCTCGGCATTCGAAGACAAAGTCTGAGGCAGGCTTCACCGCCTCGGCAACTGACGAAGCCCGAGACATCGAAACCGTCTCGGCCCAAGGTGACCTTCACCTCGGCATTCGAAAATGAAGTCTGAGGCAGGTTTTACCACCTCGGTACTTAACGAATTCTGAGACGTCGGCAACGTCTCGGCCCAAGGCGACCTTCGCCTCGGCATTCAAAGACAAAGTCCTAGGCATGTTTTCCTGCGTCGGCACCTGACGAAGCCCGAGACGTCGGCAACGTCTCGGCCCGAGGCGACCATCGCCTCGATATTCGAAGACAAAGTCCGAGGCAGGCTTCACTGCCTCGGTACCTAACGAAGCCCGAGAAGTCGACAACGTCTCGGCCTGGGGCAACCTTCACCTCGGTATTTGAAGACAAAGTCTGAGGCAGGCTTCAGCGCCTCGGCACCTGACGAAGCCTGAGACATTAGCACCGTCTCGGCCCAAGGCAACCTCCGCCTCGACATTCAAAGACTAAGCCCGAGGCAGGCTTCACCGCTTCAGCATTTGATAAAGCCCGAGACGGCAGCATCGTCTCGGCCCAAGGTGACAACCTTGACATTCGAAAGCAAAACTCAACGCGGCCTTTGCCTCGGCATCCGATGAAGCCCAAGGCCCTTCCCTCGACATGCAAAGATTAAGCTCAAAACCTTCGCCTTGAAGACAAAGTCCAAGACTGTCGTCGCCGCGTCGGTGCCCGACAAAGTACATGACGATGGACATGTACAACGGCTGATGCCGGATAGCGCGTCGACAAACGCGATGCCCGTCGCCAAATAACAAAATAGCAAAAGCACCCCCGACGGCCCATGGCAGGGGGTCGGCAGGTGTGACGGTCGACGCTGAACAACGTGCGCCGATAAGCTCGTTTGGGTTTGTTCGGTTACAAGACAAGCACAAACAGGCCAAGGCTTGTCTCGACTCGAGGTGGAACAACTCAGCTCACCATCCCCAAATGAGTTAGAGAAGAGGTAAGAGTTAGAGAAAGAGCACCCCACCTTTCTCAACATCATTATCACCATTTTCACCCAACCTTCCACTATATGTTATCAACATCATCATCATCACCATAACAGCCCCCTCCCCCACTCGCATTTGGCCTGGTTGGTTTTGACATGTATACCAGAACTGACCAGCCCCCTGCTTGGAAACCGAGAACATAAACCCCCCCAACCGACCAGCCTCCTCCCAACTGAGCACCGAACCCACCCGACCAGCTCCTCACTCTCTCCCCTCTTTAAACCCGACCACCCATCTCACCCTCTCTCCACCTCAAACCCGACCACCCATCTCACTCTCTCTCCTGCTCAAACCCGACCAACCTTCTCTCCCCTGCACTGAAGATAGAGTGAGTAAGAGGATTAGAGAGAGAGAGAGAGGGATTCATACGGTGTGATTATACAAGCACTAAAGCATCGAACCCACCCGACCAGCTCCTCACTCTCTCCCCTCCCCAAACCCGACCACCCATCTCACCTCTCTCCACCTCAAACCTGACCACCCATCTCACTCTCTCTCCTTCTCAAATCCGACCAGCTCCCCACCACCGCCACCTGACCAGCTCCTCACCCAAGCAACCCCCACCCACCCCACCACCCCCACCCGACCAGCTCCCCACCACTGCCACCCGACCAGTACAGTAACCGACCACCAGGCCTGGTCAGTTTTGCCCTGCTGATCAATCGATATGTGAGAGAGTGAGAGGGGTTCAGAGAGGTGAGAGAGTGCGTTAGAGAGTGAGAGTCAGAGGAGGAGGAGTGAGATGGGGTTCAGTGTTTCAGTTCTACTGGGTCCTCAAAACCGACCATCCCCACCACTCCACCCGACCAGCCCCAACCCCCTCCACCCGACTAGATCACCACACCAAAACCGACCAGGTGTTTGGCCTGGTCGGTTTTGGCCATGACACCAAAACCGACCAGCCACAATGAGGATTGCCCTGGCACTTTTTATCCTGTTTTCCCATCGCGAAATGATGGGCTCATTAGCTTCATTCTCCCCTCAACTCTAGATGCCCTTATAGACAGCTATGTGAGGATCGCCCTGGCTCTGAAATCGACAAATTCCGGATCCAGATGCGCACGTTATCTCTCGTCGTACATGGCTCTTGGTCGCGATTTCACACACTTTTCCTCCGCCATTTGGGTTTTTTACATACATTTTATCCTATTTTTCCATTGCGATACAATGGTCTTATAGGTCCTGTACTTCCTTTGTCTATGGCCGCCCTTGTAGAGGGTCATACGAGGATCGCACTGGCTCTGAAATCAGCAGATTTTGATCCCGGATGTGACCCCTATGTCTCGTCATACGTAGCTCCGGCTCGTAATTTTCCACCCAATTTTCCTTTATTTGCAATCAGAGTCCTCAATTATTTTCGTTTTGCAACCGACCCCCCATTCATGTTTGTATGCATCTGATCCCCCTTGGATGGTTTTCGCCTACCCCGGCCCCAGGGGATCCCCTCAGCCTGACTCCGTCCCTCTGCCGACATCGAACCCCTGACCCCCTGCCAGCTAGGTGTCGACCCGTTCGCACCACGGCATCCCACTAACTAGGTTAGCACCTAGCTAGTTGGGAGGGGGTATGAGTACGATCGGCCCTGCACAACGGCTTGGCAGATACACGACGGTCGACCCCGTGCAACGGGTCGGTAGACATACAACAGTCAGCCCCGAACACGGGGTCGACAGACAAACGATGGTCGACCTCGGACAGGGGGTAGGTAGGTAGACGACGACCCCACGCAATGGGTCGGCAGACAGACAATGGTCGGCCCTGCGTAACAGGTCGGCAGACGCACAGCAGTCGACCCCGGACAGGGGATTGATAGACAGACGACGGTCGGCCTTACGTAATGGGTCGGCAGACAGATGATGGTCAACTCTGCGCAACGGGTCGGCAGACGCACAACAGTCGGCCCCAGATAGGGGGTCGACAAACAGACGATGGTCAACCCTAGACAGAGGGTTGACAGGCAGACGACAATTGGCCCCGCACAAGGGGTCGGCAGACAGACGATGGTCGGCCCCATGCAACGAGTCGGCAGACGCACACCCGACCAACCCCTGGCAGGGGATCGGCGGGCCCAATGGTCGGCCTCACGTAGCTGGTCGGTGGACAAACAACGACCAACTCCAGACAGAGGGTCGGTAGACGAGCGACCGGCTTTGCACTAGAAAATCCCAGCCAGCTAGGTTAACACCTATCTAGCTGGGAGGGGGTAACTATGGGTGCAAAATCTGGCTAACGCCCAACAGTGGAACCCATAGCCCTACCTGGGGCCCACGAGTATAACAGTGGGACCCATAGTCCTATCTGGGGCCCATGAGTCTAGTGGTGGGACCCGCAGCCCTGCTTGGGGCCCACGAGTATGACGATGGGACCCGCAACCCTGCCTGGGGCCCATGAGTATGACGATGGGACCCGCAAGCCTGCCTAGGGCCTACTTATACTATCTAAGGTCTGGTAAATCCCCCCGGGTATTTACCAAAACCCGGATATCTTCGGGAATATTCTTGGAATATTCGTTAGATAAACTAAGCCCTTATAAATAGCAACCCTGTAAATGATTCCGGATCCCAAATTCCAGACCAGAAACCCACTTTCTATTTTCCAGAGCTCCCCGAGCTTTCTGGTTTTCAAATCCCCTCTCCATCCTCTGATTACTTGTAAGAAGCACTCCTCAGCCTGTCGAGAGTAGCTCTTTTGTTTACTCAGAGATAGTAGATTCAAAGGTTGTGTCTTACCGCATGGAGACATAGGCTTCGGCCGAACTTCATCACCACATCCTATGTCATCTCTTCCTCTACCTTTCTACTCTACAATGCTTGCGTGACAGCCTAGCAAGTCACAACTCAACGTTTCGAAGCGCGCCGCATCCAGAAGGATCAAACCTTCAATGGACTGTTGGAGGAGGGTCACGTACAATGGCCGAAATCCTCCCCCACAAATAGTAAAAATACTATTCATCTTCCCAGAATGCGTTGACTGGGTATAGATGAGGTTCTCTAAGTGTTAGGATACTTTATCATGCACGAAGATGGACTATGCATGCTCCCGTATAAGGTGAATGACCATTAGATGCATGGGGACATTTTGGTCAACCAAAATATTTTGCATGCCCTAGCTTGGCCGCCCCCCTCATTAGGTTTAGGTTGAATGGTCATCATCTCTCAATTAAAGGGTTGATAGAGATTTAAAAAGATTTAAATCAATCCCCTTAATTACAAAAATCTTAATATTGCAACTAGTAATAAGGGAGATTTAATAGATGATTAAAGATATAAAGAGAGGAATGGCTAAAAATAGACAGAGGGAGAAGGGGTTGTAGTTGCCAAGGCAAATAAGGCATGAAAAACCATATATACATCCTCTCAGATTATCTGAGAATGTCCAATCCCCCCTTTTTTCTATTCTGTAGTTCGGTTTTCTCTCCTTCTCACTTGGGTTCTCATCTCTCTCATGGGTTTGACCTAAGGTGTAAAGAGAAAATACTCTCTTTCTAATCTTCTCCTCCTAGTATGTGTGATTGAAAGGAGATCGCTTGCACTTTGAGACACTCAATGTAAAGACCTGATCTTTTCTATAATAAAATAATATAAAAATATTATTTTTCTTCTGTGGAATGTTAGTGGATGTCATGAGATATATGAGGGACTATCCAGTATTGCTTATGGGGACATAAGTGCACAGGGGTTAAGTCCGAGAGACAGTGTGCAAAGGCTGCGCACGAAAAAATACAGACTTTTCATGCGATCGGGGTTGTTATGCCCTAACTCCGGAACTTAGATGAGTCTTCCGGGAACACTTTAGCATCACCTCTGAGATAAAAAAAATTCTTCTCGGATACGTTTATACTTTTTTTGGTATCTGGGCTCGCGTACAGAGAAATCGGGCCCCTTTCGCACAAGAAGGGTAAAATCATTATTTTTTTAAAATAATTTTTTTTGCAAAATTATCAAAACTTATTTTTGGGCCTAAATATAATAAAAAAAAGGTATTTTTGGTATTATGTGTATTTTTTTGTATTTTTAGTAATAAACCCTAATCCGGGGTTAGTTAGCCTAATACAGTTTGCTAAACGAGATTAACTCGCCCTAATCGTGTTTAGCATTAACCTAACCTAATGGTACTATATGAAAAACCATGTGGGACCTATATGACATCATCCTACATCACACCATATACATGCAATATGGAATAAATTAAATAATCAAATTAAAGATTAAACCAAACTAGT
This sequence comes from Chamaelirium japonicum, assembly GCA_947650365.1. Lineage (NCBI taxonomy): Eukaryota > Viridiplantae > Streptophyta > Magnoliopsida > Liliales > Melanthiaceae > Chamaelirium > Chamaelirium japonicum. The sequence goes on along the minus strand of OX393559.1, from coordinate 27,140,474 downwards.
TACTAAAGATTTATAAGGTTTTAGCCATGGAAATCATGTTTAATTCTGTGTTTTATAAGCTTTCAAACTCATGCTTCATGTTTTTTGATTTTGACCTATGAATCATGATTAGAACCTAAAATTGAGCCCATGAGAATGTACCTCTACATGTTTCCACCCACTCTTATGTTTTACAAAGTTCGATTCGGGGTCGATTTGATCCCCGAATCTCGTATTTTCCGAAGAACACGACATGTTCTTCGGGTATTTGAAATTTTATGATCAAAACTTAAAACCCTTGGATTTTATTCAAATTTGTTATTTACTTTAAAGAAAACTTGTTAGGCTTGATCCTTAGGATGTTAGGAACCCTTTTTGTTCTTGGTGTGATTCGATTCGAAGTTAATCGAACCCCCGATCTTCGGAATTTCGAGAAAATGAAGTTTTCCTTCGCGTTCTTGAAGTTTAAGATGAAAATTATTAAAATGGTAGTTTTTGATTTGAAATTTTATAAATATTTTATACATATTTGTCTGTGAAAAATACGGTATGAATATGTGCATTGTACGATGTATTTGTACACATATTCTGCCTGTATAAAACTCATATTATACCATATTATACCCATACAATACCCGTATTAACAAGAATTAAATAAATACTTAAATAATTTAAATATGATATCATAATGACATTATTTAAATAATAAATAAATAAAAAAAATTATTTAATAAACAAATTAAATAATTAAATAAATAACTAATTATTAAATTGATTTATTAATTAAATATTTATTTATTTTTGGGAAATAAAAATAAAAATATTATTTACTTGAGTCGTATGCAGTCGGCTTAGTATAGTGGGGGACCAGTTAGAATGATGAAATAGGCGATTTGGATCATTTGTTTGGGCTCGGGAAAGAAATAGGGTTTGGACCAGTAGACATTAAAGTAGGCTGTCAAACCATCGCTTGCGACGGTTGAACCCATCACGTATCCCTAACATAAGGAAACCCTATAGATTCTAAGGACAGGTATAAACCTATATCACACGCAGTTGGTGATCCGGTCGCAGCATGCGAGGGCAGAATCTACCATGGATTGTTTGTAAAGTAATAGGTTCTAACTAAGCATGTGGAAAGCGTGGTGATGGTCGTGTGCGGACAGGTGCAAACCTATATCACATGCAATTGGTGATCTCATCGTCGCAAGCTAGGGTAGAATTTGTCACGTAAAACTAGAAATATATTAGACTTAGGCTCTCACGAGTGGCATGGAGGTAGGGTCATCCCCTACTCTCCTTGTTATTTACACAGATACATAGATGTGTGTTCTATGTTTTTATCCCTAGTTTAAGGGAATAGTCACACCATAATCATCGTCTAACTCGTAATATCATCTTTGGCATGGAGTTGAGGTTGACATGGTAGTGCCAAACCGTTTTGGTTAGCATGGTTGACTCGTGCAGCAATCCCGACAAATTGGTGGGATGAGTCTTTGGATGGTGGTGGTCTCTTTCAAGTACCCTAATACTAGTGACGTTTAGCCTTTTAGGGGTTGGTTTTGATTAAGATCAGACCATTAGCTTGGCAGTCGAAGTTAGGGTTACTCCCTAACCATCATTTGGATATTTCATATCACTATTGTAATTATGGAATTAGCCCTAGTTTAGGGGAATAGTGATATCATAATCGTTGTCTAACTCATAACATCGCCTTTGGCGTGGAGTTAAGATTGACATGATAGTGCCAGACCATTTTGGTTGGTATGATTGACTCGTGAAAAATCCTGACCAATTGGGGGGTGAGTCTTTGGGTGGTGGTGGTCTTTTTCAAGTACCCTAAGTCTAGTGGTTAATGTTGTGATAATGTGAACTGGATTCTAACCTTAGATTAGGGGAAATCGAGACCCTATGATGTCATCTAACTCGAGATATTGTCTTATTGGCTTCGAGTTAAGATTGACTTTAAGGCACCGGACCAGTTTGGTTGGTGTGGTAGACTCATATAGAAATCTTATTCGTTGCCAGAGGAGTCTTTGGCTTTAGTGATCTCTTATAAGTACCATAAGTCTAGTAGTTAATGTTATTATAATATTGATTTTATATATGATAAGCTTCTGTTGTAGAAGTCTATGCTAGATCATGATGAGTATGACAGTATTAGCATTACTAATAAAGGTCTTAGGACAAGTCAAGACTCGATATTCTTGGAGAGATGATATTTTATAAGATTCGATATTGTTTGAATAACGATATTCTGATAATAGTCAAAGTAATGAAGTTATGATATTAATAGAAATAAAATTAAAAATTGATATTATACGAAAATGATATCGTTTTGGTCAAAGATCCTACAAGTTGCCCGCCTTGCTTCGTTGGTAGAGCACAAGGCTCTTAACCTTGTGGTCGTGGGTTCGAGCCCCACAGTGGGCATCCTTCTTTAAAAAAGATCGACACAACATTTTTTTTTTGTGTTGTTGCCTATTTAAAACACTCAACAACACTTTCTACTCAAAATAAAAACGCTCAAATCTCTTAATTCACATATAGCATATTTGGAGGGGTTAGTATTCAATTATGGTTACACAAGACCTTTACATGAATAAACAAAGTAATATCTTATTTATAAAAAATTGTAATAATACATTTAAAGAGCCTAACTATGTGCGAGTATAATAGAGATGTAATTTTTTAATGATTCGAAGATTACCCAAGTCAACCAGTAAATTCAAGATATTATACATATAGCTCCTAGATTACAAAGATATTAAAAATAGCCCTCAATTCGAAGATTACATTTTTCCCTCGAGTTAAAAGAGTAGAATTTAAAAGGTGAGACAAAAAGGTAATAAATTCAACGTGGCCCAAAGAGTAAATTAATTACACTTTAAAAGAGTAGAATTTAAAAGGTAATAAAAGAGTAGAATTTAAAAGGTGAGACAAAGAGTAAATTAATTACACTTTACCCTTGAAGTTTGGCCCAAAATCACTTAACCCCTGTATAGTTAATAAACCACATTTTACCCCCTCAATTTACTTTGAATAGATAGAAATTACTAAAAGTGGAAATTTAGTAGTTGACAAAAGGGGTATTGTGCTATCATTTAAAACTATAGGGATAGGTTTGGAACAAAAAAAAAATAAAGGGTAAAATATAATTTACTCAAAAAAAAGAAGAAAAATGAAGTACAGGTCCGCTATATAGCATCACGGAAAGGCATTAGACAATAAATAGTTTCAACTAAGCATAGGTCCACAGAATAATAACAATTTAAAAGATGATTCTCTCCTACTGGTGTTGCATGCAACAGATCATTCTCCAACCTTTCCCTTGGTATCAACGCACGATCTCTATTTCCCCGTCAACCAACTCCCTCCCCTTGGTTTCAAATCTCGACCCATTTAAAATGCACTAAACCCCTAAAATCCTGGCCCATTTAAACTGCACTAAACCTGACAGTTCATCCCGTGATCGTTGTTCTCATCAATGGCTTAAACCCGCTTGTTGAAATTTCGGCCGCCCCAAACCTTTGGGTCGATCTCGAGGAATCCGTTCGAATAGTGACAGTTGTGATTGGTCAATTATAGGGGGAGGGGGAGGGGGAGTTGGTCGCGCCGAAGGCGCTCGCTTCGTCCCAATCGGCACGGGCAAGGACATGGATGTCCCTATGAATATTGGTGTAGTCGTCGAAAGTGTTTTGTTGTCAAAAGCGTTCAGGTGTGTTGCCGTCGAAGGCGGCCCGCTACAGTGCCAATAGGCATGGGCATACACTAGTTGAAATTCACCATGGCGGCTAAAAAAGCTTCCATACAGTATGATGAGGCAATGAAATCTTCTGACAGTTTTGCTTAGCAAAAAGCCATGGAGACAAAAACTACATCAATGTCCCATAATACAGTTTGGACACTTGTTACACCATCACCTAATATTAAATCTATTGTGTGTAAGTGGGTGTATAAGAAGAAAAAAGGATCTGATGGTTCTGTTGAGACTTATAAAGTTAGATTAGTTACCAAGGGTTTCCCCCAATGAGAAAGTATCAATTATGACAAGGCCTTCTCACTAATAGCTATGCTTAAATCTATTCAAATACCCTTATCCGTCACAGGCCATTATGATTGGGAGATCTGCTAGATAGATGTCAAGACAGCTTTCCTCGACGGGGATTTGGAGGAAGACATATATATGATGCAGACTCCATGTTTTAAGTCAGTAGGTCAGGAATATTTGGTTTGCAAACTTCAAAGATCAATTTATGGATTGAAGCAAGCATCCAGGAGCTGGAATATCCATTTTGATCAGACAATCCGTTGATATGGATTCGACCAAAATATGGATGTACCTTATGTGTACAAGAGAACTGATAAAACTATAGTAGTACACTTAGTACTTTACGTAGATGATATTTTACTAATCGGAAATGACGTAGGAACTTTGTCTATGATAAAATTTTGGTTATTCATGCAATTCGATATGAAAGACTTAAGTGAGTTATGTTCCAGGGATCAAGATAACTCGAGATTGACAGAATAAGACTCTCGCTCTCACAGGCTGTTTTTATAAATAAGATAATGTCAAGATTGAGTATACAGGACTTCAAGAGGGGTTTTTTGCCATTTAGGTGTGGTTTGAAATTGTCTAAGTATCATTGTCCTAAGAGACCTGAGGAGAAGGCAGAGATACAGAAGGGACCGTATGCTTCGGCAGTGGGTCGCCTAATGTATGATATGCAATGCACGAGGCCAGATATCTACTTTGCAGTAGATATCTACTTTGCACAAAGATATTTTGGTTCAACGGCCATAACGTCTGATCCTGAAGTCCAATTGGGTCGAAACTTAAACTATTGGAAAGAGAAGTTCAAGGTGGAGATGTAGCATCTTGTTTGAGGTCATTTGTACTCATGTAACTCCTGCAATGATCGAAACAACATAGATCTGCCAGATAAAATATGGGTAGCAATCATGAGAGTGATCCTCGCGCAAAAGAGATGATCTTCTTTGGGTTTACATGATCTCGCAACTCAATCTGAACTCTTGAGCTTAGATCTCTGAGTGCCTCAGAGTACAAGCAATCTCCTTCGCTCAGTCTCACACACACAAGAGAAGAAGAGGAGACGAGAGGGAGAGAGAGAGAGAGATAGAAATACGAAAGAGTAGGGAAGGAGGGCCAGCCTCTTCTTGGGAACTCTGAGATGATGGTCTCAAAAACCATGCCCCCTTTTCTTTTATGCATTGGGATCCATTCCCCTATCTCTTTGTGTGTCTGTTAGAAACTATTTCTCTCTCTCTATCTCTTTTATCTCAAAATTAATGCCCCTAAATATTTAGTTTCCATATTAGGTTTCTATATTTAAGGTTGTGAGATTTAAATCTATTCAAACCTTCTTCATCCCTTTTTTTTTGGAAGGTAAATGAATTAAAAAACATCAGAGAAGAGGTTACAAACAACACTAGAGAGAAGATCATACAGTTAGTCAGCCTACATGGCAGCTAACTATGGAATCTACTCCCTGAAGAGCTACTTAGTCTAATCCTAGCCAACACCGAAAGCAAAACAACAGGCTACCACAATCCAATTGACAACCTAGAGGCTAGCCAAATTAAAGATAGTACCTCCACAGCTCCTAAATGTGGAAAAACTCACTAAGCCCAAGCTTAGTATCCATCAGCTGCAGCCCCAAAACCTCTCCAAGCATAATCCTCTGAGGAACTAGAAGGGCTTGGGCCTTCTGGCTCGAGTTCTCCCAAGAGAGGGAAACCACAGCACATCATTAGGTCCAAGCTTGTCCCAAACGAGGGTTGGGCCCTCCAGCTATGAATGTGAGGAAACGAGCAGGGCATGGACCCTCCGACAGAAAAGAGGACCAACACTAGTATGTGTAGAAGGTGAGGAACGAGAAGGGCTTGGGCCCTCCTAGTGTTGCAGGTGTAGTCGTGGAAACAAATCCTGAGCCTACCAAAACCAGCCACTCCCCGCCAACACAACCATGCAAAGTAAAAAGAACTGCCCCTTCGAACACCCATCGAGGTTACCCAACACTAAACACCAAGTCTCAACCAATAGGCCCAAAAGCAAACTAATCTCATCAAGCCCAAGTACTCAACCTGATGGAAAGGCCGGTAGCTACAGAATTTCACCCCATCTTGTCACAGCATTTAAGCCAAACAGCCATGGAGTAGGGGCACTTTGAAAAAAATGTGTTTAGCACTCTCTTCATCTTGACAACACAGGAAGGATCTGTTCGCAAGTGAGGTTCCTCTCCTAAGTAAGAGTTGGAAGCCTATCTCTTATCGCTCTGCAGGTGCAAAAGCAATGGTTTAATTTAAAGGAGAGTAATGGTTCCAAATAACCTCAGCCCAACACTTAGGGATCCCGGCAAACCTAATGGACTCCCAGGACGTCTTCAGAGAGAAAGTCCCCTTGCTAGTTCTATTCCACATAATAGAGTCTTCTACAAGATGCTGATCTTTAGAAATTTCCCGAATAGTCGAAAACAGCGAAGCAAGATTCAAATTATAGGGATGACGGCCATGCATACTATCCCTAATATGGTGTGCAACAAAGTTAGGGCATGAGGAATATTTTGGTTGGACCAAAATACCCCTATGCATTTAGTGGTCATTCACCTCATGCGGGAGCACACATGGCCTGTCTCCATGCATGATAATGTACTATAAAACTTAGGGCACCTTATTCGTACCTAGTCAACACTCTCTGGGATTATGAATAGTGTTTTTACTATTTATTGGGGTGCCCTTGGTGAAATATGTGGTGCCATATAGTAAAAAAATCACCAAACTCACATACCGCATTCTAGTGCGAAGCGCACACACGGAATAGACCCCTCACGATGTAATGGCAACATCGTGTGTCTCTATAATACTCTGGGATACCCCTTAGTGAACATATCCAGCCTTGCGTAACTACTATTCTCCAGTGCGATGCACTTATGGAACACATGATGATCAGGGCATTTTATCTTCAACTCTTATTATGCTATGAGACAAGGAGAAAGTAAAAATCTATAATGATTGTGGGCAGGGTGGCACCTTTAGGGACTAGGATTCATGGCTTACAACCGAACGAAATCGACATACCACCCAAGTATTCCTATCAATCCTCTGGATCCCGATTAACCTGCGTGACCACCCAAAGTGCGACACAAGCTGCATTCCAATTCTCTCAGACATACTTAGATCTCTCGTATAACCCTGCTCTCTGTTTAGTATTGGCAATTCGATATCCCTTTATTTAGTGCCATGTGTTAACTCGAGCGGTGACGAACACCGTCGTAGTCTATTGACCATCTGGCTAGGTTCGTTTAAGGTTGACTCATTACAACGCACCTTCGGTCGCTTTGGCCAAGCAACCAAATTCAATCAATAACTGATCAACTATTGACCACCAGGCCTGACTTTTGTACGGTGTATGTCAGACCAAGGAACGCACCTCCCGGTAGGGATGTGAATAGTCTGCAGGAGTGGGGTGCCGATGCAACGCCAGATCAGTAACCCACGACCCCATTATTGATCTTCACCCACCACCTACTCCTATCCTGTGAGAGAGAGAGAGAGAGAGAGAGAGAGAGAGAGAGAGAGAGAGAGAGAGAGAGAGAGAGAGAGTTTGGAAATTGAGGACTTGGGGTTATTCATGCCATGAAAAGTGCGCAACTAATGCTCAAATGATCATCACACCTTGTAGATTTTGAGTTGAAGCATCTCTAGGGGGGGTTGTCAATCCTCGAGAACTGCAGTGGTGATCCGAGAACAAATGTGGGGTTTGTTTGGAAGAATGTGAGATAAAAAAAAGATATTGTGAAGTCGAAAATGGGTGAATTAAATATAATATGTATCGACAAATAGCTGGTAATAGAAGAATTTCTTTACAATCCATGAGACGAAGATCCGAGGCACATCGTTTCCGTACATATGTGGCATCACCTACAAGAAAAGAAAGATGAATATCTGAAGACCTTTCGCAGCCTAAGAATATGTTGGAAAATCATAACATAGCACAATCGGTTGAAAAGACTTGTATATCGATCACCGTACCAATTGGTTCCAGATGTGTCTATATCACTGACTTTTAAGTGACAGATACATTTGGTGCACAGGCCTTGTCGTTATATAACTTTCATGATACAATGAACCTCATAGATCCGTCTCAACATGACCTTCAATCCAAACTCAATGTTGATAACCAAGCTAAGAGAAATCAGAACAGAAAGAAAGTAGTGGACGCATATTGAGAAAGCACTATTCTTCCCAATTTAGAATAGAGGATTCATTTGTTTTTTCCAACATAGAACTTCTTTTTCAATATCGAAGTACAAAAATAGGCTTAAGGGCGCCCTATAAGTAACCAACAAAATGGTGTCTGGTTATAGCAATTTATGTAACCTCTTAGCCAAGTCATAGTTCCATACAATCACTCGGTCCTAACAACATACACAACTGACAAGGCTCATGAATGGTCACAGATCACACAGTCCAGATTCATTTCGATCGAACGATCATGAGGTGATCCAATGGGAAAAAAGAAAAAGACACCAATGACGATGCGTATGTGGCTCAATAACAACACAAAACCTACCCTTGTTGATCTCAAACAAGTAAGGTAAAGGAGCTTTAGTTTATATATTCATCCAACTAGTTTCCCACAAGCAATGTGGGACTAATAAATAAAAACAATGATGAGGGCTAGCCTCTCACCCACAAAAAGGATCGGAACCAAAAAGATTTTCCTAAAAGCAAAAGGGGGAAAACAAACAAGAAATTTCCTCTAAATTTTAAATTTAAACTAAATTTTTTAAATCCTTAAAATTTAATAACATAATCGAGAGACCCCCTCCCTGTGCTTGTTAATATAGGACAAGTCCCTAAGTCTCGGATCAGTATAAGCTTCAGCCAAGAAGACCACTTGGTTTTATTCGAGCGATAGAAAGTAGGAATGAAGTATAATTTAAATCTACTGAATAGAGCTCACCGTCCATCCGACACGTACGGCATGTAGAGAGTTCTCGCTATGCTTATTGACACCTATCGAAGAACAGGAGGTCTCCTCCCTCTCAACCGATGGCTTCCATACTGAAAGGTCTCCCCCTCCTCCGTAGAATATCGGAGAATTACCACGCACTATCGCGCCGGCTTTCTAAAATTTTTGTATAAAGAAGCAATTAATGGTTGGTGGCCATCTTTGGACCAAAAGGTTGAATGAAGGTGACCATAGCTCAAAAGGATCAAACTTACTTCCATTCTACTAGTTGTAGCTGTATAAGGATTTGGATGCACCGTTCCAAAGCTCTCTAACGACTCGACTCGAAGAAGGTCACTCTTCCTAACCCTTCTAATTGGGATGGTTCCTTTAGGACAACTTTCGTTTTGTTGCCAAATGGGCTCTGCATATTCTGACGAGTAGTTGCTCCTATCACCCATTCCCAGATCGAAGCTTGGACTCATCTACGAAAAAGAAAATGAATAGATCATGATCATTAGAAAGATTGGAGCTAAAATTGAGAGTGCTACGGAATACGAACCTTGATCGTATGGTTTTTCAGCAAAGGGTGGTCGAACGCAGGTTGCTTGTAGATATCAACACAATCAATAATCTCCCCATCCGGACTCTGCAAATGATTATTTGAGTTAGATCTTCGAAATGATAGATAACGTACCCTCTTCCTACTATATAAACCTGTAGTGTTTTGATTGGATGCTTGTTGAGCTTCTTTAGAAGATCCTTTATCTCTATATCTCGTGGAGATTGAGTGCTTGCTCCTACTACACTGATTAGTATCAGTAAGATCATCAAAATAGTAATGCAGCCTGATCTTATGACGACGAGGTCGTCAAGAGTCTCCCATGGACTTTGGTTTGCCATGCAATCAACCAAGAAAGACTTCACCTATATTTCAGAACAATCAAATTTTTGTCACCATATGAGTTAAAATATGAGCATTTGTGTTGAATGGATTAATTATGAGATTCACTAACAAATTAATGAAGAAGATGAAAGCAAACAAGAAATGCTAGCTGGTCTTACCCAGATGGAGGAAGCCAAGGGGTCTAAAGGGCTAGGAGAGGGGTCCAAACAGAGCTAAGAGTTGGGAGATTATATAGAACCATAAGTTAGTTAGGGACTAGATCGTTTTAAGATTTAGTACGTGGTAACGAAAAAATCTATGATTTTAATGTCAGATATAAAATAAATTTTATTAGAAGATAACAAATATGAAGATATAGTGAAAGTATGCACATTAACTAATTTATGAAGGGTGCGGATTCTTTGAGGTTATAATCTTAGAGAATCAGATAGGTTAAGGGTTAAACTAATTCATAATCAATGTTTTGAATCTCGATAATGACATTCGTATATCACTTCTGACATTCAATTGTTAGTGGTGTCTATAACATTGTGGTGTTAGATTTGAGAATAGTAAAAATCCTCATTGGGCTTTTTCGTCTTTTACAGGTGGACTTTTTTCTCTGGGCTTTTTCTAAAAAATGGGTCGTAAACCTATGAGATGTTTTTGTTGAGTGAGATATGGTCTAGGTCTTATAAAACCATGGTTGAATAATAAATAAGTTGTTATTTATATTAGAATTGCTTTATGGTACATGTTATATGTGTTCTATATAATGAGCTTAAAAGATCCATGGTTGTAAAGTTGTTTATTTGTAGCTCTGATTAGAGTTGGTCACCCTATCAGGTTAAGCTGTCAGAGCATGAGTTTCTCCACCATGGTCATTACCAAGTACAGTGTCTATGGCCGAACAAAACCAATACAGTGCACAGATCGGTGAGCAGACACCGGTGCACATAGTCATGTTTCTACTTAGGGTAATAGGTTTTAAACCCTGAGGAACCATAACCGATGGACTAACCAGTTGCATATATTATTTGTTCTCTAACGTGTGAGGGATCTAACCATGAACCAATACTACGGTGCGTTGAATTACCAAGCTGGCATTGCATCAGCATGCCACTCTTGCAGGCTATCCACATCCGTACCAGAAGGTGCGTTCCTTGGTCCGACATACACCGTACTAAACCTAGGCCTGGTGGTCAGCAGTTGAGCTATATTAGTCGGATTTGGTTGCTTGGCCAAAGCGACTGAAAGTGCATTGTGATAGTCAACCTAGAAGGAACCTATTCATATGGTTACTCGAGTTTGACGGAGCTCTCCACCTCTCGAGTTCATACATAGCACTAAGTGAAGGGATATCGTATTATCAATACTAAGCGGAGAGCAGGGATATGTGAGAGAGCTTAGTAAGTCTAAGAGAATCAAAGTATAGTCGGTGTTGCACTTTGGGTGGCCATGCAGGTTAACCAGGACCCAGAGGATTGACAGGGACACTTGGGTAGTGTACCGATCAGGTCCGGTTTGAAGCCATAAATCATAGTCCCTAGAGGTTCCACCCTATCCATAATCATTATAGATCATTACTTTCTCCTTGTCTCACAGTATAATATGAGTTAAAGAAACAATACCATAATCAACCTGAGTTCCATGAATGCATCGTACTGGAGCATAGTAGTTGTGCAGGGCTTAGTGTGTTCACTACGGGGTATCCCATAGTAGTATAGGGACACACAAAGTTGCCATTACACCATGAGGAGTCTATTCCGTGTGTGCATGTCGCACTAGAATGTAGTTTGTGAATTTAGTGATTTTTACTATAGAGCACCTCACGTTTTACTGAGAGCACCTAGTGAATAGTAAAAATACTATTCATTATCCCACGATGTGTTGAGTGGGTGCAGATGTGGTGCCCTAAGTATTAGAGTACTTTATCATGCACGGAGATGGATCATGCATGCTCCTATATGAGGTGAATGACCACTAGATGCATGAGGGCATTTTGGTCTAACTAAAATATTCTGCATACCCTATCTTGGCCGCCCCTCATTAGGGTTAGGTTATATGGCCATCATCTCTCAATTAAAGGGATGATAGAGATTTAAAAAGATTTAAATCAATCCCCTTATTTGCAAAAATCCTAATATTGGATCTAGTAATAAGGGAGCATTTAATAGAAGATTAAAGAGATGGAGAGAGAGGAATGACTAGAAATGGACAGAGGAAGAAGGGGTGCAGTTCCCAAGACAAATAAGGCATAGAAAACCATACATCCTCTTAGATTATCTGAGAAAGTCTGATCCCCCCTTCACTCTCTTTTGTAGTTCGGTTTTCTCTCCTTCTCTCTTGGGTTCTCATCTCTTTCTTGGGTTTGAGCTTAGGTGTAGAGAGAAAATACTCTCCCTCTAATCTTCTCCTTCAAGTGTGTGTGTGTGAGAAAGAAGAAGATCAATTGCACTCTGAGGCACTCAGAGATTGGAGTGCAAGAATTCAGGACGGTTTGTGAGATCGGGTAAATCTGAAGAAATTCATCTCTCCCATGCATGAGGATAATTCCATCGTCATCAACTATTAAGATAAACATTGCGGTGTTAAATCCTGCACGAAGGTATAACATACAAACCCCTAGATCTATTGTATTGCATGCATATTAGATATGTTGTTTGATTCAATAGGTGACCATAGGGGTTTGGTTTACCGTTCGATTCATAAATTACGTAACGATTTATTAAATAATTTTTTTTAAATATATCGCACACTGAATCGATCCACATGATCAACTTTGATTTTCGTTGTGCCTCCGATATCATCCTAACAAATAGTATCAGAGCCATATCAATGTACAATTCACCAGAAAAAAATTTCATGAATCAAACGTGTGTGCATTTGATGAACGAATGTGTTACCAGGGTTTGCGCTATAGCATATGTTTATATGTGTTGCATACTATGAGTTTCTTGCAGGGCGGTGCAATAATGTGATTGTTTGCTTCTGGGGATCGGACCATGAAATATAATTATGTGGATGTTTTTGTTTCTTTCTATGATGGATGAATGTAAGGCCTAATGGAACAAGTACATGGAGGTTGTTCCATGGCTTAGTTTTTCTCGGCCATTATTTCTGTGTTTGTTCTTTCATTATTATGTTACCTAGGAAAATATGTACGAACGAGTGATTTCTCGAAGCGTTCTACTATTTTTAGTTACAGATGGAAGACATGGAGGACAAGGCCAGATGAAAGATACATTACCGAAGGACCGAATGAGGTGGCCTGAAGGAAGAGATATCCGGAAGATTCCATAAGTAGAAATGTCAGAGCAATGCTATTATGGTTCAGGGGTCAGACCCTGAATTAGATATCAAAGGATGTTTTCACCTTGGTTGGATGTTCTTCTTTTACACCCTGGTGAAATTATAATAAGTCTAATTTTATAGGTGTTTGATTATGGGATGCTCATTCCCCACTTGGTCTCTGTGACCATATTAGGTTAGGTTTCTATTTTATGACACATGTATAAATTGATGTTTGATGATCGTACGAACCCATAATACTTGGTTATGCCACCATTAGGTTGAGGTCCGACGGAGGTTGTTGGATATCCCAAATTAGTAAGCATCAAAACCAATAGTGACTTTACGAGCGGTACACTATTCTCTTCCATACTCGAGCAATCCATCGTTTGAAGAAAAAAAAAATTGAAATGGCATAACATGAGTAGACGGCTATTGAAATTGCCGTCTAGATGTGTTGGAAAATCATAACACAACACAATCGGTTGAAAAGACTTGTATATTGATCACAGTATTAATTGGTTCTAGATGTGTCTAGCACTGACTTTAAAGTGACAGATATCTTTGGTGCACATGCCTTGTCGTTATATACCTTTCATTATATAATGAACCTCATAGATCCGTCTCAACATGACCTTCAATCCAAACTCAATGTTGATATCCAGGCTAAGAGAAATTAGAACAGAAAGAAAGCAGTGGACGCAGATTGAGAAAGCACTATTCTTCCCAATTTAGAATTGAGGATCCATTTGTTTTTTCCAACATAGAACTTCTTTTTCAATATCGAAGTACAAAAATAGGTTTAAGGGCCCCCTATAAGTAGCCAACAAAATGGTGTCTGGTTATAGCAATTTATGTAACCTCTTAGCCAAGTCATAGTTCCATACAATCGCTCGGTCCTAACAACATACACAACCGACAAGGCTCATGAATGGTCACACAGATCGCACAGTCCAGATTTATTTCGATCGAACAGTCATGAGGTGATCCACCGCATTGTATCTGGCTCAATAACAACACAAAACCTACCTTTATTAATCTCAAACAAGTAAGGTAGAGGAGCTTTAGTTTATATATTCAGCCAACTAGTTTCCCACAAACAATGTAGGACTAACAAATAAAAACAATGATGAGGGCTAGCCTCTCACCCAAAAAAAGGATCGGAGCCAAAAAGATTTTTCTAAAAGAAAAAAGGAGGAAAAAAAACAAGAAATTTCCTCTAAATTTAAAATTTAAACTCAATTTTTTAAATCCTTAAAATTTAATAACATAATCGAGAGACCCCCTCCCAGTGCTTGTTAATAAAGGACAAGTCCCTAAGTCTCGGATCAGTATCAGCTTCAGCCAAGAAGACCACTTGGTTTCATTCGAGCGATAGAATGTAGGAATGAAGTATAATTTAAATCTACTGAAAGCTGACCCCCTCCTCCGTTGTATATCGGAGAATTACCATTCACACTCGCGCCGGCTACCTAAAATTTTTGTATAAAGAAGCAATTAATGGTTGGTGGACATCATTGGACCAAGGGGTTGAATGAAGGTAACCATAGCTCAAAAGGATCAAACTTACTTCTAGTCTACCAGTTGTAGCTGTATAAGGATTTGGATGCACCATTCCAAAGCTCTCTAAAGACTTGACTTGAAGAAGGTCACTCTTCGTAACCCTTCTAGTCGGGATGGTTCCTTTAGGACAACTTTCGTTTTGTCGCCAAATTGGCTCTGCATATTCTAATGAGTAGTTGCTCCTATCACCCATTCCATGATTGATAACGTACCCTCTTCCTACTATATAAACCTTTAGGGTTTTGATTGGATGCTTGTTGAGCTTCTTTAGAAGATTCTTTTTTTTTTTTTTTTGACATCGGCGGGTGTCCCGAAATCTTTCGGGCAATGGCCCACTTCAGACTCGGACTAATCCCTCTGGGAGTGAAGCCCGACCCACTCGACAATTCCCACTTCACTCCTGGGTATTCTTTAGAAGATTCTTTATCTCTATATCTCGTGGAGATTGAGTGCTTGCTCCTACTACACTGATAAGTATCAATAGGATCATCAAAATTGTAACGCAATCTGATCTTACGACGACGAGGTCGTCAAGAGCCTCCCATGGACTTTGGTTTGCCATGCAATCAACCAAGAAAGACTTCACCTATATTTCAGAACGATCAAATTTTGGTCACCATATGAGTCGAAATTTGAGCTTTGGTGTTGAATGGATTAATTATGAGATTCCCTAACAAATTAATGAAGAAGATGAAAACAAACAAGAAATGATAGCTGGTCTTACCCAGATGGAGGAAGCCAAGGGGTCTAAAGGGTTAGGAGAGGGGTCCAAACAGAGCTAAAAGTTGGGGGATTATATAGAACCATAAGTTAGTTAGGGACTAGATCGTTTTAAGAGTTAGTACGTGGTAACGAAAAAATCTATGATTTTAATGTCAGTTATAAAATAAATTTTATCAGAAGATAACAAATATGCAGATATAATGGACGTATGCATATCAACTATTTATAAAGGATGCAGATTCTTTGAGGTTATAACCTCAAAGAATCAGATAGATTCAAGGTAAAACTTATTCACAACCAATGTTTTGAATCTCGATAGTAACATTCGTATATCACTAGTAACATTCAATTGTCAGTGGTATCTATAACACCTGTGGAGTTAGATTTGAGAATAATAAAAATCCTTATTGGGCCCTTTCGTCTTTTTATTGGACTTTTTTCTGGGCTTTTTCTAAAAAATGAGTCGTAAACCTATAAGATGTTTTTTTTTAGTGAGATATGGTCTAGGACTTGTAAAATCCATGGTTGATTAAAAAATAAGTTGTTATTTATATTAGAATTGTTTTAAGGTACATATTATACGTGTTCTATATAATGAACTTAAAAGATCCATGGTTGTATAATGGTTAATCTATAGCTCTGATTAGGGTTGATCACTCTATCAAGTTAAGATGTCAGAGCATGGGTTTCTCCACCATGGTCATTGTCAGGCATAGTATTTGTGTCCGAACAGAACCAATACGGTACACAAATCGGTGAGCAGACATCGGTGCACATAGTAGTGTTTCTGCTTAGGGTAATCGGTTCTAAACCCTGAAGAATCATAACCGATGGACTAACCAATTGCGTATAACATTTGTTCACCAATGTTCTCTTGCCTCAGACGTTGAAAATTCAGACCGCTCCAATCGAAAGAAACCCCTGCCTTCTTGTCTACCTCCCAGAATAAATCTAGGAAGTTGCAGGTAGCTACCCCCAGAATAACTAATGTACATGACAGCGACTCCCCCTCATGGAGCAAGGAGGATAAGAAATTCTTTCGCCGGAGAGCGTTCACTACCTTGTAGAAATAAGAGGTATTGGCGACTCCTAGCTTGATCCATTGCTCCTTGGATCTTTGTCTCCATATCTTCTCCTTTTTTCGCAACAGAATAGCTAAGGCCTCATTCACCCTATCCAATTTTGCTGAATCTGTATTGGTTAGATTCAAAGTTTCTTCTTGGACTTCTAGGGCCTGAATTGTTGGAATTGGTTCCGTGTATCGGAGTCGCAGTGGAAGTAAAAAGAAAGATCCGAAGATCATACAGTGTATGTTTCATTACAATTCATGATACAAAACAATCTACATGCAAATCTACGATCTTAGCATATGTGCGGACACCCTAGAGGCATACTACGATCTACGAAAGACATGCATGCATCTACTTAGATGTTTAGATTCATCATACCTTATGGATCTATGATCCGGAGATTACGGAACGATGAAGAACCGCACTTGAATCGCAAGAGAAACTGTCGGATAGAACCTTGTCCTTTCCGAATTGACGAATCCTCGAAATCCCGTCTCTGAGTGCAAGGATTTCGAGCCGACGGAAGAATCCGTTACGAAGACGATGGTGAGCCTCGAGATTTTCTCCTCCTCTTTCTCCTTTCTTCCTTCTCCTTCCTTCCTCTTTCTTTTCCCTTCTTCTTCCTCTCTTTTCCTTGGCCGAAACCACAAAGGATAAGCACAATGGGTCGAATTTTTGGAGGGGAGGGAGTAGAACCTTAGGGCCGGCCCCTCCCCTCCCTATTTCCTTTATAGGGCCGGTCTCCCATGGATCCAAGGAGCCTAGGACCGGCCCTTAGGTGGATAGGGATGAGGGGGGATCGGATTTAGGTCTTCCGGGTGTCTATCGTGAAGTCCGAACGAAAACGCCCTACACGAAAAGCGGAAAACTGAAAGTGAGACTGAGTGAGGTGCGCTACTCGGAATCGAGTTTCGTCAGTGCCTGTGAGCTCCTGGAATTATTCCGCTCAATCTAAGATCCATATTCAATATGTTCTGAGCCATATTTCAGAATTTACCAAAATACCCCTACGGCCCGTAATATATGTGAATTGGGTTCTTTGGCTCCGGGCTTGCGCTCCATCGTGCTACTTCGCATCCAACGTATTCAACTAGGTCGGGGAACAATTCCTATACGCAATGACAGGGTGGAACCTTCAGGGTTCGGGATCTCTAGCTCCAACCGGATCCCTGATTAACTGTTCCGGTGACACACCGAAAGTTCCGTTAATCAGCCCTAATCCGATTAACCCGCGTAGCTACCCAGAGTGCGATGCGAGTTGAACTCTAGTGATCCTAAATTTATGTTACTCCCTCGTAACCCTGTTCTCTACTATACTCCGATAATCCTTAGTCCCTCCTATTACTGGTGCCATGATACGACTCGGGCGGTGGGGAGCACCGTCAGATCCCGATCGATCATCTAACTAGGGTTTGATGACTTGTCATCTATAACACCACACACCTTCCAGTGCTATGCCTAGCATCCGGAACATCGTCAGTCATACTGACAACCACCAGGCCTGGATTAACTGTGTGGACAGATTGACTCATCAAAATGCACGTAACACTGGACGTCGGATAACCTGTAGGGATTACATGTCACTCAAGCGCCAGCCGGGTAACCCAACGTACCGTGGTATTGGACTATGGAAGGTCCGCACACATTGGCACATCAAAGCACCACACAACTGGTTGGCCCAATGAACATGGTCCCTCAGGTTTAAGGACAGATTATCTATAGTAGTAAGACTGTTTATGCATCAGTGTCTGAATCACTGAACTGTGCACCGTCTTGGTTCCTGTTCAACATGATCATCGTGCTTGGTCAGGTGAATGGAAATCCCACATTCCCGTGGTGGAGACTTTACCACATCCTATACCTGCCAACAGCTTGTTCTCGGTGAAGCGACCGGCATCACCTAAGCTGTGAACTAGTTCTAGGTCTACACAGAACTGGTCCACTGGGTCTCCCAAGCATGGATCCTCCATGCGCCTTAGTGGCCTACTGTGTTCCCTAGGGTCCTTTTATTATATGAGAATTATCATATACCATAGTAGTATTCTAATTAAAGCAATAACCAAAGTCATCTTCATTAATGTTAATACAGAAAATCCACGCTAAGGACACACGAGCTACAACAATCTCCCACTTGGCCTAGCGGGGAACAATAGTCTTAACTCCCATGGCATCCACGTGCTTCTCAAAAGCCTTGGTCGGTAACGCCTTTGTGAAAGGGTCCGCCATGTTATCTGCAGACGCCACCTGAGTCACTGCAACCTCCCCTCGCTTCTGCAAGTCTCGGATAATGTAGTATTTTCGCTCGATATGCTTGCTCTTCTAGTGATATCTTGGCTCCTTGGATTGTGCTACACTCCACTATTGTCACAGTAAAGGACAATATGATCTTGAGCTCCCGGTACGCATCCTAAGTCCGTGAGGAACTTCTTGAGCCACACTACCTCCTTAGCTGCTTCGCACGCCGCAACGTACTCAGCCTCTGTCGTCGAATCCATGATGCATCCCTGTTTCACGCTCCTCCAACTGACAGCTCCTCCTCCTAATGAAAACACAGACCCTGACGTCGATCTCCTGGATTCTGGATCTGACACAAAGTCAGAATCCGTATATCCAATTGGCATCAGTTCTTGTAAAGAGTAAACTAACTCATAATCTCTAGTCCTACGGAGATACTTGAGTATACTTTTTATAGCAGTCCAGTGCCCTTGACTCGGATTTGACTGATACCTGCCCATCATGCCTACTGCATAACATATATCCGGTCTCGTGCACTGCATGGCATACATCAGACTCCCTACAGCCGAAGCATAAGGTATCTTCTGCATCTCTGCCCTCTCCTCAGGAGTTTTAGGACCCTGATCCTTGGACAATTTCATTCCATGTCTGAATGGAACCAGTCCCTTCTTGGAGTTGTGCATACCGAATCTGACCATGATAGTATTTATGTAGGCTGACTGTGACAGCGAGAGAATCTTGTTTTAGCGATCTCAAGTTACCTTGATCCCTAGAACATAACTCGATTCACCTAGGTCTTTCATGTCAAATTGAGAGGATAACCACACCTTCACTGTAGACAACGTTCCAACATCGTTTCCGATGAGCAGGATATCATCTACGTAAAGCACTAGAAAAACTACTGCAGTCTTATCGCTCCTTTTATAAACATATGGTTCATCCACGTTCTGTTCAAATCCATAAGACTGGATAGCCTGATCAAAATGCATGTTCCAACTTCTGGATGCTTGCTTCAGTCCATAAATGGACCTTTGCAACTTGCACACCAGACCTACCTGACCTTTTGCGACAAAGCCTTGAGGCTGAGACATGTAGATGTCTTCTTCCAAATCCCCGTTGAGGAATACGGTCTTGATGTCCATTTTCCAGATCTCCCAATCATAATGGGCTGCAATAGACAAGAGGATCCGGATAGACTTAAGTATAGCCACTGGCGAAAAGGTTTCGTCATAGTCGATCCCTTCTCGCTGGGTATAACCCTTAGCAACTAGTCAAGCTTTGTAAGTCTCAACGGTACCATCCGGACCTCTTTTTCTTTTGTACACCCACTTACACCCAATAGGTTTAATGTTATGAGGTGGTGTTACAAGTGTCCAGATCGAGTTTTGGGACATCGATGTCAGTTCTGCCTCTATGGCTTCCTGCCATGCTGCATGGTCAGTGGATACCATCGCTTCATCATAGTTCAGAGGATCATCCTCCTGAAACTCTGGATCTACCATAAAGGCTTCTCCAATGTATCTATCAGGAGCACTTGTGGTCCTCCCACTGCGACGAACCTGTGGTGGTTCCATAGGAGTCGATTCTACAGTATCGTTTATCTCAGTGGTATTGGCTCCCACTACGTTTTCTATCTGCGTACTCCCATCAGTACCAAGCAATTTTCAAGAACTACTTTACTGGTGGGCTTATGGTCTATTAAATAATCCTGCTCTAGGAATATGGCGTTCATCGAGACGACAACCTTTCTATCCTCAGGATCATAAAATAGACCACCCTTTGTCCCTTTTGGATACCCAACGAACAGACATACCTTAGTTTTTGACTCCATCTTATCTCGCTTGTCCTTCCGCACATGTGCTGGACAACCCTAAATCCTAAAGTGCTTTAGGCTTGGCTTTCGCTTTAACCACGGCTCCCAAGGAGTTAGGGGTACTGACTTTGATGGAACAAAGTTCAAAGTATATGCTGCCGTCTCTAGGGCATATCCCCAAAAACTAGGTGGCAATGTTGCATAACTCATCATAGTCCGAACCATGTCTAACAAAGTTCGGTTTCTCCTCTCACATACACCGTTTTGTTGTGGTGTCTCTGGTGCAGTCAACTGGGATACGATCCCATGCTCACGCAGGTACCCTATAAATTCATCCGATAGGTATTCGTCTTCTCGATCCGATCGAAGAGAATTGATACTTTTACCCGTCTGCAGCTCTGAACTCCTTGAACTTATCAAAGGATTCCGACTTCCACCGTATTAGGTATATGTATCCAAACCTCGAGTGATCATCCGTGAAGGTGATGAAATACTCGAAGCCTCCTATAGCACGGACACTTATGGGCCCACATACATCAGTGTGTACCAACTCCAATACCTCCTTAGATCTGCTACCTTTGGCTCGGAAAGACCTTTTAGTCATCTTGCCTTCCAGGCAAGACTCACACGTCGGTAGGCTTTCTAAAATATCTGGACTTAAGAGTCCTACCTTAACCAACCTGTGAATCCTGTCTGAGGCTATGTGTCCAAGCCTTAGATGCCAAAGGAGTGTTGCATTATCTGAGGGATTTTTCCTTTTAGATGAATTAATCACACAAGCTTCAGTTATGTTATCCTGCTTATGATTGGAGTTAATTACATAGAGACCATTCTGTATCTTTTCCTTACAAACAAAGGAACCATTCAATTTAATTGACACACTAGAAGCATCAAATAAAACTGAAAAGCCTTCATTATTCAATAAAGAAACAGAAATTAAATTACATCTCAAGGACGGTACATAAAATATGTCTCTAAGTAATAAACTTCTTCCATCAAGGAACTGCAAGATGACATCTCCAACTGCTTCAGCTTCTGCTACGGCCTCAGTTCACATGCTTAGGATTATCTCTCCTTCACCCAGTTTTCTTGTCTCCTTGAACCCCTGCAAATTATTGCAAGTATGGTTAGTGGAACCAGAATCCACAATCCATGAGACTGGAGAACAACTGGATGCTACTAGGGATTCCACTATGTGGATTTGAGATATACATGTCTCAGCCTTCTTGGGAGCCGCATGGCAGTCACCCTTCCAGTGCCCCTTCTTGCCGCATCGGAAACATTTTCCTTTGGGCTTCGCCGGACCATTCTGCTTGGGAACCTGCAACTGCACCTGGACCATCTTCACGGGCTTCTTAGACTTTCTTTTCTGAAACTTGCCCTTGGCTTTCAGAGAAGAATTCCGCTCTACGTTCAGGGATTGGGCTCCTGCCTTCATCCCGTCCTCTGCCACTTGGAGCGCCGCTAGGAGCTTTGCGTTAGACATCTCCAACCGGTTAAGGTTGAAGTTGGTAACGAAGCCCTCAAATGCTCCTGACAGAGACGTGAGGAAAATGTCGGTCTGGATCTCTGCATCCAAGATAACATCGAAGGAACCAAGCTCGTTCACATAGCCAAACAATTTCAGCAGATGATCCTGAACTAAAGTCCCCTCTGCCATCTTCGTGGACACCAATTTCTTGATGGTCAGGTAACGAGTTACCCGACTACGACCCTCGAACATTTCCTTTAAGTAGAGCATCATGTCTGAAGCAAAGGCCATGTCTTCGACTTGCTTCTGAAGGACGGTCTGCAAGGATGCCACTATATAGCACTTGCACATCTCATCAGCATCTAGCCAGTCTTTCCATTCCTTTAACTAGGCCTCAATTGCATCTGGTCCCGGCATGGCCGGTTGAGGGGAACTTAGGGCAATTGTGTGTTTGCCAACCCTTAGGACGAGCATCAGGTTACGCTTCCAGTCCTCGTAGTTTGGTGCCATAAGTTTGTTATCATTAAGTATGGAGGCAAGGGGGTCGAGCTTGGTCATGATTTCTGTAAACAATGATTTAAAGCAATAGTTAGGGTCTACTACAATCTATTTCATGGAATTTAGAAATAGATAATATCTACTCCAGCCGCTATGTCTTCACTACCTCAAGTGGAGACATCCAGGAATCTTAATTCCCTGGGCTCGAGCACTGAGATTATCGGCCCTGAATTGGAGATAGCATCTCGGTGAGAGCATGCAACCGCTTCTGCCAACGGGGTTTTTACGACCCAGTCTTCATCAGAATTACCCATGGTAAACTGAAAGACCTCCAAGTCTCCTTTTGACCAGCTTTATGTGACCCGCGTGCACAGCAACAGCGGCTTCACACAAGCTTTCGGATGCTTCCCACAAATCTAGGTGGTGTCGGCAGGGGGGTTCATAGGCTCCCGCGGTGCAGAAAAAAACCGTTACCCACTACCACCGGCATCCTCCATGTCCCGAAGGAAACCACTAGGCGAACCAGCATGGAAGGAAATACAGCTCTCACCCGGTGGGAATATCGAACTGCGTACCTCCCACCCAGACCCTTAGCCGCTTGATTGTGGAGGCTAGGGGCTCCCCTTTAGAGGGAACCTCTTACACATCCCTTCTTTATGAGGTTTTATGCATATCTAGAATAGTCACGACCTCCTAGACATAGACCCTGGTCTACCATGCTCTCACTAGGATTACAAACCCTTCCGCAAAGCATTAGTATCCTCGGAAAATATCATAGTCCCTACCTTGAATACTTAGCTTTCGCCTTTTTTGCAAGGATCACATTACATAGATTCCAAGAATCCCGATACTTCACTAGTTTGCCCATAATCCTAAGATCTGGAGCCTAGCCTAAGGTCAATGTGGAAAGGACTCCCACTACGATGACGCCTCATTCACAATTTGATGCCTGATGTCATAGTAGACCTCATCTCATTATAGGTTTCGATACTGGCCAAATAGGGACATCCGACAACCTCCGCCGGACCTCAACCTAATGGTGGTATAACCAAATCGTGATGAGTTCATACTACCATCAAACGTCATCTAGAAACAGGTATCACACAGTGAAATCCTAACCTAACTTGGTCGCTAGGACCACGTGGGGAAAGGGCATCCCACTAGGGTTATCATACTTCTTATGGAGACATTAGTTAATTATCTCTAAATAAATCTAACACTACATCTATCTCGGTGCACAGTACTTGGCTACCTGAACTACCACGAGGGCGGTTACCGCCTTTCCTTTTAGCTAGCCACCGGATTCGCACGTGTTAGAAGCATATAGAGACACCGGTGAATCCATAATTTTAGTACTAACCCTAAGCCTGATCTAGAGACTAACTCACAAGCAAGAATGATAATCATATTATCATCGGGGTTCTCTAAATACTGAATAAAGAGAAACAACAGAGAAAGCATCCAAACTGAATCAAGTCCAGGGTCCGACCCCTGAACCTGAATAGCACAGCCAAGATATCCTGCTCTTCCGTTCTACACGATCTCTGATGACGATCCCCTTCATCACCAATGTGCATGCTTCGCCGGGTCTTTGCACGCCATGGTACCGCTTGCCCGAACCATGGATGTAGCATCATCTCCTTCTTCCTGTGACCGAAAAACTAACACGCTCCGAGCAAGTGCTCGTTCGTGTACAATTTCGCTAGAAAGTAAAGAAGACAATCCTAGAAACATGGCCAGGGAACCGAGGATGGTCAACCCCCACCCTCGCCCATCTAGAGCCTTACAAATCCACAAAAATAATCAATGCAAAATAAAATCTGGGGTCCGACTCCCGGATGCATGCAATCACAGATTACTATTCAGCGCGGCACCTGCAAAAAGACGATACATAGCACAATCCATATGCATGATCTACGCCGAACCCCGATAAAAACATATGCTATCATATATTCACATGATGTTTTCACGAATTCATGCATGAAACATACACCAAATCGTGCTCTGATACCAATTGTTGGAATTGGTTCCGTGTATCGGAGTCGCAGCGGAAGAAAAAAGAAAGATCCGAAGATCATACGGTGTATGTTTCATTACAATTCATGATACAAAACATTCTACATGCAAATCTACGATCTTAGCATATGTGCGGACACCCTAGAGGCATACTACGATCTACGGAAGACATGCATGCATCTACTTAGATGTTTAGATTCATCATACCTTATGGATCTATGATCTGGAGATTACAGAACGATGAAGAACCGCACTTGAATCGTAAGGGAAACTGTCGGATAGCACCTTGTCCTTTGTGAATTGAAGAATCCTCGAAATCCCGTCTTTGAGTGCAAGGATTTCGAGCTGACGGAAGAATCCATTGCGAAGACGATGGCGAACCTCAAGATTTTCTCCTCCTCTTTCTCCTTTCTTCCTTCTCCTTCCTTCCTCTTCCTTCTCCCTTCTTCTTCCTCTCTTTTCCTTGGCCGAAACCACAAAGGAGGAGCACAAAGGGTCGGATTTTTGGAGGGGAGGGAGTAGAACCTTAGGGCCGGCCCCTCCCCTCCCTATTTCCTTTATAGGGCCAGTCTCCCATGGCTCCAAGGAGCCTAGGGCCGGCCCCTAGGTGGATAGGGATGAGGGGGGATCGGATTTAGGTCTTCCGGGTGTCTATCGTGAAGTCCGGGCGAAAACGCCCTTCACGAAAAGCGAAAAACTGAAAGTGAGACTGAGTGAGGTGCGCTACTCGAAATCGAGTTCCGTCAACGCCTGTGAGCTCCTGGAATTATTCCGCTCAATCTAAGATCCATATTCAATATGTTCTAAGCCATATTTCAGTATTAACCAAAATACCCCTACGGCCCGTAATATATGTGAGTTGGGTTCTTTGGCTCCGGGCTTGCGCTCCATCGTGCTACTTCGCATCCAACGTATCCAACTAGGTCGGGGAACAATTCCTATACACAACGACAGGGTGGAACCTTCAGGGTTCGGGATCTCTAGCTCCAACCGGATCCCTGATTAACTGTTCCGGTGACACACCGAAAGTTCCGTTAATCAGCCCTAATCCGATTAACCCGCGTAGCCACCCAGAGTGCGACGCGAGTTGAACTCTAGTGATCCTAAACTTATGTTACTCCCTCGTAACCCTGTTCTCTACTATACTCCGATAATCCGTAGTCCCTCCTATTACTGGTGCCATGATACGACTCGGGCGGTGGGAAGCACCGTCAGATCCCGATCGATCATCTAACTAGGGTTTGATGACTTGTCATCTATAACACCACACACCTTTCGGTGCTATGCCTAGCATCCGGAACATCGTCAGTCATACTGACAACCACCAGGCCTGGATTAACTGTGTGGACAGATTGACACATCAAAACGTACCCATCTAACACTGGACGTCGGATAACCTGTAGGGATTACATGTCACTCAAGCGCCAGCCGGGTAACCCAACGTACCGTGGTATTGGACTATGGAAGGTCCGCACACGTTGGCACATCAAAGCACCACACAACTGGTTGGCCCAGTGGACATGGTCCCTCAGGGTTAAGGACAGATTATCTATAGTAGTAAGACGGTTTATGCACCAGTGTCTGAATCACTGAACTGTGCACCATCTTGGTTCTTGTTCAACACGATCATCGTGCTTGGTCAGGTGAATGGAAATCCCACGTTCCCGTGGTAGAGACTTCACCACATCCTCTACCTGCCAACAGCTTGTTCTCGGTGAAGCGACCGGTATCACCTAAGCTGTGAACTAGTTCTAGGTCTACACAGAATTGGTCCACTGGGTCTCCCAAGCATGGATCCTCCATGCACCTCAGTGGCCTACTGTGTTCCCTAGGGTCCTTTTATTATATGAGAATTATCATATAACATAGTAGTATTCTAATTAAAGCAATAACCAAAGTCATCTTCATTAATGTTAATACAGAAAATCCATGCTAAGGATACACGAGCTACAATATGAATCGCATCCAAGGTCGAAGCCTTCTGCTTTAGAACAGTCACGAAATGGTCCCTACTCTAACTGATTAGCTTCTTCTTGATAAAATGAAGCTTCTGAGTCATATTAAGAGCCGAGTTCTCATGCTAACCCGCTTCCTCCCACCAGCCTCTCAGTAAGTCACCAAAACCTTCCTCTACAGCCCACATTAGCTCAAAGCGAAAAGGAGGACGCATCGATGGAATGGAATCAGTCACTAAAAGGATCAATGCATGGTCTAAAAATAGGAAGCCAATCCCATTTGATTAGAGCTCGGGTATCTAGAATCCCAGTTTGGAGAGATGAGAAAATGATCCAACCTAGCCAAGATTGGATCTTCCCTCTTATTGCTCCAGGTGAATGTGCGACCTGAGAGTGGCAGGTCTATCATCTCCTAATGGCGGATAAAGTCAAAGGAGACCCTTATGGCCGAAAGATCTCCGCCACTATGAAGTCTCTCCCCCTGCCCCTCTCTTGACATTGAAATCCCCTGAGATAACCCAAGGCCTAGCGAAGTTCGCCCGAAGGGAAGACAGTTCTGCCCAAAAGCCATTCCCCCTACTGTGATCAGTAGGGCTGTAGATGGAAGAGATCATCCATTCCTCTCCATCTAGCCTGTTCCTCATGATAAGAGAGAGGGAGAAGACCCCTATGATCGTACTCCAAAGAAGAAAGAGGTCATTACTGTACCCTATTGTTAGATTCGATATGGTCTATAGCTCGTAAAACACTAGGTTTGGTCGTATATGGTTGATAGTTTATTTAGGATTGTATAAAGGTACATATTATTATACGTGCTTTGTTTACAGAACTTAAGGAGCTATAGCTATATAGTAGTCCATCTGATTGGGAGACTCAGCGGATTGGTCCTATGAGCCTAAATCATTCACAGCTCTGATTTGGGTTGGTCGCCCTATCAGGATAAGCTATTGGAATGACAGAGCATGAGTATCTCCATAATGGTCATTACCAGGCAAAGTGTCTGTGGCCGAACGGAACCAACACAATGCACAGATCGGTGAGCAAACATCGGTGCAGATAGCTATGTTTCTGCTTAGGATAATTGGTCCTAAACCCTGAGGAACCGTGATCGGTGGACTAACTAGCTGCGTGTAACTTTGGTTCACCAACGTGTGAGGGATCTAACCAATACCCAATACCACGGTGCACTGGGTTACTGGGCTGGCGTTGCATCGGCACGTCACTCTTGCAGGTCATCCACATCCTTACCAGGAGGTGTGTTCCTTGGTATGACATACACCGCACTAAACCCAGGCCTGGTGGTCAGTAGTTGAGCTGTTGACCGGATCTAGTTGCTTGGCTAAAGCAATCGAAGGTGCGATGTGATAGTCAACCTGGAAGAAACCTAGTCATATGGTTACTCGAGTTTGACGGTGCTTTCCACCGCTCAAGTTGACTCATGGCACCAAGTGGAGGGACATCATATTACCAATACTAAGCGGCGAGCAGGGGTATACGAGAGAGCTTAATAAGTCTAGGAGAATTGGAGTGCAGCCTGCATCGTACTCTGGGTGGCCACACAGGTTAACCAGGACCCAGAGGATTGACAGGGACGCTTGGGTAGTGTATCGATTGGGTCCGATTGGAAGCCATGAATCCTAGTCCCTGAAGGTTCCACCCTATCCACGATCGTTACGGATCAATATTTTTTCCTTGTATCACAGCATATTATGAGTTGAAGAAATAATGTCTAATTGTCCTGTGTTCCGTGAGTGCATCGCACTAGAGCATGCTAGTTGCACAAGACTAAGTATGTTCACTAGGGGGCAACCCCAGAGTAGTATAGGGACACACGATGTTGCCATTATATCATAAGGAGTCCATTTCGTGTGTGCGTGTTGCACTAGAACGCAGAATATGAGTTTAGTAATTTTTTACTATAGTGTACCCCACCTTTTACTAAGGGCACCCCAGTAAATAGTAAAAATGCTATTCATCATCCTATGGTGTATTGCCTTTTTAGCGATGCCGATGAGATACCCTAAGTGTAAGGATGCATTATCGTGCACGTAGATGGGCCATACAGTCCCACATGAGGTGAACGACCACTCGATGCATGGGGGCATTTTGGTTATTTCAAAATGTCCCGCATGCCCTAGTAGCCACCATCCTCACTAGGGCTAGCTTGCATGGCATCAAACTTATAATTAAGGGATTAATTCAGATTTAAAATATTTTGAATCATCTCTTTAATTGTAATAATTTTAATGTGGCAACTAGTAATAAAAAGGGGCATTGAATTTGAGAGTAAAGAGATGGAGAGAGAGAGAGAGGAACAGTTTCAAATGGAAAGGGAGAGTGAGGGGCACAAATTTTAGATCTGATATAGTGCATCCTTCTTAGATTTCCTAAAGAGAACCACCCCCTCTTCTCTTATGGTTTGGGTTTTTGCCATCTCTCTCTCTCGGGTTCATCTCTTCTCTCTCCCTCATCTTCTTCTCTAAGTGTGTGTGTGAGATTGATGGAGATCGCTTACACTCAGAGACATTCAGAGATTAGAGGGCAAGAATCTGGAATGATATATGAGATCGGGTGAATCCGAAGAGATTCATCTATCTCTTGCGCGAGGATCCCGCTTGTGATTGCTGCCCAGAATTTTACGGGTAGATCTGCACTGTTTCGATCACTGCAGGAGCTATAAAAGTCCAAATGACTTCAAACTAGATGCAAATTCTTGGCGTTGAAGTCTTCTTTCCAGCAAATCAAGTTTTGCTCCGTTCTGATGTTGAGATAGAAAGTTACAACCTTCGCACTGAAGTATATTCGTGTAGATCCGAATTCATTTTTATCAACATTGAAGAAATTCTTTGCGGTGTTAAATTCCGCACGAAGGTATAACCTACTAACCCCTATATCTATCATAATGCATACATATAAGATATGTTAATTATTTCGGTAGATGACTATAGGGGTTTGATTCGTATTCATTTTAGCATTTGCGTATATGATTAATATGAATGAAAATTTTAAAATGTACCGCACATCTAAACGATCCTCGGGGTCAACTCCACCTTCCGTTGTGCCTCTGATATCATTCCAACAAATGGTATCAGAGCTATTTTGGTGTGCGATTCATGAGAAATTTTTTTCATGGAACGAATCGTATGCGCATTTGATAAACGAATGCGTCACCGGGGTTTGCATAGATCATATATTCATATATGTCGCATATTAGGCATAGTATGTTTTGCAGGGCACCGCTATAGTGTGATTGTTTGCTTTCGGGGGTCGGACCCCGGAATATAATTGCATAGTATTTCGATTGTATCTGTGATGGATAAATATAAGGCCTAATGGGACAAGCGCATAAAGGTTGACCACGGCTTGGTTTTTCCCGGCCCTTATTACTATTCTTGTCTTTATTCTTATACCAAGGAAAATGTGTACGAACGAGCAATTGCTCGGAGCGTACGAGTATTTTTAGTTACAGGTTGAAGTCATGGAGGACAAGGCCAGATCAGAGATTCATCACTGGAGGACCGAGTGCGGTGGCCTGAAATAAGAGGAATATCTGGAAGATGCCATGATAAGAAATGTCAGAGCATTGCTAGTCAGGTTCAGGGGTCAAACCCTGAACTTGATATCAATGGATATTCGTTTTTTCTTTTGTTGGATATTTCTCTAAACCCCGGTGAAAGAATATAATCTGATGCAGTATGTGTTAGATTGTGGGATGCCCTTTCCCTACTATTTGTGGGATGCCTATTCCCTACTTGGTCCCTGTAACCATTAGGTTAGATCTCCATTTAATGACACCCATAGTCTAATTGGTGTTTGATGGTAGTTGGATCCCATAACACTCGATTATGCCACCGTTAGGTCATGGTCCGATGGAGGTTGTCGGATGTCCCTAATTGGTTTGACATCGAAACCAATAGTGATGTGGAGATCACCTACAGCATCAGACATTAAGTTGCATACGAGAAGTCATACTAATGGGAGACCTTTCCTTGTATGTCTAGACCATAGGCTAAGCTCTAGAGCACAAAGGGTAATGATCATTTTATTTAGTATCAAAGGCTTGGAGAGTACGTAATGTGATTCCCGAGAGAAAGGTGATAACTGAGTATCCACAGGATAGGGACTATGGTCCTCTCCAAGTCTATCTATACTTCTTAAGAGATCTTAACTCTAGTGGGAGCGTAGTATGACCAGGGTCTAGGTCTAGGTTGTCGCAACCTATGATCTAAAATACTTGCATTAAAATAACCCTCACCATAATTAAGGGATGTGTAAGAGGACTCAGTATGAGTGCCCCTGACCTTAATGGCCAATTGCTGAATTTTCGGGTGATAGGGTATGGCTCAACATCCCCCTCGGGTGAGAGTTATGTTCTATCATGCCAGAGGCTTAGCAGTCTCCTTCAGGATTTGATGGTCACAATGCCAGGAGGGAAGGGCTTTTCCCGCCCTCGCGGGGGCCGTATGAACTCCCGTGTTGTGATTGTCAAGGCTCGTGGGTAAGCATCTGAAGCACCCATGACGCTACCCGTTGCATCGCATGGAGATCACTGGGGGCTAGCCAAAAGGTACCATGATCCATTATAACCCGTCTGTGGCAGATTTGGATTGGGTCAGAAAGACCCGATGTAAGCGGAGGACGGTACACACTGCCCCCTCGGGCGGGTGTATCCAAATCTAAGATCTCACATATATGGTAAATTACTCCATAGAGATGTCTTCGCTTTGAGGGTAGCGTTGGCATATGGATGTAATTAGCTTGTTTTAAAAATATCCTTAAAATAAGTTTAATATATTTTATATTCAACCGTAGATCCCCTGTCCGCTATCCCATTAGACAACTAGATAACGGGTACCGACTTCGTAGACCAATAGTGCCATCATGACCTTATGTTTAGGGTTGGTAAACTACTATGGCTATAAATCTTAATGTCCCTAAACCAGACCTATCAGGTCCAGATGCCACTATGGTACAGGCTAGGGCATATAACGACTAACGAGAGTCTGTAGAGATGTGCAAGTGCTATGTCATAGCACACTTGCGGATAACTCTTCAGAAGTAAGTCAGAGATATACCGGGTTCTCTGATGTAATGTTCTGTTATAGCATCAGATGTCTGAGGGGCGCAGTCAAATGACTCGCTATCTCACCATCAAGAAACTCATCAGCACTAAGATGTTTGATGGAATACCGGTTTGGAAACACATTCTTGGGTTCCAGAGCGAACTATTTTTTCTTTGACATAGTGCTAGATGTCGAGGTGATGGAGAATATCTGTCTTACATCCTTATATAGAACCTTTGAAGGATTTGTCAGAGACTTCAGCCTTTACAAGCTAGAGATGACAAATGTGAAACTTCTTGGAGCTATCCAGGTCACCAAGGATGGGATCAAGATTAAAGGTGATTCCTTTAGTGCGTAACTTAGGCCTTCTATGAAGAGTCTAAAAGTTAGAACTGATCAGAAACTAAAAATTATACCTATATAGAATCAGGAGCGGACTCCTAAGTCTGGTGAAGTCTAGTATGAAAGTACTTCTGATGTGGCAATACATGGGGTATTGAAAGATTGAATATGGTCTCAGGGTGCTAGGACAGATAAACATCAACTCTTGGCAAAGTTGAATTGCCATCCAGTAGCAGTTCTTCTGCTTCTTGAAATATGGACTTTGTGTCTATAGAGATTCAAGGAAAGTAGAACGCTATTTATTAGTAAAGTGGTCCTAGCATAGATACTGATACCATAACTACTACGGAAACTATTAATATGTTATCTTAGATTTTCCGATAGAAGGATTTTGATCCTTAGAGATTTAGTTATGTTTCCTCCAAGATAAATAAAGGTTTTCAATTCTAATCGATGGATTTAGTGTATCTTTTAAACTAAATAGGTACCTTCATTGTTAAAGGAATAGCTCATAATAGTCTCTTTGTATTAAAATCCAGTTCGAAAATAGATTACATAATAGCTGTAGTATCTAATTCATTTTAATCCTTTGGATAACCTAACCCAATTGTGGCTCCTATGACTTAGATATATTATCTCAGATATAATTCAAAGTTTAGTGAAGGCCAGGTTTCTAGATACAGATCCCTCGGAGACCCTTCTGACCTGTGAGTCTTGTTTGGAAGGCAAAATGACTAAAAAGGCCACTAAGGTATTGAAGTTAGCTCATTCTGACGTATGTGGTTCTAAGAGCATCCAGATAGGTAATGACCATTGGGTGAGTTCCACATGTACCTAATGGGGCATGGGATGATATCCCAGTTAATTGCTTCAGGGACACCATGCCAGAATGGAATATCCAAGAGAAGGAATTAGACCCTGTTGGATATGGTCTATAGAATGATAAGTTTTGCCAAGTTTACTACCCACTTTCTATGGGTTATACCTTGAGAAACAGTAGAGTATATCTTGAACAATGTCTCATTTAATCAGTGTCTCGTACCCCTGAAAAGCTGTGGTCTGAGCGAAAGCCTAAAATACGACATTTTAGTATATGAGGATGTCTTGCATATGTGCAGAAGGACAAGAGGGATAAGATGAAGACTAAGTTCAAGGTATATCTATTTATAGATTATCCTAGAAAAATATAAGATGGACTATCTATGATCCTGAGGAATACAAGGTGATCCTTTCTACAAATGCCATCTACCTAGAGCAGGATTCTATTATAGACCATATGTCCACTAGTAATGTAGTTCTGGGTGAATTACTAGATACTAGTGGAGAGCGCGTGATTGAAAATATAGTGGTAGTAGATGATATAGACACTAGTATACCATAAACTGTAGAAATAATTTGCTCTGTACGACAACCATCTTGTCGCAGTGGGAGCACCATTAGTGCTCTTAAAAGACTTTATGGACAAACTTTGTAAGTTAGTCCATAAATTCAAGAGGATAGCCCCTTGAGCTACGACGAAGTAGTGAAATTTTTTGACAGAACTGTCTGATAGAAAGTCATGGAGGCAAAGCTTGCATCAGTGTCCAATGATACTCTTTTGTACCAAGGTTCATCAAAGCTTCATAAAAACATATTTGGACTAAGTCAAAGTTAAAGACCCGTATAAGCGGATCACTATGCGCACCCTCCCTCGAGTGGGCGTATACTGAATCCAAGACTTGCGCACCTGGCAACTTAGCCCATTGGATAGAAGTTGGCAAAAGAGAGGACATATGATGCAGTTTCCAGGCTTAGGAGTCAGCAGGACAGGAATACCTGGCTTACAGAATTGCAAAGGTTCATTTATGGACTGAAGCAAGTATCCAGGAAAAGCAATATCTATCTTGATCAAGTATGATCTATTCATATATATTTGATCAAAATAAGCCAAGTGTGTACAAGAGGAGCGATGGAACTATAAGGTTGTACTTAATACTTTACATAGACGATGTTCTATTGATTGAAAATAAAGTAGGGACGTTGCCTAAGTTAAATATCTATTTATTATCTTAATTCGACTGAAAGTCCTTCGTGAGACGAGTTATGTTCTAAAGATCATGATAACTCGAGATCGTTAGAACATGATTCTCACGCTATCACAAGCTATGCATAGAGATATTGTTCTAGCCAGAATCAATATACAAGACTCCAAAAGGGGTTTCTTGCTAAAGTTTGAAACCGTCGAATGATATATATCATATGACACCTATGGAGATGACAGAAATACAAAAGGTACCGTATGCTTATGCAAGTGATAGTCTTATGTATATCATGTTGTATAAGATGCTAGTTATCTATTGTGCAGCAGGAATAGTGAGTCAGTTTTAGTCGAATCTGGGTCTAGTTAGCTGGACTGATGTGAAGAGTATACTCGATATCCTTGTCAAACAAGGACTATGAGTTAGTTTATACTTCACAAGACTTGACGCCGATTGGATGCACAAGATCTGATTTAGCATCAGATGTGTAATCCAGAGAATCGACTTTAGGTATAGTTTTACCTTGGGATAATAAGTGGCTAGTTGGCAGAGTGTGAAGCTATAATGCATCACGGGCTCCACCACAGAAGCCTAAGCATATTGCATCGTGTGAAGCAGGAAAAATAGGTGGTATGGCTCGGTAAGTTCATAGTAAACTTGGGAAGCATACCAGAAGCTCAGTTTTTTATTGTAACAACAAAAGAGCAGTAGCAAGAGCCTAGGCACCACCATAAAGGGGAAACATATCAAATATAAATTCTACTTGATCTGGTAGTTTTAGAAGGAAAGGCAAGTGGCAGTAATCGAGGTAGCATCTATAGATAATGTTACTGATTCCTTCAGGGAATTCCTGCAAAGGCTTTTGGGCAGCATGTAGAAGCTATTGAGCTCTAGATCGTTTTTCCTCACTAGACCAAGTGGAAGATTGTTTGATTTGATATGGTCTACATCTCATAAAACCCTAGGTTTGGCTGTATATGGTTGATAGTTTATTTAGGATTGTATAAAAGTATGTATTATTATACGTATTTCGTTTACAGAACTTAAGGAGCCATGGCTATATAGTATTCCATCAAAGTGGAAGACTCAGTGGATCGATCTTATAAGCCTAAATTGTTTGCAGCTCTGATTTGGGTTGGTTGCCCTATCAGGATAAGCTGTTGGAATGACAGAGCATGAGTATCTCCATAATGATCATTACCAGGCACAGTGTCTGTGGCCGAACGGAACCAACACGGTGCACAGATCGGTGAGCTGATACCGGTGCATATAGCTGTGTTTTTGCTTAGGGTAATCGGTCCTAAACCCAGAGGAACCATGACTGGTGGACTAACCAGTTGCGTGTAACTTTGGTTCACCAACGTGTGAGGGATCTAACCACAGCCCAATACCACGGTGCGCTGGGTTACTGGGCTGGCGTTGCATCGGCACGTCACTCTTGCAGGTCATCCACATCCTTATCGGAAGGTGCATTCCTTGGTATGACATACACCACACTAAACCCAGGCCTGGTGGTCAGGAGTTGAGTTGTTAACCGGATCCGGTTGCTTGGCCAAAGTAATCGGAGGTGCGATGTGATAGTCAACCTGAAAGGAACCTAGTCATATGGTCACTTGAGTCTGATGGTGCTCTCTACCGCTCAAGTTAACTTATGGCACCAAGTGGAGGGACATCATATTACCAATACTAAGCAGAGATTAGGGGTATACAAGAGAGCTTAATAAGTCAGGGAGAATTGGAGTGTAGCCTGTGTCGCACTCTGGGTGGCCATGCAGGTTAACCGGGACCCAGAGGATTAACAGGAACGCTTGGGTAGTGTGTCGATCGGGTCTGGTTGGAAGTCATGAATCCTAGTCCCTGACGGTTCCACCCTATCCACGATCGCTACGGATCAATACTTTCTCCTTGTCTCACAGCATATTATGAGTTGAAAAAATAATGCCTAATCGTCTTGTGTTCCGTGAGTGCATCGCACTGGAGCATGGTAGTTGCACAGGAGTAAGTGTGTTCACTAGGGGGGCAACCCCAGAGTTGATGGAAATAAATTCATGGTAGAGGCCCACAGCGGAAGCAAAGTGAAAGTCTGAAGACCGGGAGCGGTGTACGTTACATATCAAAATTTTCATCAAAACGATCTACACGTGCGTGTATGAATCTAGCATAGCAACTACACGAATCCTAACGTCGATCTAACAGGAAAGAAAAATCCAGTATTCATGCATGTTCTATTTATACTAGATCTACATATTAGAGATCATACATGCGTGTGGATTCTTTCACCGCAACAAGTTTCTTCTTTGTCGATGGAGACGGACTTAGATCTGCTCGATATACATTCGGTGCAACGGCCATAACTTTCTGTTCCGAACTCAGATTGGGCTAAAATTTGTACTACAGGTAGAGAACGCCGAGATGCAACTTTTGGAATAAGTTTCACCTCTTTTGGACTTCTGTAGCTCTTAAAAATATAGAAATATCACTAATTTTCTGTGCAGATTCTTGATAGCAAAAGCTTACGGGAGATGCCTTCTAGTTCACCCGATCTTGCATGATGCACTGTACCTCATTGATAGATCTCTGAGTGCCTCCATCTGACGAGCCTTCTTCTTCTATAAAACACCACGCGAGGAAGATGAGTCGCCATCCAATGGCGTAAGCGAGGGAGAGATAGACGAAAGAGGAGAAGAGAAGAGAGGAGAGGGGGCGGCTAGGGTTTCCCCATAGCGTGGCTGGCCCTAAGGCTTGTCATCACTGACCCCCTCTCTCCCCCATTACTCTTATATAGGGATGCCCTATCCTTATGGATGAGGCTAGTACGGATAAGGTTCAACTAATTCAAACCTCTCCCTATATATCTCTCCTTTATCTCTATCTACTCCTTGGTTTTGAAAACGGTCAAAACTCGCCCATTTTCTATGCCTCATGACCGGCCCCATTCATTGGAGGCAACAACCTCCTGAAACCAATAGGGCCGGCCTTGACCAGTCTCCCAACACTTAGGGTCGGCCCCCCTAGTGTATAGTGGCGCATAGTATGACCAAAACTCCCTTATATCACTAGTTGGTCGTTCTTCGTGTACAAGACTTTGCAAGGCACACATAAGTGAAGTGCACCAGTGATTTCACTATTCTCTGAGGTTCCCGTAGGGTGCCCCTAGTAAAGTCAACTGGTCAACTCGCAACATGTTCCGGTACTTCGCACCCATGTGGCAGAGTCCACTTATGGTAAGGGATTGCTACATGCATCTCTGCGCTAACCTAGGGTTTCCCCTTAGTGCACACACATAGACAAAACTACCGTGCACTAGTGCAAAGCACTCATAGAGCGTATGATTGGACTTCTCGCTTTCTCTAACTGCGTTCTGTATTTCAAGAAGATGGTACAAGGACCGTACATAATGTGGATAAGATGAAACCTTCAGGGACCAGGCCAGGTTCATGGCTTCCAACTTAGACTCAATCGATACACTATCCGAGTGTACCATCGATCCTTTGAGTTCGAGTTAACCTGCATGGCCACCAAGAGTGCGATGCAGGCTGCACTCCAATCCCCCCGGATTTACTATGTTCTCCTATATTCCCCTGCTTTTTGCTTAGTATGGTAAACTCGCTGTCCCTCCATCTGGTGCCATGATGCAACTCGAGCGGTGGAGAATACCGTCAGACTCAAGTGCTTATATAACTCGGTTCCTTCCAGGTTGACCACGTATATCGCACCTCCGATTACTCTGCCGAGTAACTGGATCTGTCACCAGTCCAACTGATGACCACCTGGCCATGGTTTAATACGACATAGGTCAGACCAAGGAACGCACCTCCCATTAGGGGTATGGATGGCCTGCAAGAGTGACACGCTGATGCAACGCCAGCCGGGTAACCTAATATACCGTGTTTTTAGATCACTGCATCTGGATCCTCACACATTGGTGTACCAAAGTACCACACAACTGGTTAGTCCACCAGACATGGTTCCTCAGGGTTTAGGACTGTTTTACCCTAAGCAGAAACACGGCTTAGTGCACCAGTGTCTGCTCACCGATCTGTGCACCGTATTGGTTCCGTTCGGCCATAGATACTGTACCTGGTAATAACCGTAGTGGAGACACCCACGCTCTATCATCCCAACAGCTTATCCTAATAGGATAACCAATCCTAATTAGAGCTGCGAACGTATTTAGGTTACATGAGACCAGTCCCTTGAGTCTCCCACTCAAGTGGATTATCATATAGCCATGGCTCTCTGTTCTGTAATCAGAACACGTACCAAGGTACGTACCAATATATAATCCTATACTATCAACCATATATAGCTAAACTATAGGTTTTTACGAGCTGTAGACCTCACCAATTCCAACAAGAGTAGTGTAGGGACACACGATGTTGCCATTTTACCATGAGGAGTCCATTCCGTGTGTGCATGTTGCACTAGAAAGCAGAATGTGAGTTTAGTAATTTTTTACTATAGGGCACCCCACCTTTTACTAGGGGCACCCCAGTAAATAGTAAAAATACTATTCATCATCCCATGGTATATTGACTTGTTGCCGATGCCGATGAGATACCCTAAGTGTTAGGATGCATTATCGTGCACATAGATGGGCCATCCATAGTCCCACATAAGGTAAACGACCACTATATGCATGGTCATTTCAAAATATCCCGCATACCCTAGTGGCCACTATCCTCACTAGGGCTAGCTTCCATGGCCATCAAACTTATAATTAAGGGATTAATTAAGATTTAAAAGATTTTGAATCATCTCTTTAATTGCAACAATTTTAATGTGGCAACTAGTAATAAAAATGGGCATTGAATTTGAGAGTAAAGAGATGGAGAGAGAGAAGAACGGTTTAAAATGGCAAGGGAGAGTGAGGGGCACGAATTTCAAATTTGATATAGTGCATCCTTCTCAGATTTCCTAAGGAGAACCACCCCCCCTTCTCTTATTTAGGGTTTTTGCCATCTCTCTCTCTCTCGGGTTCATCTCTTCTCTCTCCCTCATCTTCTTCTCCAAGTGTGTGTACGAGATTGATAGAGATTGCTTGCACTCTGAGACACTCAGAGATTAGAGCGCAAGGATCCGGGACGATATGTGAGATCGGGTGAATCCGAAGAGATTTATCTATCTCTTGCGGGAGGATCCCGCTCGTGATTGCTGCCCAGATTTTACGGGCAGGTCTGCACTGTTTTGATCACTACAGGAGCTATAGAAGTCCAAATGACTTCAAACTAGATGCAAATTCTTGGCGTTGAAGTCTTCTTTCTTTCAAATGAAGTTTTGCTCTGTTCTGATGTTGGGATAGAAAGTTATGGCCTTCGTACTAAAGTGTTTGTGCAGATCCGAATTCATCTTTATCAACATTGAAGAAATTCTTCACGGTGTTAAATCCCGCACGAAGGTATAACCTACTAACCCCTATATCTATCATAATGCATATATATGAGATATGTTAATCATTTCAGTAGATGACTATAGGGGTTCTATTCGTATTCGTTTTAGCATTTGCGCATATGATTAATATGAACGAAAATTTTAAAATGTACCGCACACCTAAACAATCCTCTGGATCAACTCCACCTTTTGTTGTACCTCCGATATCATTCCAACATCTACTAGAATACCTCCTGATGCTCCAATAGCATCATTTGCTTCCCATTTGGCAATCTTCTTAGTACTCAGTGAGCGGAAAAATAAATAGACGCAAATGACGTCCACATCATGGATAGACGCAAAGGTACTAGCCACTCGTCTCTTCTCTGATTTGCCTAAGCCTCTAACGTTCCAAGATAGAATATTCATTAAGAAACCACAAAACTCCATCAGGCTGAAGCTAACTTCGCCCTCCTCTCTTCCATCGCTCGAATAGACTCCAGAAAGAATCTAACACCAATTAACTCTTGGGTAGTAATAAACCCACATTTTTTAGCTATGTCCAAACTTACATAATCCTCCAAAAGGGAAAGAGGCAAGGAAACCAAAGGGTCAGACTGGTCTAGCTCCAAAAGGGGCATCTTCGACCAAACCAAGGCTTGAGCCAGCATCGGGTCCTCCGTCGAGCGCTGCAAAATTTGTCTGAAACTTCTCCTGGTGGTACTAAGCTGGTGTCCGCCATCGGCCGGCTACTCCTGCCTCCCTTGCTTATCCCCTTGCAATGCAATATCGACTAAGGAGCCCCTATTGACATCAAAGTTAGAGTTTAGTTCTCCCCGAAAACGAGAGTTGTCTTTCTCAATAGGTACCGTGTCTGCAACAGGCTCCTCCTGAGCAGCATGGGTGTTCTCATATCCTCCCAAACCGGTAGGGTCAAGGCACCCACTAGAGGTGCCCTCGTCGATGTCCATAAACGGGTTGATGGGGGTGGAACACAGACCTCCCTGGCACCCTCACCCGGAATGGAAAAACCATTGTCTCTCGTGCCCAATTCAAAATTGGAATCGAACGAGAAATCATGGACAAAAAAAGCGCTCCCTGAATGGCAGGTAGTATCTGCATCCCGTGAAATCTACCGGAGGGAGGGCGTACCTGGATCGGGGACCGGGCCTCTACCAAAGACTTCCGCCAGTGATGATGTGTTATCCACCTGCCCACCGACGCAAGCTCCTATCGACCCCAGAATCGGTCCTGCCGACACCAGGAACCGAGGAGGTCTAGTGCAAGACTGGAGGAATCTTGTCGCTTGAGGTCCAGTCACCACTGGAGGTCTGAAGCCTGAGGGAATGATTGGGTCATCCAGAGGGATCCGACTCCCTAGCCCATGGTCCAGAGGTGGAACAGAACCCAAGGGGGGAGGGGGGGAGAAAGGTGCAATCACCTAGCACCTGAGTGGTGAGGCAAAATCTGAACACCCCACAACCGTGAAAGAATTGCATAACAGGAGGCACCAGGATTGGCTCGTAGCAGATCACCATGGCCTGACAGAAGTGGCGGTGGGTGATATACGGGAAGACATTGAAACACTCACTGACGTTCCCATAAGGTTCCAGCAGAGCCCTAATAGAGCTCTCCCCCCCGACATCGAAAAGTAGGCTGAAGATAGTAACCCTAATAGTCGTCATCCTCCGCCTCGCGACCGCCCCTCCTAATTCATCCCAGAGCCGGAAAGAGGCTGAGATGGCACCCAGGTCTCGCTCAGAGGTGGACACCGATTGCCGAAAGACCTGGTACACCCCCGATCTGGATAGAATCTCCATCATCTTCCCCGTCCGAGAATCACCTGGAAGATCAACCGAAGCCCCGGTGTGGGAGGACGCTGAAGAACCAAACGACTCTGGCGATCGTGCCATACCATAATGATGGGAAGTGTGCCCTACCTTACCACGGGCGAAGCAAACGAGGGGATTACGGTAGTCAGCTACAGTATGATCTCTCTCCTCATACCGATGGCACCTATGCTTGAGATCTCCTATGCGACTCCTAGAAACGACTCTCGTCGGGTTGCGCCTGAGCCTCTCTGGCTTGAGGGCCGGTCTCCTAACCACATCAGCGAAGGAGTATTTGGGGTAGAGCTGGGGGGAGGTTTTCAAGGGTGGTCGAGTGGCATCCCCAAGACGCCTATCTCGGGAATGAAACCTCCCTGCCTCTGTCCCTCCCCCTGAGCTGATCCCTGTCCGGGTGGTTGAGGCTCCTCGCGAACCTCCGCTAGTCGTCCCTCGAGAAAGCCCTAGAGATCGCCCTCGAGAACGCCCCATTCTCCCTTCTCCCAAAAGTGTATGTTTGGTTGACGGAAAAATATGGCCCCCCTTAAACTATGATGAGGCAATGAAATCTTCTGATAGTTCTACTTAGCAAAAAGCCATGAAGTCAGAAATTACATCAATATCCCATAATTTTGTATGGACATTTGTTATACCATTACCTAATATTAAATATATTATGTATAAGTGGGTATACAAGAAGAAAAGAGGAACTGATAGTTCTATTGAGAATTATAAAGCTAAATTAGTTTCCAAGGGTTTAACCCAACAAAAAGGGATCGATTATGACAAGACCTTTTCACTAGTAGCTTTGCTTAAATCTATTCAAATCCTCTTATCCCTCATAGCCCATTATGATTGGGATA
Source organism: Chamaelirium japonicum (assembly GCA_947650365.1). Taxonomy (NCBI): domain Eukaryota; kingdom Viridiplantae; phylum Streptophyta; class Magnoliopsida; order Liliales; family Melanthiaceae; genus Chamaelirium; species Chamaelirium japonicum. Next base: position 27,098,515 of record OX393559.1, on the reverse strand, counting down.
TATGGCAGATGGAATTCAAGATAACTTTCCTCAACAGAGATTTGGAGGAAGACATATATACGATGCAACCTCCAGGTTTTGTCTTAGTAAGTTAGAAAGATTTGGTTTGTAAACTTCAAAGATATACTTATGGATTGAAGCAAGCATCCATGAGCTAGAATATCCATTTTGATCAAGCAATCCGTTGATATGGATTTGACAAAAATATGGATGAACCTTGTGTGTACAAGAGATGTGATAAGACTATAATAGTATACTTAGTACTTTACGTAGATGATATCTTACTGATCGGAAATGACGTAGGAACTTTGTCTATGGTAAAATTTTGGTTATCATTGTAATTCGATATGAAAGACTTAGATGAGATGAGTTATATTCTAGGGATCAAGGTAACTCGAGATCACCAGAATAAGACTCTTTCATTCTCAAAGGTTGTTTATCTAGATAAGATACGAGACAGATTCAGTAAGCAGGACTTCAAGAAGGGTTTCTTCCCATTTAGGTACGTATGGTTTGAAATTGTCTAAGTATCAATGTCTTAAGACACCTGAGGAGAAGGCAGAGATACAGAAGTTACCCTATGCTTCGACAATGGGTAGCCTAATGTATGTCATGCAATGCACGAGGCTAGATATCTACTTTGCACAAAGTTATTTCAGTGCAACAGCCATAACATCTGATCCTGAAGTCCAATTGGGTCGAAACTTAAACTGTTGGAAAGTGATCTTCAAGATAGAGATGTAGCATCTTCTTTGAGATCATTTGGACTTCTATAGCTCCTGCAATGATCGAAACAACATATATCTACCAGATAAAATATGGGCAGCAATCACAAGAGTAATCCTCGTGCAAATGAGATGATCTTTGTCAGGTTTACGCGATCTCGCAACTCAATCCAAACTTTTGAACTCGGTTCTCTGAGTGCCTCAGAGTGCAAGCGATCTCCTTCACTCAGTCTCATACACACAAGAGAAGAAGAAGAGATGAGAGAATGAGAGAGATGGAAAAGCAAAAGAGTGGGGAAGGGGGGCAAGCCTCTTCTTGGGAAATCAGAGAGGATGATCTCCGAAACCATGCCCCCTTTCATTTTATGCATTGGGATCCATGCCTTCTCTCTTTTTGTATGTCCGTTAGAAACCATTCCTCTCTCTATCTTTTTAATCTCAAAATTAATGTCCCTAAATTTTTAGTTTCCATATTAGGTTTCTATAATTATGGGTGAGAGATTTAAATCGATTCAAATCTTTCTTATCCCTTGATTATAGGGATAACGGCCATGCATGCTCACCTCATGCGGGAACATGCATGGCATGTCTCTGTGGATGATAATGTACTCTAATACTTAGAGCACCTTATCCGCACCAAGTCAATACATCTAGGGTGGTAAATAGTATTTTTACAATTTATTGGGTACCCTTAGTGAAATATGGGGTGCCCTGTAGTAAAAAATCACCAAACTCACATACCGTATTCTAGTATGAAGCGCACACACGGAATAGACCCCTAATAGTGTAATGGTAATATCGTGTGCCCCTATACTATTTGTTGGAAATAATCCCATGGCAGAGGTCCATAGCAGAAGCGAAGGGAGGTCCGAAGACAGTAGGTGGTGTGTGTTACATATCAAAACTTTTATCAAAACCATCTACACATACGTGTATAAAACTAGTATGGTAATTACTCAACCCCATAGCATCGATCTAGCAAAGAGAACAATCTAGCATGCATGCATGTTCTATCTATACTAGATCAACAAGTTAGAAGTCATACCTCCATACGGAATCTCACCGTGACAAAGTTCTTCTTTGTTGATGGAGACGGCCTCGGATCTACTCGATATAGCTTCGGTGTAACGGTCATAACTTTTTACCCCGAACTCCGATTAGGCTAAAATTTGGACTAAAGGTAGAGAACTTTGAGCTGCAAATTTTGTAAGTGTTTGAGGTTATTTAAAGTTCTGTAGCTCTTGCAATCGCAAAAATATCATTGATCTTCTGCATAAAATCTGGATAATAAGAGATTACTGGAAGCGCCTTCAAGTTCACCCGATCTCGCATAATGCACGACACCTTGTCGATGGATCTCTGAGTACCTCTATGCAACAAGCCTTCTCCGTTTTTGATTCACCACATGAGAATCACAAAAGAGACTTACATGCTGTCCAAAGCTTTTGCAGGAATTCCCTTAAGAAATCAGCAATATTATCTATAGATGCTACCTCAGTTACCTGCCTTTCCTCCTAAAACTATCAAATAAAGTGGAGTTTGTACATAATGTGTTTCCCTTTACGGTGGTCTCTAATCTCCTTGGACCTTGCTTACTACTCTTTTGTTGATACAACAGACAACTAAGCCTCTGGTATGCATCCCGTGTCCTTTAAGGACTTTCTGAGCCATACCACCTGGTATATTACCTCACACATAACAACATGCTCAATTATTGTGGTGGAGATTATGATGCACTCTTTCTTCATACTCTACCAATTACCGCTTCTAATCATAAGGTAAAAATAATTTTTGAAGTTGATTTTCTGGAACGTACATCTGACCCAAAAGTAAGATCTTGTGCATCCAATCGACGTCAGGACCTATGAAGTATAAGCTAACTTACAATTCTCAAAAAATAAGAACTTATGAGTATACCCTTTATATTAGTCCAGTGATCTAGACCCGGGTTCAACTAAAACCGACCCATCAATCTTGCTGCGCAATAGATATCTAGCCTCATAAATTTAATATGGCAAGAGTCTTATCTTCATGCATAACTTGTGAAAGCGAGAGAACCTTGCTCTAGTAATCTCGAGTTTTCTTGATTCCCATAACATAACTTGCCTCACTAGGGTCTTTCATATCGAATTGTGATAACTACAAATCTTTACCGTAAATAATATTCCTACGTCATTTTCAATCAGTAGAATATCGGTAATATAAAGTACTAAATATACCCTTGTAACTCTATCACCTTTCTTGTACCCAATTGGTTTATCCTTATTCTGACCAAATCCGTATGAGTGGATTCCCTGATTAAAATAGATATGCCAATTTCTGGATGTTTGCATTAGTCCATGAATGGACCTTTGCAACTTGTACTCCAAATCTTCCTGACCTGCTGACACAAAGTCTAGGGCTGCATTATACACATATCATTTTTCCAAATTCCCATTAGGGAATAACTGTCTTGACATCCATCTACCAGATTTCTCAACTATAATGGACTGTGATAGATTAATAGGATCCGAAACAGACTTGAGCATAGCTACCAAATAGTAGGTTTCAATATAGTCAATCCATTCCCCTTGGTAACTAATCTAGCTTTTTAAGTCTTAATAAGAACACTAGGTCCTTTTCTTATACACCCCCTATACCCAAAAGGGTGTTTGTATAATAAAAATTGAGATTGTTTCAAGGGACATTGATGCAAGCTCTGCCTCTATGGTCTTTTGTCAGTCAGAGCTATCGTAAGCTCCCACTACTTCATCATAGCTCTAGGGATCATTCTTCTGAAACTCTGGCTTAACTTTAAATTTTCTCCATAGTGTCTTTCAGAAGCTCTAATGGCTCTCCCACAATGACGAGGTGGTGGTGGATAAAGTGAATCATTTCTATTTTATCTGGTATACTAGTTTATGTATCATCTACTCCCACTACTCTTTTGGATGTGCATTCCTACTAGTATCCAGTAGTCCACCCAGAACTACCTTACCAATAAACTTATGGTTTATAATGTAATCTTAATCTAGGTAGATAGTATTCGTAGAAACGATTATCTTCCAAACCTCAAGATCATGAAATAGTCTACCTTATACCTTCTTAGGGTAACCTATAAATAGATATACCTGGAACTTTATCTCCATCCCATCCCTTTTGTCCTTCCGTACAAGTGCAAGATAACCTTATATCATGAGATACTATAGTGTCAGCTTTCGCTTAGACCATAGCTCTTTATAGGTCTGAGACACTGATTTAGATAAAAGATGGTTTGAGATATAAGCTACTATTTTAAAGTACAACCCCACCAAAAGGTGTGTGGTACACTTTGCTATATTCATCATACTACGGACTATGTTAAACATGATCCGATTCCTTCTCTCGAAGACTTCATTATGACGTGTTATCCTTAGAGCTTTTAATTGAGAAATAATCTCATGCTCCCTCAGAACCCCATGGAACCCATCTGATAGGTACTCATTCCCTCGACTAAATCAAAGAGCCTTCTACCGTCTGGACGCTCTAGGAATCATAGACGTTAAAATTAACTAACACCAATACTTTAGTGGCCCTTTTAGTCATTCTACCTTCCAAATAACACTTATAGGTTAAAAGGATCTCCGATGAATCTGAGAATAGAAACTCGGCCTTTTGTTATCACTGAATTTACTTAAGGCAAAAAATCTAAATCAGATATTTCACAAATGGCTTAGCTTCTCTAAAAGATTTAGATGAATTTAAATCAAACACTGTAACTGTCAGAATATTTATTTCCGAATTAGGATTAAATACAAACAGATTATTCTGAACTATTCCTCTAGCAATGAAGATATCCATTCAGTTTGAGAGACACACTAATAGTGTCGTCTAAAACTAAAAACTTTATTTTGCAAGAAGGAAACATAACTAAATCTCTAAAGATCAAAATCCTTGTTTCAGAAAAACTAAGATAATCACATTTAACAGCTTCTGGAGTGGCATATGACATCAGTACCTATGTTAAAATCACTTCCCCATTAAGTAGCTTTCGGCTTTTTTTGAATCTCTATAGATACAAAGTCTACATTCCAAGAAGCAGACGGATTACTACTAGATAGTGACTTAACCCCTAACACTCTGAGGCCATACTTAATCGTTCAATGCCCCCTCTATTCGCCACAGTATAAATATTTCTGTCCTTGGCGTTAAAATACTTAGTAATCCACACCAGTCTCTGCACTGATATAGTTTTGGTTTCTGATAAGTTACTCCCTTGGGCTCTTCTAGAAAAGGCCTAGGTTAAAGCACTAAAGGCTTTTGCCTTCAATCTTGTTCTCATTCTATATCTTTTGGAAAGCTCCTCAGAAGTTCTGCGTTTGTCATCTCTGGCTTATTAAAACTAAAGTCTCTGACAACACCTTCAAATGTTCTAGACAAGGATGAAAGACAGAAGTCTTCCATCATCTCATCATCTAGTACCATGTCTTTGGAATCAAGTTCAATCTGGAACTCAAATATGTGTTTCCGAACAAGTATAACCTCAGAATCTCGATATCAATGAGTATTTTGATGGAAAAGCGATGAGTCTACTGACTTTATCTTTCAAACATCTAATGCAAGTAAAACTTTATTTTAAAAGATCTAGCATATCTCTAACTTGCTTCTAAGGAGTTATCCGCAAGTCTGCTATGACACAGCACTTACAAAGATATTGAGATTAAAAGCCAATGTAGCTTACAACCCTAATCATAAGCTTAAAATAGTGCTTCTGTTCTATATAGTTATAGACTCAATAACTAATTTTCTTATGGGATAGCGGATATGGAACTATATGGTTGAATGAAAGAATGTAAAAAACTTATTTTTTGGATTTTGAAAATAAGCTAATTATATACAAATGCCAACGCTACCCTTACAGTGAAGACACCTCTATAGATTAATTAACTATGTATGTGAGATCTCGAAATCAGATACATCAGCCCGAGGGGGCAGTATGCAGTGTCATCTGCTTACACAGGTCTTTCTTTGACCTAATTCAAATCTACCAACAAAAGGCTTTGATAGACCATAGTTTTTCTTTTGGCCAATGCAACATGATCCTTATGTAAAGCAACAAAAGCCTCATGTGTAATTCAGATGCTTACCCACAAGCCTAGGCAATTACGACACAGGAGTTCATACGGCCCCTATAAGGGTGGAAAAAGTCATTATCTCCTGGCCCCATTACTGTCATAACCTGAAAAAGACTGCTAAGTTATCTGGCATGGAAAAATATAACTCTTATCTGAGCGGAATATTGAGTTACGCCTTCCCACCCAGACACAAAGCAATTGGCTGTGGAGGCCAGAGGATCTCAATGAGTACTCTTACATATCCCTTATTAGAGTTGAGAGTTATTTTAATACAAGTATGAGTATAAACTAAGGTCATGATAACCTATATACTAGACTCTGGTCATACCGTGCTTCCACTAGCATTTTAAGTCATTTGCGAAGCATTAACCAATCTTAGAATATCATAGTCCCTACTTCAAGTGGATTTTTTACTCAAGGATTACATTACATATCTCAAGAATGTCGATGCTCTGCAAACCTAGCTATCACACTAAAGCCCTGGAGCCTAGCCTAAGGTCAAACTAACAGGAAATGACTCCCACTACCATAGCACATTGCTTATAAATTTGACGATTGATGTCATAATAGAATTCTATCTCATTCTAGGTTTCGATGCTGACCAAATAGGCACACTCGACTAATCGGGTATTGACCTAATGGTGGCATAACCAAATATGAGGAATTCATGCTATTATCAAAGGTTAATTAAATAATAAGCATCACAAGTAGAATCATATCCTAACAAGGTCGCTTGGACCCGAGGGGAAAGGCCATCCATCTAAAACACTGATAATCAAATTATCACATCGGGGTTCTCTATAGAAATATAAAGAATTATAGAAAGAAATAACCACACAACTGAATCAAGGTCAGGGTCCGACCCTTGAACCTGACTAGCACAACGCAGACTCTATGTCTCCTTCGCAAGGTTCCTCGATCTGGTGCAAGCCTCTGTATATAATCTCCTAACGCTTTTGCCCTTTGTCGTCATCGTGTACGCTTCGCTAGATCATCATTTTCCTCCAAGGTTCCGCTTGTCCTCCCGGTAGCAAGTCCTCCTTCTAAATCTGTAACTGAAAAAGATCTAGTACACTTAGAGCAAGTGCTCGCTCATACATAATTTTCTAGAAAGAAAAGAAAAATAAGCTTGGAAATCAAGGGTGGTCAACATCCACCTCTTGCCCGATTACGGTTCTAAATCTATCCACACACACTAAAAAAAACATATCCAGACATATACTAGCACATGGTCCGACCCCCGGTAGAAGCAATCACATATCCAGATTATTTTAGTAGTGGTACCCTAAAAGAACGATTCATAGAATATGCAAAATCTATAATATGCATAATCTACTCGTAGAACCCCGATGACGACATATACTAATCATGTGCGCACATGACGGTTTCATGAAAAATATAAAATACACACTACTAGTGTGGCTCTGATACCAATTGTTGGAAATAATCCCATGACAGAGGCCTACAGCGAAAGCAAAGGGAAGGTCCGAAGACCGTAGGTGGTGTGCGTTACACATCAAAACTTTTATCGAAACCATCTACACATGCGTGTATTAAACTAGCATGGTAATTACTCGACCCCCTAATGTCGATCTAGTGAAGAGAGTAATATAGCGTGCATGCATGTTCTACATATACTAGATCTACAAGTTAGAAGTCATACCTCCAAGCGGAATCTTTCACTACGATAAATTTCTTCTTTGTCGATGAAGATGGCCTTGGATCTGCTCGATATAGCTTCGGTGTAACGGCCATAACTTTTCAACTCAAACTTCGATTGGGCTAAAATTTGGACTGCAAGTAGAGAACTTCAATCCATAACTTTTGAAAGTATTTCAGATTGTTAGGAGTTCTATAGCTTCCGCAATCATAGAAACATCATTGATCTTCTGTGCAAAATCTAGACAATAAGAGTTTGCGGGAAATGACTTCTAGTTCACCCGATCTTGCAGATGCACGATACCTCGTCAATGGATCTCTAAGTGTCTCCATGCAATGAGCCTTCTTTGTTTTCGATTCAGCATGCGAGGAAGAAGAACCACGTCTGAACCTTTATGCATACGTGTTGGAGACGAGAGAGGAGAAGAAGAAGAAAGGGGGTGGCTAGGGCATCATCAAGTAGAGGCAAGCCCCCCTCTCCTCATCTATATATAAGGGTCGGCCCCCCATACCTTACGTATGAGGGTTGTGGCCCATGCATATCCCCATGTGCTAGCTAGCAATTCCTAGAAGCTAGGGGAGGGGTCGACCCATGCATATCTCCATGTGCTAAGGGTGGCCAACCTAGCACATGGTGATATTTTGGTTTTCCAAAATACCCCCCATGCCTCTAGTTGGTTGCCCTTCTCGCTTGGGAACTCGTATGGCACACTTACATGGGTTATGACTAGTGCTTCCACTATTACCAGGGTGCCCTTAGTAAAGACCTAGGGTTCCCCTGGTAAAGTTAACTAGTCAATTTGTAACACGAACCGGTGTAGCGCACCCGTGTAGCGAAGCCCACTAAGGTAAGGAGATGACTACGTGTGTCTTTGTACCACTCCAAAATTTTCCATACCACACATATGCACCTACGTATCTATCATGCACTAGTACGATGCACACACGGAGCATAGGGTTATTAGGGTTGGATTTATAACTTCTTCTAATTATATCTTATGAATCAAGGAGATGGTTTGAGGACCGTACATAATATTGATAAGGTGGAATCTTCAGGGACCAGGGTTCATGGCTTCTAACTTGGACTCGATCGATACACTACCCATGTGTATCATCGACCCTCTGAGTCCGAGTTAACCTGTATAGCCACCCAAGGTAAAACACAGGCTGTATTCTAATTTTCCTAGACTTATTATGTTCTCCTTATACCCCTGCTCTCTTCTTAGTAGTGGTAAACCAGATGTCCCTTTACTTGGTACCATAACGTGACTCAAGCGGTAGAGACTACCGTCAGACTCGAGCGCTCATATGACTCGGTTCTTTCCAGGTTGACCATGTACGTTGTACCTCTAATTACTCTACCGAGTAACCGTGTAACGCCCCAATATTTTACGGATTTAATCAACCCGCATAACACTGGGGTGTTAGAAGAAAAACTTGGTATGAAACAAATCCCATCAAATATGAAATTAATTAAGCCTTTTTTATTCATAACCATGCATTATAATATAAAGGTTTGATATATGGCTTGAAATATAACAACTTTTAGCTTTAACGTGACATCTAAATCTTCAACTCTTTACATCACCGCTCCCGCATCCTTGTAATATGGAGTGTATAACGGATCTTCGATCCACTCCGATTTGTTCTCTATTCGTGCTTCCTCCTCTCCTTGTCCTGTAGGGTCAGTCTTTGTAGGGGTCATAACACTTGTAGGGGGGTGAGTCTAATCTACTGACTCAGCTAGTAAACCTAGTTCATTCATAGTAAGATAAATATACTGAAGAAACAGTGAACATGACTATAAATAGTAATTAAAAAGACATTGATCACTCGATTTCTTTTTTGGACTCATCCAGGGTAGGAATCTCAAGCCTTACCCAGGTACTTTTTGTCTCAATAAGGCTAGCCCCACACCTAGGTTCTTTTAGTCACAAGACTAGGCTAGCCCTACACCTAAGTTACTTTTTGGCCTCAGCCAGGGCTAGACCCACACCCAGGTTACTTTTTGACCTTAGCTAGGGCTAGACCCACATCTAGGTTATTTTTTGGCCTCAGCCAGAGCTAGACCCATACCCAAATAAGTGATCAACACATTTCAAAAATTTACAAATCCATAGCATCCTACCATCATTTCAATAACATACACTTAGCAAGAATTAACTAGGTTTAGTCCCCTACCTGAAGAGTTGTAGAATCTTTCACCCAATGCAGATACCTTAGTAAGCTCACGACTTGAAATATATTGTTCTCTTTTGTTAGTTTTATATTCTATTTCCCAAGGATCAGATGGAATCAAATTCCAATATGGATTCCTTCGATTTTTTTAATTAAACTAATTTATTTAATCTATTTTATTTCATAAGGGTATTTAGGTTATTTTTAAAATACTTTGAATTTATACCCATATTGTAGGGTTTTTTGTTCTGAAAACATAGCCCCAAACGGAATCAAGTTCCGAGTCAAATTGATAAATTTATGATCTAATTATAATATAAGGGTAAAATGGTTATTTCTTTAGGTTCCTAGTTTAGCGTTTCAAAATATCGGTAGTTCCAAATCATAACCACCCTCATGTGGTCACAGACGGAATTCAATTCTGAGTTTCAATAAAAAAGTTATAACCATTTTACCTTAGGGGTAAAATGGTAATTTTACTTTTTAATTGTTGGTTCTGGTATATTATGATCGCAGTAGATGTATTTTGTCATTACGAGTCCAAGGCCACTGACGGAGCTCAATTCGGAGCTCGTTTACTCCCGATATGGTCAAAATAACCAGTTTTGATGGAATTTAAATGAGTGGTCTGCTCTTAGTAAAAGGGTCAGGTTGCTCTAAACAATAGTGTTTCAGTCTGATTAAAGTCAGGGTCATTTTATCAGTTAGTTACTGGGCTTAATGGGCTTCGGCCCAGAAGATGTTTAATGGGCTTGGCCCTAATTATACTAAATGGGCTTCGGCCCAATTTCCTAGTAGGCTTTAGCCCAGGAATAAAAATATATACGTTGGCCTACCAGTATAGGGGTGGCCGGCGGCGGACGGCGACCGGAGGCGGCCAGCGGTGGGCGGCGACCGGCGGCGGTGGCGACCGGCGGCCGACGGAGGTCCGGCGGCGACAGGCGGCAGTCAGGCGACAACGGTGGCCGGCGACGGGCGGCGGTTGCGGGCGGTGAAGGTGGTTGGGAGGTAGAAGGGCTGGGCACGAGTTTCGAGGCTGGGGGCATAAGTGCAGAATCATAAAGATTATGGGGGTTTTATAGGCCTTTTTCAGGAATACCAAAGGTCTAAGGTCTTAATTGCAAAACGGCCTATTATTTTATTCATTTATTCAGCTAAGCCAACCGTTTTCGTCCGATAAGAAACCAATAGACTACAGTTTAGCTGTCTTTTGGTCTTTCCCCCCTTACTATAAATATTTATTTTTCTGAAGTATAGTAGGAAAAGTTTTAAGTTTTTCTGGTTAGAGGGGAAGGAGTTAAGATTTTGTTGATAGGTCCCTAGTTCAAAATCCTACCTTGGCTATTTTTTCTTTAATTTTTTAAATATTCTAAACGTGCTCAAAACGTAAAATTTTGTATACAGTTTTTGATCATTTCGACGAGACGGATGCAATGGAATAGTCCAATTTTTATTTTTAAATTTGTAAAAAAAATTCATTATTATATAATATTAAATCATTAATATTTTTGGGATATTATAAGCCGGATCAGGCCAACAGTCCAACTGATGACCACCTGGCCAGGGTTTAATGTGATATAGGTCAGACCAAGGAACACACCTCCCGTTAAGGGTGTGGATGGCCTGTAGGAGTGGCATGCTAATGCAATGCCAGTCGGGTAATCTAGTACACCATGGTTTTTTGGGTCACGTAACTAGACCCTCACACATTTGTGCGCCAAAGCACCACACTATAGGCTAGCCCATCAGATATGGTTTTTTAGGGTTTAGGACTATTTTACACAAAGCAGAAATATGGCTTGGTATGCCGGCGTCTGCTCACCGATTTATATACCGTGTTAGTTCTGTTCGACCACAGACACTGTGCCTGGTATTGACCAAGGTGGAGACATCCATGATTTTTTATCCCAACAGCTTATCCTGATAGGACGATCAACTCTAATCAGAGTTGTGAGCGTATTTAAGTTACATGGTACCAATCCATTGAGTCTCATACTCAAGTAGATTACCATGTAACCATGGCTCTCTGTTCTGTAATCAGAACACGTACTAAAATATGTACCAAGTTGCAATCCTAAGCTAGTAATCATACACAGCTAAACCATTGGTTTTTATGAGCTGTAAACCTCACTAATTCCAACACTACTCTGGGATACCTCTTAGTGAACACATTCAGCCCTGCATAACAACCATTCTCCAGTGCGATACACTAATGGAATACATAATGATTAGGGTATTTTATTTTCAACTCTTATCATGCTGTGAGATAAGGAGAAAGTAAAAATCCATAATGATTGTGGATAGAGCAGAACCTTTAGGAACTAGGATTCATGGCTTTCAACTGGACCAGATCGACACACTACCCAAGTATCCCTATCAATCCTCTGGGTCCCAATTAACCTGCGTGACCACCCAAGTACGTGACACATGCTGCACTCTCATTCTCTCATACTTACTTAGCTCTCTTGTATACCCCTGCTCTCTACTAATATTGGTAATTTAATATCCCTCCACTTGGTGCCATGTGTCAACTCAAGCAGTGAAGAGCACTGTCATACTCTAGTGACCATCTAACTAGGTTTGTTCGAGGTTGACTCATCACAACGCACCTTCGGTCACTTTGGCCAAGCAACCGAATTCGGTCAAAAGCTCAGCTGACCACCAGGCATGGGTTTTGTACGGTGTATGTCAAACCAAGAAACACACCTCTCGGTAGAGATATGAATGGCCTACAAGAGTACTATTGGGGTGCCGATATAATGCCAGCCTAGTAATCCAGCACACCATGGTATTAGGTCATGGTTATATCCCTCACACGTTGGTATATCAAAGTTACACGCATCTGGTTAGTCCACTGATCATGGTTCCTCAGGTTTTAGGACCGATTACCTTAAGTAGAAACATGGCTATATGCACCGTTGTCTGCTCACCGTTTTATGCATCGTATTGGTTTCGTTCAGCTACAAAGATTGTGCTTGGTAATGACCATATTGGAGACATCCATGCTCTGTCATTCCAACAACTTATTCTAATAAGCCGACCAACACTAATAAGAGTTGAGAACAATTTAGGCTTATAGCACCGATCCACTGAGTCTCCCACTTAGATGGACTACTAAATAGCCATGACTTGTTTAGTTTTGTAAACATAACACATATAGTAACATATACCATCATACAATCCTAATTAAATTATCAACCATATACAGCTGAATCATGGTTTTACGAGCTGTAGACCACATCAAACCTAACAAGTAGGAATCTATCGATGATCGATGATTTTTCTCCCATAACTCGTACATGCAAAATAATAAAATTACACCAATCATATAAAAAGACACATCTTCGGAGCAAAACTTAGTCTTGTGTGCACTATTCTCTTCCATACTCGAGCAATCCATCATTTGGAAAAAAAAAAACAAATAATTGAAATGGCAAAACATAACACGATGACTATTGAAATTGCATTTTATTTTTAACAAAAGATGACTTATATAACAGGTAAATTAAGGTTGAGCAGCCGTCAAACATCATCTTGATCCTTGACATAACCCTCTCGAGTCAACCACTTGCTACCTGATCGCAGTGCATGCTCCCCGGACCTCCGAAAAAGACATCGGGCCTGATACCCTCAATCGGCGGTGGGTACATAATCAACTCATAGCCCAACCCATCCACGGACATGCCCTTGTCAATGTCGGGGAATATCTCAACAGGATAGCACCCCACATCCTCATCATTGATCTTCACCCACTATTTGTTCCTGCTACCCTACAAGAATTTGAGAGAGAGAGAGTGAGAAAGAGAGAGAGTGGGCAAGGACTAGAGAGATCAGTTGCTGATTACGTAATAATGGAACTAGAGATTGGAAATTTGAGGACTTGGGTTATTCATGCCTTGACAAGGGGGCAACTAATGCTCAAAACGTAAAAGTTTATTTACAATTTTTGATCATTTCGACGAGATGGATGCAATGGCATAGTTCGATTTTTATTTTGAAATTTATACAAAAAATTCATTATTATATAATATTAAATCATTAATATTTTTGGGATGTTACAAACCAGATCAGGTCAACAGTCCAACTGATGACCACCTGGCTATGGTTTAATACGATATTGGTCAGACCAAGGAACACATCTCCCGTTAAGGGTGTGGATGGCCTGTAGGAGTGGCATGCTGATACGATGCCAGTTGGGTAATCTAGTACACCATGGTTTTGGGTCACGTAACTAGACCCTCACACATTTGTGTGCCAAAGCACAACACTACAGGCTAGCCCATTAGATATGATTTCTCAGGGTTTAGGACTATTTTACACAAAGCAGAAACATGGCTTGGTGCGCCGGTGTCTGCTCACCGATTTGTATATCGTGTTAGGTCTGTTCGACCACAGACACTGTGCCTGGTATTGACCAAGGTGGAGACATCCATGCTCTTTTATCCCAACAACTTATCCTGATTGGACGATCAACTCTAATCAGAGTTGTGAGCGTATTTAGGTTATATGGTACCAATCCATTGAGTCTCATACTCAAGTAGATTACTATGTAACCATAGCTCTCTATTCTGTAATCAAAACACGTACTAAAATACATACCAAGTTGCAATCCAAAGATGTTAATCATACACAGCTAAACCATTGGTTTTTATGAGCTGTAAACCCCACAAATTCTAACACTACTCTGGGATACCCTTAGTGAACACATTCAGCCCTGCATAACAACCATTCTCCAGTGCGATACACTAATGGAACACATAATGATTAGGGTATTTTATTTTCAACTCTTATTATTCTGTGAGATAAGGAGAAAGTAAAAATCCATAATGATTGTGGATAGAGTAGAACCTTTAGGAACTAGGATTCATGGCTTTCAACTGGACCAGATCGACACACTACCCAAGTATCCCTATCTATCCTCTGGGTCCCGATTAACCTGCGTGACCACCCAGAGTACGCGACACATGTTGCACTCTAATTCTCTCATACTTACTTAGCTCTCTTGTATACCCCTGCTCTCCACTTAATATTTGTAATTTGATATCCCTCCACTTGGTGCCATGTGTCAACTCAAGCAGTGAAGAGCATTGTCATACTCTAGTGACCATCTAAGTAGGTTCGTTCGAGGTTGACTCATCACAACGCACCTTCGATCACTTTGGCCAAGCAACCGAATTCGGTCAATAGCTCAACTGACCACCAGGCATGGGTTTTGTTTGGTGTATGTCAAACCAAGGAACACACTTCTCGGTAGAGATGTGAATGGCCTATAGGAGTACAAGTGGGGTGCCGATATAATGCCAGTCTAGTAATCCAGCACACCGTGGTATTGGGTCATGGTTAGATCCCTCACACGTTGGTATATCAAAGTTACACGCATCTGGTTAGTCCACCGATCATGGTTCCTCAGGACTTAGGACCGATTTCTTAAGTAGAAACATAGCTATGTGCATCGTTGTCTGCTCACCGTTCTATGCATCGTATTGGTTTCGTTCAGCTACAAAGACTGTGCTTGGCAATGACCATATTGGAGACACCCATGCTCTGTCATTCCAACAGCTTATTCTAATAAGCCGACCAACACTAATAAGAGTTGAGAACAATTTAGGCTTATAGGACCGATCCACTGAGTCTCCCACTCAAATGGACTACTAAATAGCCATGACTTGTTTAGTTTTGTAAACATAACACATATAGTAACATATACCATCATACAATCCTAATTAAATTATCAACCATATACAGCTGAATCATGGTTTTACGAGCTGTGGACCACATCAAACCTAACAAGTAGGAATGTTTCGATGATAGAAGATCATTCTCCCATAACTCATACTTGCAAAATAATAAAATTACACCAATCGCATAAAAAGACACATCTTCGGAGCAAAACTTAGTCTGGTGTGCACTATTCTCTTCCATACTCGAGCAATCCATCATTTGAAAAAAAAAACAAATAATTGAAATGGCAAAACATGAGAAGACGACTATTGAAATTGCATTTTATTTTTAACGAAGATGACTTATAGAACAGGAAATTAAGGTTGAGCAGCCGTCAAACATCATCTTGATCCATGACATAACCCTCTCGAGTCAACCACTTGCTACCTGATCGCAGTGCATGCCCCCTGGTCCTCCGAAAAAGACATCGGGCCTGATACCCTCAATCGGTGGTTGGTACATAATCGACTCATAGCCCAACCAATCCACGGACATGCCCTTGTCAAAGTCAGGGAATATCTCAACAGGATAGTACCCCACATCCTCATCATTGATCTTCACCCACCATTTGTTCCTGCTACCCTGCAAGAATTGGAGAGAGAGAGTGAGAAAGAGAGAGAGAGTGGGCAAGGAGTACTAGAGAGATTAGTTGCTAATTACGTAATAATGGAACTAGAGATTGGAAATTTGAGGACTTGGGTTATTCATGCCTTGACAAGGGGGCAACTAATGCTCAAATGATCATCACACCTTGTGGATTCTGAGTTGGAGCATCTTTAGGGGGCTGTCAATCCTCGAGAAGTGCAGTGGTGATCCGAGCACAAATGTGGGGCTTACTTGGATGAATCCTGGGCATACTAGGTTGTCGCAACCCCTAATGTTGTTGCCTGCCCTTGCCTGCATTATCAAATCACGAATGAGTCAGGGAAGAATGTGAGATAGAAGAAAACTATTGTGAAGTTGAAAATAGGTGAATTAAAGATAATATTTATCAACAAATCGTTAATAATAGAAAATTTTCTTTACAATCCAAAAGATGAAGATCCGAGGCAGATCGTCTTGTAATATATGTGGCATCACCGACAAGAAAAGAAAGATGAATGTCTGAAGACCTTCATAAACTATAAGCTAAGAATATGTTGAAAATCATATCACAGCACAATCGATTGAAAAAACTTCCATATCGACCACAGTATTAGTGGGTTCAAGACTTGTCTATAGTACTGACTTTAAAGCGACAGATACCTTTGGTGCACAGGCCTTGTCGTTATAAGAATAGACCTTTAATCCAAACTCAATGTTGATAAACATACTAAATAAGAACAGAAAGAAAGTAGTCGATGCAGATTTAGAAAGCACTATTCTTCCCAATTTAGAATTGAGGATTCATTTGTTTCTCCCAACATAGAACTTCTTTTTCCACACCGAAGTAGAAAAAAAGGTTTAAGTGCCCCCTATAAGTAGCCAACGAAAGGCTGTCGGGTTATAGCAATTTATGTAACCTTTTAGCCAAGTCATTGTTCCGTACAATCGCTCAGTCCCAACAACTGACACAACCGACAAGGCTCATGAATGGCCACATATCACACAGTCCAGATTCATTTCGATCGAACGATCACGAGGTGATCCAACAAGAAAAAAGAAAAAGACCACCACCGACAATGTGCATGAGTGCCTTTAGTGCCGTAAAACCCAATACGCGAGCGCCCCGCATCGCATGTGGCTCAATAACAACACAAAACCTACTCTTATTAATCTCAAACAAGTAAGATTGAGGAGTTTTAGTTTATATACTCATCCAACTAGTTTCCCACAAGCAATGTGGGACTAACAAATAAAAAGGGCTAGCCACACACCCACAAAAAGGGTCGGAGCCAAAAAGATTCTCCTAAAAGCAAAAGGAGAAAAACAAACAAGGAATTCCCTCTAAATTTAAATTTAAACTCAATTTTTTAAATCCTTAAAATTTAATAACATAATCGAGAGACCCCCCTCCCTGTGCTTGTTAATATAGGACAAGTCCCTGAGTCTCGGATCAGTATCAGCTTCAACCAAGAAGACTACTCGGTTTCATTCGAGAGAGAGATAGTAGGAATTAAGTACAATTTAGATCTACTGAATAGAGCTTACCTCCCATCTGACATGTATGGAATATAGAGAGTTCCCTATACGCTGAGTGATAGCTATTGAAGAAGCGGAGCTCTCCTGCCTCTCGACCGATAGATTCCATACTGAAAGTTCTCCCCCGACTCCGTAGTACACCGAATAATCACTATGTATTATTGCGCCGACGATCTTAATTTTTTGTATAAAGAAGCAATTAATGGTTGGTGGCCATCTTTGGACCAAGGGGTTGAATGAAGGTGACCATAGCTCAAAAGGATCAAACCCACTTCTATTCTACCAGTTGTAGCTGTATAAGGATTTGGATGCACCGGTCCAAAGCTCTCTAAAGACTTGACTCGAAGGTCACTATTCCTAACCCTTCTAATTGGGATGGTTCCTTTAGGACAACTTTCGTTTTGTCGCCACATTGGCTCTGCATATTCTGACGAGTTGTTGCTCCTATCACCCATTCCCAGATCGAAGCTTGGACTCATCTACAGAAAAGAAATTGAATAGATCATGATCATTAGAAAGATTAGAGCTAAATTTGAGAGTGCTAGGGAATACGAACCACGATTGTATGGTTTTTTAGCAAAGGGTGATCGAATGCGGGTTGCTTGTAGATATCAACACAATCAATAATCTCCCCATCCGGACTCTGCAAACGATTATTAGAGTCAGATCTTCGAAATGATTGATAACGTACCCTCTTCCTACTATATAAACCTATAGGGTTTTGATTGGATGCTTGTTGAGCTTCTTTAGAAGATCCTTTATCTCTATATCTCGTGGTAATTGAGTGCTTGCTCCTACTACACTGATTAGTATCAGTAGGATAATCAAAATTGTAACGCAGCTTGATCTGACGATGACGAGGTCGTCAAGAGCCTCCCATGGCGTTTGGTTTTCCATGCAATCAACCAAGAAAGACCACCTATATTTCGGAATGATCAAATTTTCATCACCATATGAGTTGAAATATGAGCATTAGTGTTGAATAGATTAATTATGAGATTCACTAACAAATTAATGAAGAAGATAAAAGCAAAAAAGAAGTGCTAGCAGGTTTTACCCAGATGAAGAAAGCCAAGGGATCTAAAGGGCTAAGAGAGGGGTCCAAACATGGCTAAGAGTTGGAGGATTATATAGAACCATAAGTTAGTTAGGGACTAGGTCGTTTTAAGATTTAGTGGAAGTATGCACATCAACTATTTTATGAAGGGTACATATTCTTTGTGGTTATAACCTCAGAGAATCAGATAGATTAAGTGTAAAAATGATTCACAACCAATGTTTTGAATCTTGATAATGACATTCATATATCACTAGTGACATTCAATTGTCAGTGGTATCTACAACACTTGTAGTGTTAGATTTGAGAATAATAAAATCCTCTTTGGGCCCATTCATCTTTTTAAAGGTGAACTTTTTCTCTGGGCTTTTTCAAGAAGAATGGGTTGTAAACCTATGAGATGTTTTTGTTTAGTAAGATATGGGTTAGGGTTTGTAAAAATCATGGTTGATTAATAAATAAGTTTTTATTTATATTAGAATTACTTTATGCTGCGTATTATACGTGTTTTATATAATGAACTTAAAAGATCCATGGCTATATAGTGGTTCATCTGAGTGGAAGACTCGGTGGATTAATACTATAAGACTAAATCGTTCGCAACTCTGATTAGGGTTAGTCACCCTACCAAGTTAAGTTGTTGGAATGACAGAGCATGAGTTTCTCCACCATAGTCATTGCCAGGCATAATGTCTGTGGCCGAACAGAACCAACATAGTGCATAGATCAGTGAGCAGATACCAGTGCGCATAGTCATGTTTTTGCTTAAGGTAATTGGTTCTAAACCCTAAGGCAAAATGATCAGTGGACTAACCAGTTGCGTATAATTTTGGTTCACCAACGTGTGACACGATCCAAACCATGGTGTGCTGGGTTACCGAGCTGGCGTTGCATTGGCATGCCACTCTTGCAGGCTCTCTATATCTATACCGGGAGATGCATTCCTTCGTTTGACATACACCACACTAAACTCAGACCTGGTAGTCCCTGAAAGTTCCACCCTATCCATAATCATTACGGCTCATTACTTTCTCCTTGTCTCACAGCATAATATGAGTTAATGAAATAATACCCTAATCGAATTTAGTTCTATGAGTGCATCGTACTGGATAGGCCTGTCAATCGGGCCAGGTCGGGTCAGGCCAAGCCTTGCCCAAACTCGGCCTGTATATGAATCGGCTTTCCCAAGCCCGAACTCAACCCAAAAATTCTTCACTTTATTCAACCCAAACTCAACCCAATTTATTTTTCGGGCTTCAGGCCGAGTTCAGGCCAGCCCAATTAAGATTTGCAGTGAATCAAAATGCAAAAAAAATTTGACATCTTGTACTACAAGCGGAGGACTAGGGCTCAGACTCTAAGCAGCGACACCGATGAGAGAAGAGATGATATTAGAACCTAGGATCAGAATCATCGGATGGAGCCATGGAGGGCATCTGACTTTGATCGGTTAGGGGCTTTTATGCAAAAAAGAGACTTTTTTTTGTTTGGAAGGAAATGAAACAAAAGATTGGGAATCTGGGATAATATTAGTGGGACTCCCAAATTGGGAAAGGGTATATTGACCATTGAATTATTGCTGGCTATCAATCAACTATGGAAAGAAGATGAGGGTCGGAGCAACTCTTAGTTACTCAATACGCCCGAGTAGTACAAACTGTACGGGGGATTAAATGCTTCATGGGTTTTTTATTTAAATATTTAAACATTCGGGCTCGTGCTGAATATGGGCTAGGTTGAACCTGGCCTGAACCCGGCCCGAATTAATTTTCGGGTAAAAAATGATTTCCGAACTCGGCCCAGCCCAAACCCATTTAAGGTTCAGCCCAAATTTTTTCGGATCGGACGGGCAGGTATCGGGCTATCCTAGCCCAATTGACAGTCCTAGTACTAGAGCATGATTATTGAACGGGGCTTACTATGCTCACTAGAGGGTATCCCATAGTAGTATAGGGACACACAAAGTTCTCTATTTCGTATGTGCACGTCGCACTAAAACGCGGTTTGTAAATTTAGTAATTTTTACAATAGAGCACCTTATGTTTTACTAAGGATACTCTAGTGAATAGTAAAATTACTATTCATCATCCCACGATGTGTTGACAGGGTACAGATGAGGTGCCCTAAGTGTTAGGATACTTTATCGTGCACAGAGATGGACCATGCATGCTCCCGTATAAGGTGAATGGCCACTAGATGCATGGGGGTATTTTGGTCCAACCAAAATATTTTGCATGCCCTAGCTTAGCCGCCCCCCTCATTAGGTTTAGGTTGAATGATCATCATCTCTCAATTAAAGGGATGATAGAGATTTAAAAAGATTTAAATCAATCCACTTAATTAAAAAAATCTTAATATTGCAACTAGTAATAAGGGAGATTTAATAGAAGATTAAAAAGATAGAGAAAGGAATGGCTAGAAATGGACAGAAGGAGAAGGGGATGTGGTTCCCAAGGAAATAAGGCATGGAAAACCATATATGCTCTCAGATTATCTGGGAATGTCCGATCCCCACTTCTCTCTCTTCTGTAGTTCGATTTTCACACCTTGCTTCTCTCTTGGGTTCTCATCTCTCTCTTGGGTTAGACCTAAGGTGTAAAGAGAATATACTCTCTTTCTAATCTTCTCCTCCTAGTGTGTGTGAGAAAGGAGATTGTTTGCACTCTGAGACACTCAGTGTAAAGACCTGGTTTTTTCTGTAATAAAATAATATAAAAATATTATTTTTCATCTGTGGAATGTTAGTGGAATGTCATGAGATGCATGAGGGACTATCCAGTATTGCTTATGGGAACATAAGTAGTGCACGGGGGTTAAGTTTGACAGACAGTGCATAGACACGAAAAAATATAGACTTTTCATCCGATCAGGGCTGTTATGCCCTAACTCCGGAACTTAGATACGTCTTCCAGGAACACTTTAGCATCTCCTCCGGGGTAAAAAACATTCTTCCCGGGTGCGTTTATACTTCATCTGGGATCTGGGCTCGCGTACAGAGAAACCAGGCCCCTTTCGCACAGGAAGGGTAAAATCATTATTTTTTAAAAATAACTTTTTTGTAAAATTATCAAAATTTATTTTTGGACCTAAATATAATAAAAAAAATGGGTATTTTTGAGATTATGTGTATTTTTTTGGATTTTTAGTGATAAACCCTAATCCGGAGTTAGTTAGCCTAATCCAGTTTGCTAAACGGGATTATCTTGCCCTAATCGTGTTTTGCATTAACCTAACCTAATGGCACTACATGAAAAACATGTGGGGCCTATGACATCATCCTACATCACACCATGTACATGCAATATGGAATAAATTAAATAATCTAATTAAGGATTAAACCTAACTAGTTACTAAAGATTTATAAGGTTTTAGCCATGAAAATCATGTTTAATTCTGTGTTTTATAAGCTTTCAAACCCATGCTTCATGTTTTTTGATTTTGACCAATGAAGTATGATTAGAACCTAAAATTGAGCCCATGAGAATGTTCCTCTACTTGTTTCCACCCACTCTTATGTCTTATGAAGTTCGATTCGGGGTCGATTTGATCCCCGAATCTCGTATTTTCCGAAGAACACGGCATGTTTTTCGGGTATTTGAAATTTTACGATCAAAACTTAAAATCCTTGGATTTGATCCAAAATTTGTTATTTACTTTATAGAAACCTTGTTAGGCTTGATCCTGATAAGCCGACCAACCCTAATCAGAGTTGCGACCGATTTAGACTCATAGGACTGATCCACAGAGTCTCCCACTCAAATGGGCTACTAAATAGCCATAACTCATTTAGTTCTATAAACAAAACACTTATAGTAACAATACCATCATACAATCTTAATTAAACTATCAACCATATACAGCTAAATCATGATTTTACGAGCTGTAGATCACATTAAACCTAACAGGTAGGAATCCTCCAATGATAGAAGATTATTCCCCCATAACTCGTACATGCAAAATGATAAAAATACGCCAATCGCATAAAAAGGCACATCTTCAGAGCAAAACTTAGTTGGTGTACACTAAAATTCTCTTCCATACTCGAGCAATCCATCATTTGAAAAAATAACTAATAATTGAAATGGCATAACATGAGTAGACGACGATTGAAATTGCCTTTTATTTTTAATGAAAGATGACTTGTATGACAGGTAAATTAAGGTTGAGCAGCCGTCAAACATCACCATGATCCATGACATAACCCTCTGGAGTCAACCGCTTGCTACATGATCGCAATCCAAGCCCCCCGGACCTCCGAAAAAGGCGTTGGGCCCGATATTCTAGACCGGCAGTGCGTACATAATCACGTTGTAGCAGTTGGGGAATGACGCTAGGAGCTGAGGATCATGCGCCGGCATAAAGCGGCCAAAGTTACGCGCGATTACTATGTTCTAGAAATGTGCCGCACGTTCAAATCCCTCATGCCCGAACTTGCCGCTCCCCATCTCTGTGATGGTGTGATGCCCTAAGTTCATATCTATATAACATGGCACATCGGTTTTCTGCAAACTAGACAAAACAGAACCAAAAGCTTACTAGGACAAGCTGACTAGACAAAAAAGAATATGACTAGACCAAAATATTAAAGCACCCCCCTTCCCCCTCTATTTCAAAAATGGACTGGGCAAAAATGGATAGCCGTTAGAAGTCCATCGTCTTCATCAAAGGAAAGATGTCATCACAACAAATGTTTCCATTTTTTATCCCAATTTCAAAAGGAAAGCTCTTGATTTTAAAAGGTTCACTATATAATCCTGATTTCAAAAGGAAAACCTCATTCAGAGCAAAAAAAAAAAAAAGGAAAACCTTATCAAAGGAAAGCTGTCATCGCAGAGATCCTGATTTTTTTAAAAAAAATTTCCCATCCCACCTCTCAATCTCTCCCTCCCTCATGATCTCCTTCTCCTAAGTCCCCAACCCGACATGCACACGCTCACCCCGTCCTCCCCAACGGCTATATTCATCTCACGGTCGCTTTTTATCCCATGTTGGAGGCTTTGACCGATTCTTGCATAGATTTTGGCAAGATGAAATTTGGTAATTTGTTTTTCTTTGATTCGTTTGATTTCTTTGATTTGTTCTTTTTAAATCCTCTTTAGTTCCTTAATTCATGTTATTTGTTGATTTTTTTTTTCGAAAAATTATGTTTGGTACTCCACAGGCAACCAACCACTGCAGCCATCTTTGGTACTTGAAGATGGAGGTATATGATAAATGTGGAGGATGTTTCAGCACACCATTTGTTGTGATGGGGTTTTCACCTCTTCTGATAAAAGGGTATATCTAAGCATCAATTCTTCGCTACTCTTATCTTTATTGTATTTATCATCAATATCTTTCTTACATCAGCTTCAGCCTTAGGTCATTGGATGGGTTCAAAGTGTAAATCATGAATTTCCATGAACACCCTAATGGGGCCTCCAACATCACCAAGCACGTCCTTAGGTAGCCTCCTGCCAAAAAATATTTCTCTATTATTGCTAGAATGTTTGGTCGGGATATAAAGTAGTCTACAAAGGAAAAATATGAATTTTAATGACAATTTTGAACCCGACACGAAATTAGCGGGTCTGGGTCAAATAGGTTCAGGTCGTAAACGGGTCGACACGACTAACCCGTTTAGTAAATGGGTCGGGTCAGGTTTTTATCTCCAACCTATTTAAGACCCGTTTAAAAATCAATGGGTTGGTAGGGTTGGGTTTACCCAGCATCCGATTACAGTTTGCGATGGGTTCAACGGATTATATAGAACCATAAGTTAGTTAGGGACATATCGTTTTAAGATTTAGCAAATGGTAACGAAAAAATCTATGATTTTAATGTCTGATATAATATAAATTTTATCAGATGATAACAAATATGCAAATATAGTGGAAGTATGCACATCAACTATTTTATGAAGGGTGTGTATTCTTTATGGTTTTAACCTCAGAGAATCAGATAGGTTAAGTGTAAAATGATTTACAACCAAAATTTTGAATCTTCATAATGACATTCATATATCACTAGTGACATTCAATTGTCAGTGGTGTCTATAACACTTGTAGTGTTAGATTTGATAATAATAAAAATCCCCCTTGGGCCATTTCGTCATTTTACGTACAGGTGAACTTTTTCTCTGGACTTTTTTTAGAAGAATGGGTTGTAAACCTATGAGATGTTTTTGTTTAGTAAGATATGGTTTAGGGTTTGTAAAAACCATGGTTGATTAATATATAAGTTCTTATTTATATTAGAATTACTTTATGGTGCGTATTATACGTGTTCTATATAATGAACTTAAAAGATCCATGGCTGTATAGTGGTTCATCTGAGTGGAAGACTCAGTTGACTAGTACTATAAGACTAAATCGTTCGTAGCTCTGATTAGGGTTGGTCACCCTATCAGGTTAAGCTGTTGGAACGATAGAGCATGAGTTTCTCCACCATAATCAATGCCAGGCATAATATCTGTGGCCGAACAGAACCAACATAGTGAATAGATCAGTGAGCAAATACCAGTGTGCATAGCTGTGTTTTTGCTTAAGTTAATCGGTTCTAAACCCTGAGGCACAATGATCGGTGGACTAATCAGTTGTGTATAACTTTTGTTCACCAACGTGTGAGGGATCTAACCACGATCCAATACCATGGTGCGCTGGGTTACCGGGCTGGCGTTGCATCGGCATGCCACTCTTGCAGGCTCTCTATATCCATACCAGGTGATGCGTTCCTTAGTTTGACATACACCGCACTAAACTCAGGCCTGGTAGTCCCTTAAAGTTCCACTCTATCCATAATCGTTACGGCTCAGTACTTTCTCCTTGTCTCACAGCATAATATGAGTTAAAGAAATAATACCCTAATCAAACTGAGTTCCATGAGTGCATCGTATTGGATAGGCCTGCCAATCGGTCCGGGTCGGGTCAGGCCAAGCCTTGCTCGAACTCGGCCTGTATATGAATCGCCTTTTCCAAGCACGAACTCAGCCCAAAATATCTCCACTTTATTCAAACCAAACACAGCCCAATTTGTTTTTCGGGCTTCGGGCCAGCCCAATTAAGATTTGCAGTGAATCAAAATGCAAAAAAAATTGGACATCCTGTACTACAGGCGGAGGACTAGGGCTCAGACTCTGAGCAGCGACACCGATGAGAGAAGAGAAGATATCATAACCTAGGATCAGAATCATCGGATGGAGCCATGGAGGGCATCCGACTTCGATCGGTTAGGGGCTTTTATGCAAAAAAAGAGACTTTTTTTTTTGTTTGGAAGGAAGTGAAACAGAAGATTGGGAATCTGGGATTGTATTAGTAGGACTCCCAAATTGGGAAAGGGTATATTGACCATTGAATTAGTGCTAGCTGTTAGTCAAGTATGGAAAGAAGATGAGGGTCGGAGCGACTCTTAGTTACTCAATATGCCCAAGTAGTACAAATTGTACAGGGGATTCAATACTTCATGGGTTTTTTAATTAAATATATAAGCATTTGGGCTCGTGCTGAATATGGGCTGGGCAGAACCTAGCCCGAGCCCGGTCCGAATTAATTTTCGGGTACAAAATTATTTTCGTCTCGGCCCAGCCCAAACCCATTTAAGGTTCAACCCAAATTTTTTCGGGTCGGACGGGTGGGTATCAGGCTATCCCAGCCCAATTGACAATCCTAGTACTGGAGCATGGTTGTTGCACAGGGCTTATTGTGTTCACTAGGGAGTATCCCATAGTAGTATAGGAACAAACAAAGTTAATATTACACCATGAGGAGTCTATTCTGTATGAGCACGTCGTACTAAAACGCGGTTTCTAAATTTAGTAATTTTTACAATAGAGCACATCATGTTTTACTAAGGATAATCCAGTGAATAGTAAAAATACTATTCATCATCCCATGATGTGTTGACTGGGTACATATGAGGTGCCCAAAGTGTTAGAATACTTTATCATGCACGAAGATGGATCATGCATGCTCCCGTATAAGGTGAATGGCCACTAGATGCATGGGGGCATTTTGATCCAACCAAAATATTTTGCATGCCCTAGCTTAGGCGCTCCCCTCATTAGGTTTAGGTTGAATGGTCATCATCTCTCAATTAAAGGGATGATAGAGATTTAAAAAGATTTAAATCAATCCCCTTAATTACAAAAATCTTAATATTGTAATTAGTAATAAGGGAGATTTAAAAGAAGATTAGAGAGATAGAGAGAGGAATGGCTAGAAATGGATAGAAGGAGAAAGGGATATGGTTCCCAAGGCAAATAAGATATGGAAAACCATATATGCTCTCAGATTATCTGAGAATGTCCGATCCCCACTTCTCTATCTTCTGTAGTTCAGTTTTTTCTCCTAGCTTCTCTCTTGGGTTCTCATCTCTCTCTTGGGTTTGACCTAAGGTGTAAAGATAAAATACTCTCTTTCTAATCTTCACCTCCTATTGTGTGTGAGAAAGGAGATTGCTTGCACTTTGAGACACTCAGTGTAAAGACCTGGTTTTTTCTGTAATAAACTAATATAAAAATATTATTTTTCTTCTGTGGAATGTTAGTGGAATGTCATCAGATACATGAGGGACTATCCAGTATTGCTTATGGGAACATAATGCACAGGGGTTAAGTCCGAGAGACAGTGCGTAGAGGTTGCACACGAAAAAATAATGACTTTTCATCCCATCAAGGCTATTATGCCCTAACTCCGGAACTTAGATGAGTCTTCTGGGAACACTTTAGCATCTCCTCCGGGGTAAAAAACATTCTTCCCGGGTGCGTTTATACTTCGTCTAGGATCTGGACTCGCGTACAGAGAAACCGGGCACTTTTCGCACACGAAGGATAAAATTATTATTTTTTTAAAATAATTTTTTTATAAAATTATCAAAACTTATTTTTGGACGTAAATGTAATAAAAAAAAGGGTATTTTTGGGATTATGATGATGTTTTGGGATTTTTAGTGATAAACCCTAATCCGGGGTTAATTAGCCTAATCCAGTTTGCTAAACGGGATTAACTTACCCCAATCGTGTTTTGCATTAACCTAACCTAATGGCACTACATGAAAAACCATGTGGGGACTATATGACATCATCCTACATCACACCATGTACATGCAATATGGAATAAATTAAATAATCTAATTAAGGATTAAACCTAACTAGTTACTAAATATTTATAAGGTTTTAGCCATGAAAATCATGTTTAATTCTGTGTTTTATAAGCTTTCAAACCCATGCTTCATATTTTTTGATTTTGACCCACGAAGTATGATTAGAACCTAAAATTGAGCCCATGAGAATGTTCCTCTACTTGTTTCCACCCACTCTTATGTTTTATGAAGTTCGATTCGGGGTCGATTTGATCCCCGAATCTCGTATTTTCCGAAGAACACGACATGTTTTTCGGGTATTTGAAATTTTATGATCAAAACTCCTTAGATTTGATCCAAAATTTGTTATTTACTTCATAGAAACCCTGTTAGGCTTGATCCTGATAAGCCGACCAATCCTAATCAGAGCTGCAAACGATTTAGACTCATAGGACTGATCCACAGAGTCTCCCACTCAGATGGGTTACTAAATAGCCATGACTCATTTAGTTCTATAAACAAAACACATATAGTAACAATACCATCATACAATATTAATAAAACTATCAACCATGTATAGCTAAATAATGGTTTTACGAGCTGTAGATCACATCATACCTAACAGATAGGAATCTTCCAATGATAGAAGATTATTCCCCCATAACTCGTACATGCAAAATGAAAAAAATACGCCAATCACATAAAAAGGCACATCTTCGGAGCAAAACTTAGTTGGTGTACACTAAAATTCTCTTCCATACTCGAGCAATACATCATTTGAAAAAAAAAAAACTAATAATTGAAATGGCATAACATGAGTAGACGACTATTGAAATTGGCTTTTATTTTTAATGAAAGATGACTTGTATGACAGGTAAATTAAGGTTGAGCAGCCGTCAAACATCATCATGATCCATGACATAACCCTCTCGAGTCAATTGCTTGCGTACATAATCACGTTGTAGCAGTTGGGGAATGGCACTAGGAGCTGAGGATCTTGCGCCGGCATGAAGCGGCCATGGTGACGCACGATTTCCATGTTCTGGAAATGGGCCGCACGTTCAAAGCCCTCGTGCCCGAACATGCCGCTCCCCATCTCTGTGATGGTCTGATGCCCTAAGTTCATATTGTCAAAGCCAGGGAATATCTCAACGGGATAGTACCCCACGTCCTGTTCAATGATCCTCACCCACTATTTGTTCCCGATTGCTTGCAAGATTTGGAGAGAGAGAGAGAGAGAGATAGAGAGAGATTAGTTGATGATCGGTAATAATGAAACAAGAGTTTGGAAAATTGAGGACTTGAGTTATTCAAGCCTTGACAAGGGGGAAACTAATGCTCAAATGATCATCACACCTTGGCGATTTTGAGTTGGAGCATCTCTAAAGGGGGGCTGTTAGTCGTCGAGAAGTGCAGTGGTGATCCGAGCACAAATCTGGGGTTTACTTAGATGAATCCCGGGCATACTAGGTTGTTGCAACCTCTGATGTTGTTGCCTTCCCTTTTTTTTTTTTTGTTACATCTGATGGGGATCACGACATCATGATCCTAAGATCCTCATACACAAGGGCCGAAATAGGAGGAAGTATATCATTAACCCAGTACCCTTCAACCCCGGAGACTCGGGCATCAGAAGCCAACCAGTGGGCTGCACTATTGGCTATTCTTGGAATCCACTGCACTCGGATCCCCGGCAACATATCCCAAATACGCAGGCAAGCCATAATGTTTGGGCAGATCGCACTAAAACACCCTTTCCCTAGAACCAAAGCATCCCGCGCCATTGAGGCATCAGTCAGAAGTACTAACCTGATATCCGACCACTTCCTGAGTTCCGCAAGAGCTCCCTGGATGGCCCCTAGCTCTGCCTGCAGCGACGATGATGCCTCATCGCGAAAAGCCACAGCAGCACAAACAATCTCCCTCCGATCCGCTAAAACCCAAGCCCCACTCGCCCCTCCCTCCGTTGGCTTGAAAGATCCATCAGTCCACATAAGATACTCCTCACTGAGCTCCCCCCTCAGTCCCCTCCGGATTAACGGGAATGGCTCTTGGAACAACTCAAGCGAGTTTATACTCTGCCGTATCAGTACTTGACAAGGCTTAACCGGCCTTCCAAACACTCTGTCGCATCTTGCCTTCCACAAAAACCACATAGCAATAGCTATCATCTCTTGAGGCTTAGGGGGTTCTCGCAGTCGTACCTTTCGGCCAGTAGAGTGAAATAATTGTTGTGAGTAGAAATTAATCCCCGTCTCCATTTGCATACTTGTCCAAAATTCTACAGCCTTATTGCAATCCCAGAATATATGTGCTATTTCCTCCTACGGGTCGCTACACCAGGGGCAACATCCATATCCCATCCTAATCCGCTGTCTCACAAGAGTTACAGTTTGCAGAGCCCCTCGCAACAATTTCCACAAGAAAAGGTGGACTCGCGGAGGAACTCGCAACCTCCATAGTCCAGTACCATCCCAAGTAGGCGCCACAGCTGCATTACATACCTGCTCACCCCTCAATTCTCCCAGCATTTTCACATATTTGGGCCGCAAATTACTCAGATTCCAGTTCGTCTGTCATAGCCGCTTCATTGCTCGACGCCACCACACCGATGCCTGCCTACGTTGCCAATTTTGCCAACACTCCACATCCACCGTATATTTATTTCTAATCCACCGAGCTCCGACCCCCTCCTCCATCAACACGTACCTCATATTAGCTATCTCTTGTTGAACCCTTAGCTCTTGAAAAGAAGAGATCTGAAGCCCCCCCATCTCTCGCACCTTAGTAATCGACTCCCACGAAAGCAGATGCAGGTGTCGCTTTCCATCAATATGGCCCCACAAAAATTCTCGACAAATTCGATCCATCTAATTCAGCACCCCAACCGGTAAGCCCCTTGCCCCCAACAGATGTACCGGAGTAGCCGTCAAAACAGATTTAATCAATACCAAACGCCCCGCTTGCGATAACAATCGAGCCTTCCAACCCGCCAGTCTAGATTCCATTCGGCTTATCACAAACTTGAAGCAGTCATTTGGGACTCTACCTCCATTAATAGGAACTCCAAGGTGGACCCAAGGTCCCCCCTCCTCCTTCACCATCAAAGCTCGCTCCACCCGCCTTCGAACCGAAGCTCTCACACACCAAGAGAATTTGATACTAGACTTAACGGGATTAATCTTCAGACCAGTACTCAAAGCGACTTTGGTGAATACCTCACGCAACCCCCAAGCATCTAATTATGTCGCCCTAGCAAAGAAAAGGAAATCATCAGCAAAAGCGAGAGTGGCAATCGGCTGCGAGTTCCTCTTGGTAGTAAACCCCTCCAGTGCCCCCTCTCTTATACTATTATCTATTTCCCATTGAAACACCTGGGATACTAGGAGGAAAAGATACAGAGATATCGGATCCCCCTGTCGTAAACCACAAGTAGGTCTAAAAACCCTTGTCTCCTCCCCATTGATCAATATCCGGATTGAGGTTGATTGCACACATTGCATAACCCACAAAATCCAGATCGGGTGGAACCCCATTCTGGACAGAATTACCTCCAAAGCCTCCCATTGAATCCTATCATATGCCTTATCTAAATCCGCTTTAAACACCATCGCTGCCCGTCGTCGAGGAGCTCGATGGATAGAATGCAGTATCTCTTGTGCGAGGATCACATTATCTCTGATTCGCCTCCCAGGAATAAATGCATGTTGTTCCTCTCTAATAATAGAAGGTAACAGTAGCCGGAGCCGATTGGACATAATCTTCGAGATAAATTTGTATTGTACATTGCAGAGGCTTATCGGCCTGAAATCGCTTGGTGACTCTGGCCCCGTCTTCTTCGGAACAAGTACAACAGCTGTTTCGTTCCATCCCACCGGCATACGATGCGATTGAAAAAAACCCTGGATCTCCCTAATCACATCCTCACCAATGATAGCCCAATATTCTTTATAAAACTCCCCATTAAACCCATCAGGTCCCGGAGATTTATTAGCCGGGGAAGTGAACACTACCCTCTCGATTTCACCTTTATCCGGAACTCGAATAAGGAATTCATTCATCTCATGAGACACGCATCGTGGCATCTCATCGAGAAATTGTAGCTGCACCTCATCTGCTCGTGTCCACTGCTTCTGGAAAAACTCGAGCAACACTTGTTTCACCTTCTGAGGCTCCGAGATCTCCACTCCCCCTACCTGCAGGCATCGAATATGATTCCACTCCCTTCGCACTCTAGTACAAGATTGGAAAAATCTTGTATTCCGGTCACCCTCACGTAACCACTGCACTCTAGATTTCTGAGCCCAAAGGGACTCCTATTGCCCCAAGGCCCACTCCAGCTGCCTCTGCCCTCTCATCCACTCCTGTGATTCCTCTCCCTCTGTTGCCTTCCCTTGCCTATATTATGAAATCACGAATGAGTCAGGGAAGACTGTGACATAGAAGAAAGCTATTATGAAGTCGAAAATAGGTGAATTAAATATAATATTTATCAACAATTAGTTGATAATATAAAATTTTCTTTACAATCCAAGTGACGAAGATCCGAGGCAGATCGTTTCTGAATATATGTGGCTTCACCTACAAGAAAAGAAAGATGAATGCCTGAAGACCTTCAAAAACTGCAACCTAAGAATATGTTGGAAAATCATAACACATCACAATCGGTTGAAAAGACTTGTATATCGATCACGGTATTAGTGGGTTCAAGATGTGTCTATAGCACTGACTTTAAAGTGACAGATACCTTTAGTGCACAGGCCTTGTCGTTATATAGCTTTCATGATACAATGAACATCATAGATCCGTCTAAACATGACCTTCAATCCAAACTCAATGTTGATAACCAGACTACGAGAAAACAGAACAGAAAGAAAGTAGTGGACGTAGATTGAGAAAGCACTATTCTTTCCAATTTAGAATTGAGGATTCATTTGTTTCTCCCAACATAGAACTTCTTTTTCAATATCGAAGTACAAAAAAAGATTTAAGGGCCCCCTATAAGTAGTCGACAAAATGGTGTCTGGTTATAGCAATTTATGTAACCTCTTAGCCAAGTCAGTTCCGTACAATCGCTCGGTCCCAACAACTGACACAACCGACAAGGCTCATGAATGGCCACAAATCACACAGTCCAGATTAATTTTGATCGAACGGTCATGAGTTGATCCAATGGAAAAAAAGAAAAAGACATCATCAACGATGCGCATAGTGCCGTAAAACCCAATGCGCGATCGCATCGCATCGTATGTGGCTCAATAACAACACAAAACCTACTCTTATTAATGTCAAACAAGTAAGGTAGAGGAGCTTTAGCTTATATACTCATCCAACTAGTTTCCCCTGTACAAGCAATATGGGACTAACAAATAAAAACAAGGATGAGGGCTAGGCTCTCACCCAAAAAAAGGTCAGAGCCAAAAAGATTTTCCTAAAAGCAAAAGGAGGAAAACAAACAAGGAATTTCCTCTAAATTTAAAATTTAAACTCAATTTTTTAAATCGTAAAAATTTATTAATAGAATCGAGAGCACCCCCTCCTTGTGCTTGATATAGGACAAGTCCCTAAGTCTCGGATCAGTATCAGCTTCAGTCAAGAAGACCACTTGGTTTCATTCGAGCGATAGAAAGTAGGAATACAAGTTAGATCTACTGAATAGAGCTCATCGTCCATCCGACATGTATGGAATGTAGAGAGTTCTCGCTATGCTTAGTGACAGCTATTGAAGAAGTGGAGGTCTCCTCCCTCTCGACCGATGGTTTCCATACTAAAATGTCTCCCCCGACTCCGTAATACACTGGAGAATTACCACATATTATCGCACCGGCTATCTGAAATTTTTGTATAAAGAAACAATTAATGGTTGGTGGCCATCTTTGAACCAAGGGGCTGAATGAAGGTGACCATAGCTCAAAAGGATCAAACTCACTTCTATTCTACCAGTTGTAGCTCTATAAGGATCAAACTCACTTCTATTCTACAAGTTGTAGCTACAAGAAAAGAAAGATGAATGTGTGAAGACCTTCATACACGGCAGGCTAAGAATATGTTGGAAAATCATAACACAGCACAATCGGTTGAAAAGACTTGTATATCGACCACGGTATTAGTGGGTTCAAGACGTGTCTATATTACTGACTTTAAAGCGATAGATACCTTTGCTGCACAGGCCTTATCACGAGGTGATCCAATGGAAAAAAAGAAAAAGACACCACCGACAATATGCATGAATGCCTCTAGTGTCGTAAAACACAATGTGCGATCGCCCCGCATCGCATGTGGCTCAACAACAACACAAAACCTACTCTTATTAATCTCAAACAAGTAAGATAGAGGTGCTTTAGTTTATATACTCATCCAACTAGTTTCCCACAAGCAATGTGGGACTAACAAATAAAAACAAGGATGAGGCTAGCCCCTCACCCACAAAAAGAGTCGGAGCCAAAAAGATTCTCCTAAAAGTAAAAGGATGAAAACAAACAAGGAATTTCCTGTAAATTTAAAATTTATACTCAATTTTTTAAATCCTTAAAATTTAATAACATAATCGAGAGACCCCCCTCCTTGCGCTTGTTAATATAGGACAAGTCCCTGAGTCTCGGATCAATATCAGCTTCAACCAAGAAGACCACTCGATTTTATTCGAGGGAGAGAAAGTAGGAATGAAGTACAATTTAGATCTACTGAATAAGGCTTACCTACACTCCAACATGTATGGAATATAGAGAGTTTGCTCTATGCTTAGTAACAGCTATCGAAGAAGCGGAGCTCTCCTGCCTCTCGACCGATGGCTTCCATACTGAAAGGTCTCCCCCGACTCTGTAGTACAACGGATAATCACCACGCATTATCGCACCGGTGATCTAAAATTTTTGTATAAAGAAGCAATTAAAATTTTTGTATAAAAGAACCATCCCGATTAGAAGGGTTGCATGATGGTGACCATAGCTCAAAAGGATCAAACTCATTTCTATTCTACCAGTTGTAGCTGTATAAGGATTTGGATGCACCGTTCCAAAGCTCTCTAAAGACTTGACTCAAAGAAGGTCACTCTTCATAACCCTTCTAATTGGGATGGTTCCTTTAGGACAACTTTCGTTTTGTCGCCAAATTGGCTCTGCATATTCTGACAAGTTGTTGCTCCTTTCACCTATTCCCGAATCGAATCTTGGACTCATCTACAGAAAAGAAAATGAATAGATCATGATCATTAGAAAGATTAGAGCTAAATTTGAGAGTGCTAAGAAATACGAACTTCCATCGTATGGTTTTTTAGCAAAGAGTGATCGAACGCAGGTTGCTTGTAGATATCAACACAATCAATTATCTCCCCATCCGGACTCTACAAACGATTATTAGAGTCAGATCTCTGAAATGATTGATAACATACCCACTTCCTACTATATAAACCTGTAAGGTTTTGATTGGATGCTTGTTGAGCTTCTTTAAAAGATCCTTTATCTCTATATCTCATGGAGATTGAGTGCTTGCTCCTACTACACTGATTAGTATCAGTAGGATCATCAAAATTGTAACGCAGCCTGATCTAACAAAGACAAGGTCGTCAAGAGCCTCCCATGAAGTTTGGTTTGCCATGCAATCAACCAAGAAAGACCACCTATATTTCAGAATGATCAAATTTTCGTCACCATATGAGTTGAATATGAGCATTAGTGTTGAATAGATTAAGTGTGAGATTCACTAACAAATTAATGAAGAAGATGAAAGCAAAAAAGAATAGCAGGTCTTACCCAAATGAAGGAAGCAAAGGGGTCTAATGGGATAGGAGAGGGGTCCAAACAGAGCTAAGAGTTGGGGGATTATATAGAACCATAAGTTAGTTAGGGACTAGATCGTTTTAAGATTTAGTACGTAATAACAAAAAAATCTTTGATTTTAAGGTCAGATATAAAATAAATTTTATCAGAAGATAAGAAATATGCAGATATAGTTGAAGTATACACATCAACTATTTTATTAAGGGTGTGTATTTTTATGGTTATAAACTCAGAGAATCAGATAGGTTAAGGGTAAAAATGATTCACAACTAATGTTTTGAATCTGGATAATGACATTCGTATATCACTAGTGACATTCAATTATTAGTGGTGTTTATAACACTTGTGGTGTTAGATTTGAGAATAATAAAAATCCTCTTTGGGCCTTTTCGTCTTTTTACAGGTAGACTTTTTCTTTGTACTTTTTCTAGAAGAATGGGTTGTAAACCTATGAGATGTTTTTGTATAGTGAGATATGGTCTAGGACTTGTAAAACCATGACTGATTAATAAATGAGTTCTAATTTATATTAGAATTGCTTTATGGTACGTATTATACATGTTCTATATAATGAACTTAAAAGATCTATGACTGTAAAGTGGTTCATCTGACTGGAAGACTCAGTAGACTAGTACTATAAGACTAAATCGTTTGCAACTCTGATTAGTGTTGGTCACCCTATCAGGTTAAGCTGTTGGAATGACAGATCATAGGTTTTTCCACCATGGTCATTGTCAGGTTCAATGTCTATAGCCGAACAGAACCAACATGTTGCATAGATCGGTGAGCAGATACCAGTGCACATAGCCGTGTTTTTGCTTAAAGTAATTGGTTCTAAACCCTGAGGCACAATGATCGGTGGACTAACCAGCTGCGTATAACTTTGCTTCACCAACATGTGAGGGATCTAACTATGACCCAATACCATGGTGCGCTGGGTAACCGGGCTAGTGTTGCATCGGAATGCTACTCTTGCAAGCTATCCATATTCGTATCAGGAGATGCGTTCCTTGGTTTGACATACACCGCACTAAACTCAGGCCTGGTAGTCCCTGAAAGTTCCACCCTATCCATCATCGTTATGGATCATTAGTTTCTCCTTTTCTCACAGCATAATATGAGTTAACGAAATAATACCCTAATTGAACTGAGTTCCATGAGTGCATCGTACTGGAGCATGGTTGTTGCACGGGCTTACTGTGTTCACTAGGGGGTATCCCATAGTAGTATGGGGACACACAAAGTTCCCATTATACCATGAGGAGTCTATTCCATATGTGCACGTCGCACTAGAACGAGGTTTAAGAATTTAGTAATTTCTACAATAGAGCACCTCATATTTTACTAAGGATACCCCAGTGAATAGTAAAAATACTATTCATCATCACATGATGTGTTGACTGGGTACAGATGAGGTGCCCTAAGTGATAGGATACTTTATCATGCACGGAGATGGACCATGCTTGCTCCCGTATAAGGTGAATGGCCACTAGATGCATGGGGCATTTTGGTCCAACCAAAATATTTTGCATACCCTAGCTTGGCCGCCCCCCTCATTAGGTTTAGGTTGAATGGTCATCATCTCTCAATTAAAGGGTTGATAGAGATTTAAAGAGATTTAAATCAATCCTCTTAATTACAAAAATCTTTATATTGCAACTAGTAATAAGGGAGATTTAATAGATGATTAAAGAGATAGAGAGATGAATGGCTAGAAATAAACAGAAGGAGAAGGGGATGCGGTTCCCAAGGCAAATTAGGCATGGAAAACCATACATCATCTTAGATTATCTAAGAATGTCCGATCCCCCCTTCTTTCTATTTTATAGTTCGGTTTTCTCACCTTCTCTCTTGGGTTCTCATCTCTCTCTTGGGTTTGACCTAAGGTGTAAAGAGAAAATACTCTCTTTCTAATCTTCTCCTCCTAGTGTGTGTGAGAGAAAGGAGATCGCTTGCACACTGAGACACTCAGTGTAAAGACCTGGTTTTTTCTGTAATAAAATAATTTAAAAATATTATTTTTCTTATGTGGAATGTATGTGGAATTTCATGAGATATATGAGAGACTATCCAGTATTGCTTATGGGAATATAAGTGCACATGGGTTAACTTTGAAAGACAGTGCGCAGAGGCTGCACACGGGAAAATACAGACTTTTCATGCGATCGGGGCTGTTATACCCTAACTCCGGAACTTAGATGAATCTTCCGGGAACACATTAGCATCGTCTCTGTGATAAAAAAAATTCTTCCTAGGTGCGTTTAAACTTCGTCTATGATCTGGGCTCGCGTAGAGAAAAACCGGGCCTTTTTCGCACACAAAGGGTAAAATCATTATTTTTTAAAAATAATTTTTTATGCAAAATTACCATAACTTATTTTTGGACCTAAATGTAACGAAAAATGGGTATTTTTAGGATTATGTGTATTTTTTTGGATTTTTAGTGATAAACCCTAATCTAGGGTTAGTTAGCCTAATCTAGTTTGCTAAATGGGATTAACTTGCCCTAATCGTGTTTAGTATTAACCTAACCTAATGGCACTACATGAAAAACCATGTGGGGCCTATATCACATCATCCTACATCACACCATGTACATGCAATATGAAATAAATTAAATAATCTAAATAAGGAGTAAACCTAACTAGTTACTAATGATTTATAAGGTTTTAGCCATGGAAATCATGTTTAATTCTGTGTTTTATAAGCTTTCAAACTCATGCTTCATGTTTTTTGATTTTCACCCATGAAGCATGACTAGAAGCTAAAATTGAACCCATTAGAATGTTCCTCTACTTGTTTCCACCCACTCTTATGTTTTACGAAGTTCGATTTAGGGTCTATTTGATCCCCGAATCTTACATTTTCCTAAGAACACGACATGTTTTTCGGGTATTTGAAATTTTACGATCAAAACTTAAAACCCTTGGATTTGATCCAAAATTTGTTATTTACATTATAGAATACTTGTTAGGCTTAATCCTTAGAATGCTAGGAACCCATTTTGTTCTTGGTGGGATTCGATTCGAAGCCAATTGAACCCCTGATCTTCGGAATTTCGAGAAAACGAAGGTTTCCTTTGCGTTCTTGAAGTTTAAGATGAAAATCATTAAAATAGTGGTTTTCGATCCAAAATTTTATAAATTTTTTATCTATATTTGTTTGTGAAAAGTACAATATGAATACGTGCATTATACGATGTATTTATACGCATATTTCACCCGTATAATACTCATATTATACTGTATTCTGCCTGTACAATACCCGTATTAAAAATAATTAAATAAATACTTAAATAATTTAAATATGACATCACAATGATATTATTTAAATAATAAATAAATAAATTATTTAATAAACAAATTAAAGAAATAAATAATTATTAAATTAAAATATTTATTTATTTTTGGAAAATAAATATAAAAATATTATTTACCAGAGTCGTATGCAGTTGACTTAGTATAGTGGGGGACCAGTTAGAACGATGAAATAGGCGATTTAGGTTATTTGTTTGGGCCCGTGAAAGAAATAAGGTTTGGACAAGTAGACGTTAAAGTAGGTTGTCAAACGGTTGCTTGCGATGGTTAAACCCACCATGTATCCCTAACATAAGAAAACCTTATAGATTCTAAGGACAGATATAAGCCTATATCGTACGCAGTTGGTGATCCTATCACCGCATGTGATGGCAGAATCTATCACAGATTGTTTGTAAAGTAGTAGATTCTAACTAAACTTATGAAAAGTGAGATGATGGTCGTGTGCAGACAGGTGCAAACCTATATCTCACGCAATTGGTAATCTCATCGTCGCATGTTAGGGTAGAATTTGTCACGTAAAACTAGGAATATATTATACTTAGGCTCTCACAAGTGGCATAGAAGTGTGGTCATCTCCTACTCTCCTTGTTATTTACATAGATACGTAGACATGTGTTCTGTATTTTTAGCCCTATTTTAGGATAATAGTAATACCATAATCGTCGTCTAACTTGTAATATCGTCTTTGGCGTGGAGTTGAGGTTGACATGGTAGTGCCAGACCGTTTTGGTTGGCATGGTTGACTCATGCAGTAATTCCGACCAATTGGTGGGATGAGTCTTTGGATGGTGGTGGTCTCTTTCGAGTACCCTAATACTAGTAGCGTTTAGCATTTTAGGGTTTGGTTTTGATTAAGATCAGACCGTTAGCTTTGTTGTGATTGAATCCGCTTATCAGAGTCGCAGAGGAAGCAAAAGATAGATTCGAAGATCATACGGTATATATTTCATTACAATTAATTCTACAAAACAATCTACATGCAAATCTATGATCTTAGCATATGTGCGGACACCCTAGAGGCATACTACGATCTACGGAAGACATGCATGCATCTAGTTAGGTGTTTAGAATCATCATACCTTGTGGATCTATGATCCGGAGAGAATGGAACGATGATGAACCGCATGTGAATCTCAAGGTAAGCTGTCGGATAGCACCTTGTCCTTTGCGAATTGAGGAATCCTCAAAGTCCTATCTCTGAGTGCAAGGACTACGAGCCGACGGAGGAATTCATTGCAAAGACGATGGCTAGCCGAGAGATCTTCTCCTTCTCTTTCTCTCTTCTTCCTTCTCCTTCCTTCCTCCTTCTTCTTCTTTCTTCTTCCTCTTTCTTCCTTGGCCGAAACCTCAGAGAGGCAGAGAGGGAGAGGGGGTCGGGTTTAGGAGAGGGGAGAGACCTCAGGCCGGCCCCTCCCTTTCTATTCCTCTTATAGGGCCAGCCTCCTAGTGCTACAAGCAAGCTAGGGCCGGCCCCTAGTAGATAGGGATGAGAGGGGACGATTTCTAGGGTTTCCAAGTGTTTATCGTGAAGCATGGACGAAAACGCCCTTCATGAAAAGTGAAACACTGCGAGAGAGATTGAATAAAGTGTGCTACTCGGAATTGAGTTCCGCCAGCGCCTTTGAGCTCCTAGAATTATTCCGCTCATTTTGAGATCTATATTCAATATGTTCTGAGCCATATTTTAGTATTTACCAAAATACCCCTATGGTCTCTAACACATGTGAATTCGGTTTGTAGGCTCCGGGCTTGCGCTCCATCGTGCTACTTCACATCCAACGTATCCAACTAGGTCGGGGAACAATTCCTATATACAATACCAGGGTGGAACCTTCAGGGTTCAAGATCTCTAACTCCAACCGGATCCCTGATTAACTGTTCCGGTGACACACCGAAAGTTCTGTTAATCAGCCCTAATCCGATTAACCCGTGTAGCCACCCAGAGTGCGACACGAGTTGAACTCTAGTGATCCTAAACTTATATTACTCCCTCGTAACCCTGTTCTCTACTATACTCTGATAATCCTTAGTCTCTCCTATTATTGGTGCCATGATACGACTCGGGAGGTGGGGAGCACCGTCAGATCCCGATCGATCAGCTGACTAGGAATTGATGACTTGTCATCTATAACACCACACACCTTCCGGTGCTATGCCTAGCATCCGGAACATCGTCAGTCATACTAACAACCACCAGGCCTAGGTTAACCGTATGGACAGATTGACTCATTAAAACACACTCATCCAATACTGGATATCGGATAACTTGTAGGGATTACATGTCACTCAAGTGCCAGCCGAGTAACCCAATGTACTGTGGTATTGGACTATGGAAGGTCCGCACACATTGGCACATCAAAGCACCACACAACTGGTTGGCCCAGTGTACATTATCCCTCAGGGTTAAGGATATATTATCTATAGTAGTAAGATGGTTTATGCACCAGTATCTGAATCACTAAACTGTGCACCGTCTTGGTTCCTGTTCAACACGATCATCGTGCTTGGTCAGGTGAATGGGAATCCCACAATCCCATGGTGGAGACTTTACCATATCCTCTACCTGCCAACAGCTTGTTCTCGGTGAAGCGACCAGTATCACCTAAAATGTGAACTAGTTCTAGGTCTACACACAACTGGTCCACTGGGTCTCCCAAGCATGGATCCACTATTCACCTCAGTGGCCTACTGTGTTCTCTATGGTCCTTTATTATATGTGTATTAACATATACAAAAGTAGTATTCTAATTAAAGCAATAACCAAAGTCATCTTTATTAATGTTAATACAGAAAATCCACACTCAGGATACACGAGCTACAACAATCTCCCACTTGGCCTAGCGGGGAACAACAGTCTTAACTCCCATGGCATCCACGTGATTCTTAAAGCCTTGGTCGGTAATGCCTTTATGAAAGGGTATGCCATGTTATCTGCAGACGCCACCTGTGTCACTGCAACCTTCCCTCGCTTCTGCAAGTCCCGGATAATATAGTATTTCCGC
This sequence comes from Chamaelirium japonicum, assembly GCA_947650365.1. Classification (NCBI taxonomy): domain Eukaryota; kingdom Viridiplantae; phylum Streptophyta; class Magnoliopsida; order Liliales; family Melanthiaceae; genus Chamaelirium; species Chamaelirium japonicum. The sequence goes on along the minus strand of OX393559.1, from coordinate 27,056,804 downwards.
TCGATATGCTTACTCTTCGGGTGATATCTTGGCTCCTTGGATTGTGCTACCACTCCACTATTATCGTAGTAAAGAACAATAGGATCTTGAGCTCCCGGTACATATCCTAAGTCCGTGAGGAACTTCTTGAGCCATACCGCCTCCTTGGCTGCTTCGCACGCCGTAACATACTCAGCCTCTGTAGTCGAATCCGCGATGCATCCCTGCTTCACGCTCCTCCAACTGACAGCTCCTCCTCCCAATAAAAATACAAACCCTGACGTCGATCTCCTGGATTCCGGATCTGATGTAAAATCAGAATCCGTATACCCAATCGGCATCAGTTCCTATGAAGAGTAAACTAACTAATAATCTCTCATCCTATGGAGATACTTGAGTATAGTTTTCACAGCAGTCCAGTGCCCTGGACTCGAATTTGACTGATACCTGCCTATCATACCTACTGCATAGCATATATCTAGTCTCGTGCACTGCATAGCATACATCAGACTCCCTACAGCCGAAGCATAAGGTATCTTCTATATCTCTACCCTCTCTTCAGGAGTCTTAGGACCCTGATCCTTGGACAATTTTATTCCATATCTGAATGAAACCAGTCTCTTCTTGGAGTTGTGCATACTGAATCTAACCAAGATAGAATCTATGTAGGCTGATTGTGACAGCGAGAGAGTCTTGTTCTGGCGATCTTGAGTTCCCTTGATCCCTAGAACATAACTCGCTTCACCCAGGTCTTTCATATCAAATTGAGAGGATAACCATACCTTCACTGTAGACAATATTCCAATATCGTTTCCAATTAGCAGGATATTATCCACGTAAAGTACCAGAAAAACTACTGTAGTCTTATCGCTCCTTTTATAAACATATGGTTCATCCACGTTCTGTTCAAATCCATAAGAGTGGATAGCCTGATCAAAATGCATGTTCCAACTTATGGATGCTTGCTTCAGTCCATAAATGGACCTTTGCAACTTGCACACCAGACTTTCTTGACCTTTTACGACAAAGTCTGGAGGCTGGAACATATAGATGTCTTCTTCCAAATCCCCATTGAGGAATGCGGTCTTGACGTCCATTTGCCAGATCTCCCAATCATAATAGGCTGCGATGGACACGAGGATCCGGATTGAGTTAAGTATAGCCACTAGCAAAAAGGTTTCGTCATAGTCGATCCCTTCTCGCTGGGTATAACCCTTAGCGACTAGTCTAGCTTTGTAAGTCTCAACGGTACCATCCGGACCTCTTTTTCTTTTGTACACCCACTTACACCCAGCAGGTTTAATATTGTGAGGCGGTGTTACAAGTGTCCAGACTGAGTTTTGGGACATCGATGTTAGTTCTGCCTCCATGGCTTTCTGCCATGCTGCATGGTCAGAGGATACCATCGCTTCGTCATAGTTCAGAGTATCATCCTCCTGAAACTCTGGATCTACCAAGAAGGCTTCTCCAATGTATCTATCAGTAGCTCTTGTGGTCCTCCTACTACGACGAGCCTGCGGTGGTTCCATAGGAGTCAATTCTACAGTATCATTTATCTTAGTGGTATCGGCTCCCACTATAATTTTTCAAGAACTACTTTACTGGTGGGTTTATGGTCTATTAAATAATCCTACTCCAGGAATACGACGTTCATCGAGACAACAACCTTTCTATCCTCAGGATCATAAAATAAACCACCCATTGTCCCTTTTGGATACCCAACGAACAAACATACCTTAGTCTTTAACTCCAACTTATCTTGCTTGTCCTTCCGCACATGTGCTGGACAACCCCAAATCCTAAAGTGCTGTAGGCTTGGCTTTCGCTTCAACCACAGCTAGGGGTGTTCATGGTTCGGGTTGGTTCGGTTTTTTGATAAATTTGAAACTGGACCGAAGTTGATCGGTTCTCTAGAAAATGGAACCGAACCAAATCATTCCTTGGTAAAAACCGAACCAAACCAAACCGGAAAAGTTCAGTTTGGTTCGGTTCGTTTCTGCGAGTCTTTCAAATCGCTCATCATCACACCGTGAGGCGTGAATGGTTGAGCCGCTGAGTTGGTTCAGATTTTAATTTTAAGCCTTTAACTTTGGGTGCTGCTATTTGCCCCTATAGAATTACTAGTAATACCCTTAATTTTTCACTTTGAGATATTTCATAAGTTGGGATTTGGGGGTGCTAGTAATTATGTGGGTAACACCCTTCACTTTATTAGTGAGATTATACACTGTATAGTAGTAACTACTGAGGTTATAGTACCAATGGTTCGGGTTGGGTTGGTTCGGGTTAAAAAACTCACAACCCAGAACCGAACCGACCATAGCGGGTTTTTTTTTTTGGAACCGAACCAAACCGAACGGTCAAAAATACCCGATCCAAACCGAACCAAATAGACCGGTTTGGTTCGGTTTGGCGGGTCAACCCGAACTGATGAACACCCCTAACCATAGCTCCCAAGGAGTTAGAGGTACTGACTTTGATGAAACAAAGTTCAAAATATATGCTGCCATCTCTAGGGTATATCCCTAAAAACTAGGTGACAATGTTGCATAACTCATCATAGTCCGAACCATGTCTAACAAAGTTCGGTTTCTCCTCTCAGATATACCGTTTTGTTGTGGTGTCCCTGGTGCAGTCAACTGGGATACGATCCCATGCTCACGCAGGTACCCAATAAATTCATCCGATTGGTATTCGCCTCCTCGATCCGATCGAAGAGACTTGATATTCTTACCCGTCTACTTTTCTGCTTCAGCTCTGAACTCCTTGAACTTATCAAATGATTCAGACTTCCACCGTATTAGGTATATATATCCAAACCTCGAGTGATCATCCGTGAAAGTGATGAAATACTCGAAGCCTCCTATGGCACGGACACTTATGGGCCCACATACATCAGTGTGTACCAACTTTAATGCCTCCTGAGACCTACTACCTTTGGCTTGGAAAGATCTTTTAGTCATCTTCCCTTCCAAGCAAGACACACGTTGGTAGGCTTTCTGAAATATCTGGACTTAAAAGTCCTACCTTAACCAACCTGTGAATCATGTCTGAGGCTATGTGTCCAAGCCTTAGATGCCAAAGGAGTGTTTGATTATCTGAGAGATTTTTCCTTTTAAATGAATTAACCACATATGCTTCAGTTATGTTATCCTGATTATGATTGGAGTTAATTACATAGAGACCATTATGTGTCTTTTCTTTACAAACAAAAGAACCAATCAATTTAATTGACACACCAGAAGCATCAAATAAAACTGAAAAACCTTCATTATTCAATAAGGAAATAGAAATTAAGTTTCGTCTCAAGGATGGTACATAAAGTATGTCTCTAAGTAATAAACTTCTTCCATTAAGAAACTGCAAGACATATCTCTAACTGCTTCAGCCTCTACCTTGGCCTCAGTTCCCATACTTAGGATTATCTCCCAATCATCCAGTTTTTTTGTCTCCTTGAACCCCTGCAAATTATTGCAAGCATGGTTAGTGGAACCAGAATCCACAATCTATGAAACTGGAGAACAACTGGATGCTACAAGGGATTCCACTATGTGAATTTGAGATATATATGTCTCAGCCTTCTTGGGAGCCGCACGGCAGTCACCCTTCCAGTGCTCCTTCTTGCCACATCGGAAATATTTTCCTTTGGGCTTCGCCGGACCATCCTGCTTAAAAACCTGCGACTGCACCTGGCCCATCTTCACGTTCTTCTTAGAATTTATTTTCTAAAACTTGTCTTTAACTTTTAAAGAAGACTTCTGCTCTACGTTCAGGGATTGGGCTCCTGCCTTCATCTCGTCCTCTACCATCTGGAGCGTCGCTAGGACCTCTGCGTTAGACATCTCCAACCGGTTAAGGTTAAAGATGGTAACGAAGCCCTCAAATGCTCCTGACAGAGACGCGAGGAAAATATCGGTCTGGATCTCTGTATCCAAGATTATATCGAAGGAATCAAGCTCATTCACATAGCCAAAATATTTCAGCATATGATCCTGAACTAAAGTCCCCTCTGCCATCTTCGTGGACACCAAGTTCTTGATGATCAGGTAACGAGTTACCCGACTATGACCCTCAAATATTTCCTTTAAATAGAGCATTATGTCTGAAGCGAAGGCCATGTCTTCGACTAGCTTCTGAAGGATGGTCTGTAAGGATGCCACTATGTAGCACTTGCACATCTCATCAGCATCTAGCTAGTCTTTCTATTCCTTTAACTGAGCCTCAGTAGCACTTGGTCCCGACATGACCGGTTGTGGGGTACTTAGGGCAATTGTGTGTTTGCCAACCCTTAGGACGAGCATCAGGTTACGCTTCCAATCTTCATAGTTTGGTCCCGTAAGTTTGTTATCATTAAGGATGGAGGCAAGGGGGTCGAGCTTGGTCATAATTTCTGTAAACAATGGTTTAAAGCAAAAATTAGGGTCTACTACAATCTATTTTATAGAATTTAAAAATAGATAATGTTTACTCCAGCCGTTATATCTTCACCCTCAAGTGGAGACATCCAGAAATCTAAATTCTATGGGCTTGAGCACTGAGACTATCGGCCTTGAATTAGAGACAGCATCTCGGTGAGAGTATGCAACCGCTTCTGCCAATGTGGTTTTTACAACCCAATCTTCATCAGAATTACCCATAGCAAACTGAAAGACATCCCAGTCTCATTTTGGTCAGCTTTATGTGACCCGCGTGCTCAGCAACGGCAGCTTCACACAAGCATTTGGATGCTTCCCATAAATCTAGGTGGTATCGGTAGGGGGGTTCATAGGCTCCCGCGGTGCAGGAAAAAACCGTCACCCACTGCCACCGGCATCCTCCATGTCCCGAAGGAAACCACTAAGCAAACTAGCATGGAAAGAAACACAGCTCTCACCCGGTGGGAATATCGAACTGTGTACGTCCCACCCAAACCCTTAGCCGGTTGATTGTGGAGGCCAGGGGCTCCCCTTTTGAGGGAACCTCTTACACATCCCTTCTTTATGAGGTTTTATGCATATCTAGAAAGGTCACGACCTCCAAGACTTAGACCCTGATCTACCGCGCTCCCTGGGATTACAAACCTTCCCGCAAAGCATTAGTATCCTTGGAAAATATCATAGTCCCTACATCGAATACTCAGCTTTCACCTTTCTTGCAAAGATCACATTATATAGATTCCAAGGATCCCGATACCTCACTAGTTTGCCCATAATCCTAAGATTTAGAGCCTAGCCTAAGGTCAACATGGAAAGGACTCCCACTAGAATGATGCCTCATTAACAATTTGATGCCTGATGTCATAGTAGACCTCATCTCATTATAGGTTTCGATGCTGGCCAAATAGGGACATCCGACCACCTCTGTCGGACATCAACCTAATGGTGGCATAACCAAATCGTGATGAGTTCATACTACCATCAAATATCAATTAGAAACGGGTATCACTTAGTAGAATTCTAACCTAACTTGGTCGCTAGGAGCATGTGGGGAAAAGGCATCCCACTAGAGTTATCATACTTCTTATGGGGACATTAGTTATCTCTAAATAAATCTAACACTGCGTCTATCTCGGTGCATAGTACTTGGCTACCTGTACTACCACGAGGGCGGTTACCACTTTTTCTTTTAGCTAGCCACCGGATTCGCACGTGTTAGAACCATATAGAGACACCGATAAATCCATAAGCTTAGTACTAATCCTAAGCCTGATCTAGAGACTAACTCACAAGCAAGATAGATAATTAAATTATCATCGGGATTCTCTAAACACTAAGAAAGAGAACAACAGAAAAATATCCAAACTGAATCAAGTCCAGGGTCTGACCCCTGAACCTGAATAGCACAGCCAAAATATCATGTTCTTCCGTTCTGCACGATCTCCGACGACGATCCCGATCATCGCCAACGTGCACGCTTTCGCTGGGTCTTTGCACTCCATGGTACCGCTTGCCCGAACCGTGGATGTAGCATCATCTTCTTCTTCCTGTGACTGAAAAACTAATATGCTCCGAGCAAGTGCTCTTTCGTGTACAATTTTGCTAGAAAGAAAAAGAAACAATCCTAGAAAATATGGCCAAGGAATCGAGGGTGGTCAACCTCCACCCCCGCCCATCTAGAGCCTTAAAATCCACAAGCACAATAATAATCAATGTAAAATTAAATCCGGGGTCCAACCCCCGAAGGCATGCAATCACAGATTACTATTCAATGCAGCACCTGTAAAAAAAAGATACATAGCACAATCCATATACATGATCTACGTCGAACCCCGACGAAAATATATGTCATCATATATTCACATGATATTTTCATGAATTCATGCATGAAACATACACCAAAGCATGCTCTGATACCAATTGTTGTGATTTGATCCGCTTATCAGAGTCGCAGCGGAAGCAAAAGATAGATCCGAAGATCATACGGTGTATATTTCATTACAATTAATTCTACAAAATAATTTACATGCAAATCTATAATCTTAGCATATGTGCGGACACCCTAGAGGCATACTACGATCTACGGAAGACATGCATACATCTAGTTAGGTGTATAGAATTACCATACCTTGTGAATCTATGATCCAGAGAGAACAGAACGATGATAAACCGCACGTGAATTGCAAGAGAAGCTGTCGGATAGCACCTTGTCCTTTGCGAATTAAGGAATCCTCGAAGTCCTATCTCTGAGTGCAAGGACTACGAGCCGACGGAGAAATTCGTTGCGAAGACGATGGCTAGCCGGGAGATCTCCTCCTTCTCTTTCTCTCTTCTTCCTTCTTTTTCCTTCCTCCTTCTTCTTCCTTCTTCTTCCTCTTTCTTCCTTGGCCGAAACCTCAGAGAGGGACAGAGGGAGAGGGGGTCGGGTTTTAGGAGAGGGAAGAGACCTCGGGACGGCCCCTCCCTCTCTATTCCTCTTATAGGGCCGGCCTCCTAGTGCTACAAGCAAGCTAGGGACAGCCCCTAGTAGATAGGGATGAGAGAGGGCAGTTTTTAGGATTTCCAAGTGTCTATCGTGAAGCCTGGATGAAAACGCCCTTCACGAAAAGTGAAACACTGCGAGAGAGATTGAGTGGGGTATGCTACTCGGAATCGAGTTCCGTCAGCGCCTATGAGCTCCTGGAATTATTCCACTCATTTTAAGATCTATATTCAATATATTCTGAGCCATATTTCAGTATTTATCAAAATACCCCTATGACCCCTAACACATGTGAATTAGGTTCTTAGACTCTGGGCTTGCGCTCCATCGTGCTACTTCGCCTCCAACGTATCCAACTAGGTTGGGGAACAATTCCTATATACAATGACAGGGTGAAACCTTCAGGGTTCAGGATCTCTAGCTCCAATAGGATCCCTGATTAACTGTTCTGGTGACACACAAAAAGTTCCATTAATCAGCCCTAATCCGACCGATTAACCCGCGTAGCCACCCAGAGTGCGACACGAGTTAAACTCTAGTGATCCTAAACTTATGTTACTCCCTCGTAACCCTATTCTCTACTATACTCTGATAATCCTTAGTCCCTTCTATTACTGGTATCATGATACGACTCGAGCGGTGGGGAGCATCGTCAGATCCCGATCGATCATCTGACTAGGAATTAATGACTTGTCATTAATAACACCACACACCTTCCAGTGCTATGCCTAGCATCCGAAACATCATCATTCATACTGACAACCACCAAGCCTGGGTTAATTGTATGGACAGATTGACTCATTAAAACGTACTCATCCAATACTGGACGTCGGATAACCTGTAGGGATTACATGTCACTCAAGTGCCAACCAGGCAACCTAACATACCGTGGTATTGGACTATGGAAGGTCCGCACACGTTAGCACATCAAAGCACCACACAACTGGTTGGCCCAGTGTACATGGTCCCTCAGGGTTAAGGATAGATTATCTATAGTAGTAAGATGGTTTATCCACCAGTATCTGAATCAGTAAACTATGCACCGTCTTGGTTCCTATTCAACACGATCATCGTGCTTGGTCAGGTGAATAGAAATCCCACGTTCTCGTGGTGGAGACTTTACCACATCCTCTATCGGCCAACAAGCTTAGCAGTAGAAGTTAGGGTTACTCCCTAACCATCGTTTGTATATTCCATATCACTATTGTGATTATATAATTAGCCCTAGTTTCGGGGAATAGTGACACCATAATTATTGTCTAACTCGTAACATCGCCTTTGGTGTGGAGTTGAGGTCGACATGATAGTGCCGGACCGTTTTGGTTGGTATGGTTGACTCGTGAAAAATTCTAACCAATTGGGGGATGAGTCTTTCGGTGGTGGTGGTCTTTTTCAAGTACCCTAAGTCTAGTGGTTAATGTTGTGATAATGTGAACTGGGTTCTAACCTTAGATTAGGGGAAACCGAGACCCTAGGATGTCATCTAACTCGGGATATCGCCTTGTTGGCTACGAGTTGAGATTGACTTTAAGGCATCACACTGGTTTGGTTGGTGTGGTAGACTCATGTAGAAATCTGGTTCGTTGCCAGAGGAGTCTTTGGCTTTAGTTATCTCTTATAAGTACCCTAAGTCTAGTAGTTAATATTATTATAATATTGATTCTATATATGATAAGCTTCTGTTGTAGAAGTCCATGCTAGATCATGATGAGTATGACAGTATTAGCAATACTGATAAAGGTCTTAGGACAAATCAAGATTTGATATTCTTTGAGAGATGACATTTTATAAGATTCGATATTGTATAAATAACGATATTCTGATAATAGTCAAAGTAATGAAGCTATGATTTAATAGAAATAAAATTTAAAATTGATATTAGACGAAAATGATATCGAAGATCCTTTAAGTTGCACGTCTAGCTCCGTTGGTAGAGCACAAGGCTCTAAACCTTGTGGATGTGGGTTTAAGCCCCACAGTGGGTGTCCTTTTTTAAAAAAGATCGACACAATATTTTTTTGTGTTGTTGCCTGTTTAAAACACTCAGCAGAACTTTCTACTCAAAATAAAAACGTACAAATCTCTTAATTCACAAATAGCATGTTTGGAGGGGTTAATATGCAATTATGGTTACACGAGACCTTTACATAAATAAACAAAGTAATATCTTATTTATAAAAAATTGTAATAATACATTTAAAGAGCCAAACTATGTGCGAGTAGAATATGGCTCTAGTTTTTTAATGATTCGAAGATTGCCCAAGTCAACCAGTAAATTAAAGATATTTGACATATAGCCCCTAGATTATAAAGATATTACAAATAACCCTCAATTCGAAGATTACTTTTTTCCCTCGAGTTAAAAGAGTAGAATTTAAAAGGTGACGCAAAAAGGTAACTATATGAGGCTTTTATTAAATGCCAGAATATATGAGGGGGCTAGTCAAAAGACTTCAAAAAATAAGGGGGGTATTTATAATATCAATATTTGTTAAGGTGGTTATATGCAAAAAATCCCAATAAACCATTGTATATCTTCATCAGGCCTTGCGAGAAAATGAAAAAAGAAAGAGTAAATTACACTTTACCCTCTGGAGTCGGGCCCAAAATAACTTAACCACCCCTACAGTTAATAAACCTTTTACAGTTTTAAGCCCTCAATTCAGTCTGATTAGATAGAAATTACTAAAGGAAATAAGTAACCTTACTAGAAAACTAAGATGAGGCCTTTCTTGAAGTTAGGGCGGTTATATGGAAAAATAACTATAAAACCCTTGCATTTCTTTATCATGCCTTGGGAGAAAATGAAAATAAAGGGGATAAATTAATTACACTTTACCCTTGAAATTTGGCCCAAAATCGCTTACCCCTGTATATTTAATAAACCACATTTTACCCCCTCAATTTACTTTGAATAGATAGAAATTACCAAAAGTGGAAATTTAGTAGTTGATAAAAAGGGTATTGAGCTACCATTTAAAACTATAGGGATGGGTTTGGACCAAAAAATTAATAAAGGGTAAAATATAATTTACCCAAAATAAAAGATGAAAAAATGAAGTACAGGTCCACTATATAGCATCACGGAAATGCACCAGACAATAAATAGTTTCAACTAAGCATAGGTCCACGGAATAATAACAATTTAAAAGATGATCCTCTCCTACGGGTGTTGCATGTAACAGATAATTCTCCAACCATTTTGAATTATGTATTTTTTAAATACCAAAAATATATGGGATCCTTCCAAATTAAATTACAGTAGATGATAAAGGAACACTATTTTTAACAGAAATAGTGGCACGGGTTGCTACAGTGATTTTAATGGAGGAGCTACAGTTATTTCATTATAGCAGAACTGCTATAGTGAAATCATTATAATAACCTGTAATTGCACCGTGGATATAAAATAATAATAGGAACCTTTGGGGATAATGAGCTCTGCTAGGGTTTTGGAACCTTTCGGGGTTTCCCCACCGTTGGTTGATGGTCGGCAAATGTCTCCAAGATCTGCTGTTCTTTCCTCATCACCCTCTGCTAAATCTTCTTCCTGGGCTGCTCTTTTTTGAGAATCAACAAAACCAGCTTCTATGCTCCCAGGTTTTATAGAACCATCTATTATTGAAGGTCGAACAGGGGTGGAGTTGACGAAGGAGGAGATTGAAGTGGGTTCGGATAACTGGAAGAGAACTCTTATTGGAAATCTAATGGGGAAGAAGCCTTTCTATAAATCTTTGAGAGGTTTTTTGCTCAGATTATGGCGATGCAAAGGTTTTTTCTCCATGTCCCCTTTGGAAATGGATTGCTGGTGTTCAAGTTCTCTCTTGAAGATGATTTTAACCGAATCCTTCATGGAGGTCCATGGGATTTTGAAGGAAGACTTCTTTTTTTATGGGAATGGCATTCCGGAATGAAGCTTGAACCACAAAATTTTACTTCGATTCCAGTTTGGGTAAGGTTTCCAAACCTGCCTTTAGAGTGCTATTCGGAGATAAATCTAAACAAGTAGTGCTATTGGTAAGCCTCTGAAGTTCAATGAACTAACAATCTCTAGAAGGAAGATAGATTATGCTAGAATGTGTATTGAGGTTTCCAAAGAATCAAACCTTTCGAATTCTATACCTATCTCTTTTGCTGGTAAGTTTGTCTTTGAACAACTGGTTCGCTATGAATGGATACCTCTGATATGCACCACCTGCTCGACATTTGGTCACAATGAAAAAGCCTGCCCTGTTCTTAAAGCTGCTGATAGAAATACAATGGAGAAAAAGGTATGGATTCCTAAAGGTATCAAAACTAACTCAAACTTGAGACTGGAGGACTCCCTTGGAGTTCACAAGATTAATCCGAATGAAGTGGTTTTATGTAAACCTTCAAGCACTCCAAGAAAGCTTCCTCAAGCTGAGCATATTCCGATATCTAATTCCTTTGCAATACTAAGCACTGAAGATGCTGAAAAGGAGGTACAACAGATATTTGGGAAAATGCCTAGGCTAGAGCAGGAAATCGAAGGAGCAGGACATAAAGCTATAGATCGAGATGAGGAGAAGACTGCATTTGATAATACAACATTGGAAAATATAGCTCAGAGGCAGATGGATACAGATTTAGCATTTATTGTGGAGACAACAAATTCTGACATCAATACAAATCTTGTTACTATAGTGCAATTTGAGCCATTGGAGCAATGCGAAAAGGAGACTGAGGGTACTGATCTCTCTTTACAGGAAAAGGAAGTAATGATTGAGGAATCTGTACCGCCTTCATCAAATTTACCACAAAATGATCCTGGTATAACCTCTCATTACCTTTTAAGAAACAAGAGGAAAATCCAGAGCAAGGAAGTAAAGCCTAAAAGTGAGGAGCAAGTCCGATCCAAAGCCAACTTGGAATATCTCCAAGCTATGAAACAATCAAATTGGGCAGGCCCAAAAACTGCAGTTCAAGCTAGTAAAGAGGCAGTTAGGAAAATAATAGTTCAGAATATTTGTCTTAAAGGACATCCTCCTCCCACAGCCCTCCTTGGTGATACTGAGGAGACAGATGACTCCTCTTCTGACTCAGAAGATGGACAATTAGTTGGTGATGCTATGGAGGTTTTTACAACTACGAGCACTGATACTGCCCACACTCAATTCTTTCAAAGAATGTGGGTGTATGGAATACTAGAGGCCTCAATAGCTCTGATAGATGCCAAGATGTTCAGAGTTTAATTTTCAAGCATAATTTTGGACTCCTTGGTCTTGTAGAAACTAAGGTCAAGAACACTAATCTCTCCAGAATTCAGAATTCTATCAACACTCAATGGGATGTTTTGTCAAATCATCAATCTCATACAGCAGGCAGAATTATTCTTATGTGGGATCCCAGTTGTTATGAAGTCCAAAAAGTTTTTGAAACTGATCAATTGATCCACTGCAAGGTCTTTTGGAAATAGGGTAAGAAGGGTTTTGATTTCTCAGTTATCTATGGTTAAAATATGGATTCAACAAGAATTTTTCTATGGAATTCCCTGCTTTCAGTTGGAATTGTGATTGATAGAGCTTGGCTTGTAGCTGGTGACTTCAATGTAATCCGTACAGCAAATGAGAAACTTGGGGGTAATAATGTTCCATTTGGAGTACTAAAGATATTCAATGAGGTTTTGGATGCTTGTGATCTCGATGATATGGCTTCTACGGGAATTTTCTACTCATGGAATAATAAAGCTGACAGCAAACGAATTGCAGCAAAACTTGACAGAACACTCATCAATCACTATTGGAATTTTGGGTTTCCAAACACTATAGTTAATTTTTTGAATCAAGGATCCTCTGATCATGCTCCAATGATCATCAAAATGGACATATCTTGGACTTTTGGCTCTCCCCCATTCCGTTACAGATTCTTGGGAAATACCAACTATGGGAAATCCTATTGCCAAAGTCTGCAGCAAGCTCAAAAGACTGAAGATAAAGCTAAACGATTGGAATAAAAACAGCTTCAGACATACAAATTTTCGTTGTGATAGAGCACGTAAGAGACTGGATGAAGTTCAAACCAAGATTAACATTAATCCTCTGGATATTTCTCTTGTTTACTTAGAACGAGCAACACTCATAGATCTTCAAAAAGAGGAAAATATGAAAGCTGATCTTTTGCGCCTTAAATCTAGAGCTCAATGGTTATCCAAAGGTGATACTAACTCAAAATTCTTCCATGCTGCCATTCAAAATCGGAATTCGAGATGCAGAATTTATAGAATTCAAAAAGCTGATGGCCAGGAATTAACAAATCCGGAGGATATTAAGAATGAAGGTGTAGATTACTTCTCTAAACGTTTTAGACATACAAAAGGAGTCTCTTTGAGCTGCAATAACATACCTAAACTTCAATATGCTCAAGCAGAAGAGTTATGCAATCCTTTTACTGATGAAGAAATTCACAATGTCATCCATAATTCATCCTCAGACAAGGCCCCAGGTGCTGATGGTTTCTCAGCTTCATTTATTATCAAGTTCTGGGCAGTCATTAAGGAAGACATAATGGATGTGGTTCGTTTTTTTCAAAGATATCCAAGCAGAATCTCCTCCCTAAATCATACCTTGGTTGCCCTCATCCCCAAAGAGGATCAGCCTACTAGTTTTGCAAGATACAGACCTATCTCCCTTTGCAATTTCACTTACAAGATTATCTCCTCAATTCTAGCAAGCAGGCTGAAGAAAGTGATATCACATTTGATAGCTGAAAATTAAATGGCTTACATTAATGGCAGGCTCATTCAAGATGCTATAATGTTGGCACATGAATTAATCAACAAGTTTCATTCGAATCAAGGGAAGCCCAGAATGTGTCTCAAAATTGATCTTAAAAAGGCTTTTGACTCGGTAAATCATACTTTTATCCTCCAGGTGTTTGAGTCTATGAACTTCCCCAAAATTTGGATAAATTGGATCAAATGTTGCATCTCTACAGCAAAATTCTCAATATTGATAAATGGAGCAGCTGTTGGGTACTTTCCTGGTGAAACAGGTATCCAGCAGGGAGACCCGCTCTCCCCTTATTTGTTTGTTATCATAATGAACATCCTCTCTTTTCTTATCCTTGAAGCTACAGAGAGGAAAGAAATTTCAGTACCTTCATTGGGCAGCACCCCAATTTCTCACCTAGCCTATGCAGATGATTTGCTAGTTTTTTGTCATGCAGATACAAATTTAGCCTTTCAACTTAAGCAAGTTCTATCTACTTTCAAAAATCAATCGGGGCTAGATGTCAATCTCAACAAATCGAAGATTTATTTCAGCAAAACTGCAGAATGTAAACAACATATTCTGAACAATGGGCTTTGAAGAATCACAACTCCCCATCAAATATCTGGGACTTCCTTTAGTCTCCAAAAGGTTGAAGCATACTGACTGTCAAAGTCTAATAGATATGATCAGATTGAAGATTGGATCTTGGAGCAGAAATTTCCTTTCTCTTGCGGGTAGAGTGGAACTAATAAGATCAGTTCTAAACTCTTTGCACATTTATTGGTCAGGAATATTTTCCTTTCCCAAAGCTGTGATTAAAGAAATTGAAAGAATTTTTAGTAGATTCCTCTGGAGTGGACCTTCTCTTTCAAAGAAAATTGTGCCCAATGCTTGGGAACATATTTCTCTTCCTAAATCTGAAGGGGGTCTTGGTCTTAGAGACTTATGCACATGGAATATTGCAGCTCTATCGAAGCATATATGGAGAATCTGTAACAATGAAGACTCTCTATGGGTTAGATGGGTAAAGAGTAAATATTTGAAACATGATAGCATATGGGACTGCAAGGTGAGCTGTACTGCTTCGGGGGTTTGGAAAGGTATTCTACATATTAGAAATCTAATCAAACCCCTTATTTACACTGTTGTCGGCAATGGAGAGATGACAAATTTCTGGTATGATTTCTGGCTTCCACAAGGATGTTTGGTGGACCTTTTCAGTGAGAGAGATATCTATGATTTAGGAATGGGAAAGGACATTACAGTCAGCAACTTCATTCAAAACGGCAAATGGATACTTCCAACTCCAACTTCTGCTAACCTTATTGAAATATTCAACATGATCTCTCAACACCGTATACATAGTGGCTCTGACTTGGTAGTTTGGAAACCCTCGCCTGATGGTATCTTCAACATCAAAACAGCTTGGAATGAAATTAGGAACTGAAGACCAAAATTCGCAGAAGCTAGATGGATTTGGCACAAATGCAAAGTTGAAAGGCATGCCTTTTGTTTATGGAGAGCAGTTAAAAAAAAGTTATTGACTTGTGATAAGCTTCACCAAAGAGGATTTCAGGTACATGCATTATGCACGTTATGTTGGTCAGCTAGTGAATGTCATGAACACCTATTCTTTGAATGCTCTTACTCTAGTTGGATTTGGAGATCCGTACTATCTAGAATGAGACTTAAAGCTAGTTGACTTGGTAGTCTCAAGGAGGAGATCGGCAGACTTAATTCCAAATTTCATGGCAAAGGTATGATTGCAACCATAGCTAAGATTGCGACAGGATGTGTTGTATATTATCTGTGGGAAGAAAGAAACAAACGTATATTTGAGCATTCTACCAGACACAAAAGATTGCTACTTGCCTTGATTACTCGTGATGTTTATATTCCACTGTTCAACTTTGTGATATAGATACTCATGAGAACAGAATTATCGTAGCAAAATGGGGATGCTTCTTTTCTCCAATCAACACTAGTAGTCAGCAAATCACATGGAGAAAGCCAGAAAATGAGTGGATGAAACTTAATACAGATGGAGCCCTCACATCGGATAATGCATGGGTTGGTGGCATTTTTCGTAATAGTGAAGGTACAGCTATTAAAGCCTATTATGGTAATTCCGGATATAAAGATATTCTCAATGTTGAATTGGAATCCATTGAAATTGGCATCTGGCAATTGAGATGCATATATCTCAATTGTGGATAGAATCAGACTCTTTGAATGCTGTCCATAGTATCAATGGAGATTGCTCTATACCTTGGACTACAAGGCAGCAAGTCCTAAGTATCCGAAGCCAAATGGGAAAATTCTCAAGAGTGCAGGTATCGCACATTTGGCGAGAAGGAAATCAACCGGTTGATATACTGTCCAAGATGGGTCTCTATGAAAAAATTGTTACTCCTCTCTATCCGGATGCCTTCAACGAAAATTTGAGAATTGTAATTGAGAACAACAAGGCTAGCAGAAGCTTCGACAGGGATTGCTAAAATTTTGTTCCTGATATGGTTGAATTGTGAGGGTTGGGCTTGTATGGGTATTTTTTTTCCCTTTCCTTCTTCTCTTTGATGCCTTATTATAAAAGGCCAGAGCTGCATGTATTTGGTTTGTTTCTTGTTTCAAGGGGCGGGGTCCCCAATAAAATCCCCGTAGCTTTGTTAAAAAAAAAAAAGATATAAAATAATATTTTTCTACACTAAAATCACTGTAACAAAGTATTCTCAAAGATTTCACTGTAGCTGCTATATTGAAATTCACTGTGGCGGCTAAAAAAGCTTCCATACAGTATAATGAGGCAATGAAATCTTCTGACAGTTATGCTTAGCAAAAGCCATAAGGCATAAATTACATCAATATCCCATAATACTGTATGGACACTTGTTACACCATCACCTGTTAAATCTATTGTGTGTAAGTGGGTGTACAAGAAGAAAAGAGGATCTGATGGTTCTGTTGAGACTTATAAAGCTAGATTAGTTGCCAAGGGTTTCACCCAGTGAGAAGATATCAATTATGAGGAGACCTTCTCACTGATAGCTATGCTTAAATCTATTCAAATACTCTTATCCGTCACAGGCCATTATGATTGGGAGATCTGGCAGATGAATGTCAATACGGCTTTCCTCAGCGGGGATTTGGAGAAAGACATACATATGATGCAACCTCCATGTTTTAAGTCAGTAGGTCAGGAAAATTTGGTTTGCAAACTTCAGGGATCAATTTATGGATTGAAGCAAGCATCCAAGAGCTGGAATGTTCATTTTGATCAGGCAATCCGTGGATATGGATTTGACCAAAATATGGATGAACCTTATGTGTATAAGAGAAGTGATAAGACTATAGTAGTATACTTAGTACTTTACGTAGACGATATCTTACTGATCGGAAATGACGTAGGAACTTTGTCTATGATAAAATTTTGGTTATCCTTGCAATTCGATTTGAAAGACTTAAGTGAGGCAAGTAATGTTCTGGGGATCAAGATAACTCGAGATCGCCAGAATAAGACTCTCTCTCTTTCACAATCTGTTTATATAAATAAGATAATGGCAAGATTCAGTATACAGGACTTCAAGAAGGGTTTTTGGCCATTTAGGTATGGTTTGAAATTGTCTAAGTATCAATGTCCTAAGACACCTGAGGAGAAGGCAGAGATACAGAAATGACCCTATGCTTCGGCAGTGGGTAGCCTAATGTTTGACATGCAATGCACAAGGCCAGATATCTACTTTGCATTAGATATCTTCTTTGCACAAAGATATTTTGGTGCAACGGCCATAACGTCTGATACTAAACCAATTGGGTCGAAACTTAAACTGTTGGAAAGATAACTTCAAGACGGAGATGTTGCATCTTGTTTGAGGTCATTTGTACACATGTAGCTCTTGCAATGATCGAAACAACATAGATCCGCCCGATAAAATCTGGGTAGCAATCATGAGAGTGATCCTCGCGCAAAAGAGATGATCTTCTTCGGGTATACATGATCTCGCAACTCAATCTAAACTCTTGAACTTAGATCTCTGAGTGCCTCAGAGTGCAAGCGATCTCCTTCGCTTAGTCTCACACACACAAGAGAAGAAGAGGAGATGAGAGGGAGAGAGAGAGATGGAAAAGTGAAAGAGTAGGGAAGGAGGGCCAGCCTCTACTTAGGAAATTTGATATGATGGTCTCAAAAACCATGCCCCCTTTTCTTTTATGCATTGGGATCCATGCCCCTATCTCTCTGTGTGTCTGTTAGAAACTATTTCTCTCTCCCTATCTCTTTAATCTCAAAATTAACCCCTAAATATTTAGTTTCCATTTTAGGTTTCTATAATTAAGGGTGAGAGATTTAAATCTATTCAAATCTTCCTCACCCCTTTTTTATTTGGAAGGTAAATGAATTAAAAAACTTCAAAGAAGAGGTTACAAACAACACCATAGAGAAGATCCCACAGTTAGTCAGCCCACATGGCAGTAAACTATGGAATATTCTCCCTTAAGAGCTACTTAGTCTAATCCTAGCCAATACCAAAAACAAAACAACCGGCTACCACAGTCCAATTGACAACCTAGAGGCTAGCCAAATTATAGATAGTACCTCCACAGCTCCTAAATGTGGAAAAACTCACGAAGCCCAAGCTTAGTATCCATCAGCTGCAGCTCCAAAACCGCTCCAAGCATAATCCTCTGAGGAACCAGAAGGGCTTGGGCCTTCCGGCTTGAGTTCTTCCAAGAGAGGAAAATCGCACCACATCATCAGGTCCAAGCTTATCCCAAACGAAGGGACGAGAAGGGCTTGGGTTCTCCAGCTGTGAAAGTGAGGAAACAAGCATGACATGGGCCCTCCAACAGAAAAGAGGACCAACACTAGTATGTGTAGAAGATAAGGAACGAGAAGGGCTTGGGCCCTCCCAATGTCGCAGGTGTAGTCGTGGAAACAAATCATGCGCCCACAAAAACTAGCCACTCCTAGCCAAACACAACCACGCAAAGTAAAAAAGAACTGCCCCTTCGAACACCCATTGAGCTTACCCAGCACGAAAGACCAAGTCTCAACCAATATGTGTGCGCTGAAATATTTGAAAGGGACTTCCAATAACCGGTTATGTTTTGGCAAGAAAAGTTCGACTCTGACAGGACATACAAAAGCCAATATGGCAAGGGACATTGACATCAAGAGGTCCACGTCTGGCTATGTATTTACCTTCTCAGGGGGAGCTGTGTCATGGCAGTCTTATTTGCAGAAGTGTGTGGCGCTGTCAACTACCGAAGTAGAGTATATTACCGTGAATGAGGCCGGCAAGGAACTTCTATGGTTGAAAAGGTTCCTCCTAGAGTTGGGATGAAGCAAAAGACTTATGAGCTCAATTGTGATAGCCACAGTGTGATCGAGCTAAGCAAGAATGCTACCTACCATCCGAGAACCAAGCACATTTCACTTTGTTATCACTGGATTTGGGAAGTGCTTGAAGAGGATGAAATGGTGCTTGAGAAGATCCACCCGGAGGATATGCTAATGAAGATAGTGACTCGAGATAAATATGAGCTCTGTTGTGAGCTCATTGGCATCACTTGAAGGCTTTGAAGGCATCTTCCACTCCATGGATCTAGAGGGGCAGATTGTTGGGGTTCCATCCCCATAGTGGAGACCCAAAGGGGAGGGAAGCATAGCTCCCTCCCAACTGGACTTGCAGCCGAGTTGCCCAGGCGAAATCCGACTCACTCGGGCGAGTTTCTTAGCCACAAATGGGCAGAAAATTCAGCAAACCTATCTGGGCGAAGTCGGGTTGGATCTGTTTTTTTGGATTTTTCTGCTGACCCGTTTTGGGGTGTTTAAGGCTCTGTGAAGGGGCTTTTGGTGTGTGGCTTGTATTGGCTTTGAGAGACCTTGGAGAGAGCTTTGAGGGCTGATCTTTCTAAGGTAGAGGAAGAGCTTTCTTCTACAAGGGATGAGGAGATTTTCTTGGAGATCGATCTTTGACGGATTGATCGGATTGAAGCTTGCAAGGAGGTATGTTCCATGAAGCTTGATAGGGTCTCCTTGTTGAGCCCTAGAGGGGGGTAAGGTGTAGATCTAGAAGGAGGGAGAAGAAGGAGACAGGTTGTACTCTCATCTTGCTTGCCGCCTTTGATAATAAAGACCTCGCCCGAGCATTTGCTCTGAGCATTTACTCATCGTGGTTTTTCCCGCAAGGGTTTCCACGTAAATCATTGAGTCGTTTTCTTTGCTTATGATTGATTTTATTTTGCATTTGTTATTGGGTTGTTGTTTGCTCTCTTTGGTTTCATCTCACGGGGAAGAGATCGTCGGTTTCGTAATTGAGCCGGTGCGATTTCTTTTCCATCAGTAGGTAGGGAGACTTACCTTGTCTATTTACGTGGTTTAAGCTCATCCAACCTAGTAACAAATTTGGAGTTTTAAAATAATTCGTTGAGGAGGCAAAATTCGGAGTTCGAAAAATATCCGAAAAATTTAAAATAAGTTCAGGAGAAGTTCAGAAACGTAAAACATATAATTTATTATATTTCATTAGTAATTCAATATTAATAGATATAAATATATATATATAACAAAAATAAAATAAGTAGCACACAAAAAAACAAAAAAAATCATGAATTATTTGCAAAATTCACAAATTATTCATGAATAATTCAGGAATTATTCAAGTGTGGCACGTGTTGCTGAATAATTCACTTGGCCTTGTGTTTAGAAATTATTCATGATTCTTTAAATAATTCAAAGAATATTGTATCTATGCATCCAACCAAAGAGCAGTCCTCCCTGTTTGTGCGGTATATGTCAGACCACGGAACGCACCTCCCTGTAGGGATGTGAATGGCCTACAGGAATACTAGTGGGGTACCGATATAGTGCCAGCCTGGTAATCCAATACACCGTGATATTGGATTGTGGTTAGATCCCTCACACGTTGGTGTACCAAAATTACACGCAACTAGTTAGTCAACCGATCACGGTTTCTTAGGGTTTAGGACCGATTATCCTAAGCAGAAACACTGCTATGTGCACCGATGTCTGCTCACCGTTCTGTGCACCGTGTTGGTTTCGTTCAGCCACAAAGACTGTACTTGGCAATGACCATATTAGAGACACTCATGCTCTGTCATTCCAACAGCTTATCCTGATAAGCCGACCAACCCTAATCAGAGCTGCGAATGATTTAGGCTCATAGGACCGATCCACAGTGTCTCCCACTCAAATGGACTACTAAATAGCCATGGCTCATTTAGTTTTGTAAACATAACACATATAGTAATATATACCATCATACAATCCTAATTAAATTATCAACCATATACAGCTAAATCATGGTTTTACGAGCTGTAGACCACATTAAATTTAACAGGTAGGAATCTTCCAATGATAGAAGATTATTCCCCCATAACTCGTACATGCAAAATGATAAAAATATGCCAATCACATCGAAAGACACATCTTCGAAGCAAAACTTAGTTTGGTGTACACTATTCTCTTTCACACTCAAGCAATCCATCATTTGAAAAAAAACTAATAATTGAAATGGCATAACATGAGTAGACGACTATTGAAATTGCCTTTTATTTTTAATGAAAGATGACTTTTATGACATAACCCTCTCGAGTCAACCGCTTGCTCCCTGATCGCAGTCCATGCCCCCCGGACCTCCGAAAAAGATGCTAGGCTAGGTATTCTGGACCGGCGGTGAGTACATAATCACGTTGTAGCAGTTGGTGAATGACGCTCGGAGCTGAGGATCATGCGCCGACAAGAAGCCAGGGAATATCTCAATGGGATAGTACCCCACTTCCTCTTCATTGATCCTCACCCACCATTTGTTCCTGACTGACTGCAAGATTTGGAAAGAGAGAGAGAGAGAGAGAGAGAGAGAGAGAGAGAGAGATTAGTTGCTGATCTGTAATAATGAAACTAGAGTTTTGAAAATTGAGGACTTGGGTTATTCAAGCCTTGACAAAGGGGAAACTAATGCTCAAATGATCATCACACCTTGGTGATTTTGAGTTGGAGCATCTCTAGGGGGGGGCTGCCAATCCTCGAGAAGTGCAGTGGTGATCCGAGCAAAAATCTGGGGTTTACTTGGATGAATCCCGGGCATACTAGGTTGTCTCAACCTCTGATGTTGTTGCCTTCCCTTGCCTGCATTATGAAATCACCAAATAGTTGATAATAGAAAGTTTTCTTTACAATCCAAGAGACGAAGATCCAAGGCAGATCGTTTTCGAATATATGTGGCTTCACCTACAAGAAAAGAAAGATGAATGTGTGAAGACCTTCATAAACTGCAAGCTAAGAATATGTTGGAAAATCATAACACAGCACAATTGGTTAAAGACTTGTATATCGACCACAATATTAGTGGGTTCAAGATGTGTCTATAGTACTGCCTTTAAAGCGACAGATACCTTTCGTGCACAAGCCTTGTCGTTATAAGAACACACCTTTAATCCAAACTCAGTGCTGATAACCAGACTAAATAAGAACAGAAAGAAAGTAGTGGACGCAGATTGAGAAAGCACTATTCTTCCAAATTTAGAATTGAGGATTCATTTGTTTCTCCCAACATAGAACTTCTTTTTCGATACCGAAGTACAAATAAAGGTTTAAGGGCCCCCTATAAATAGCCAACGAAATGGTGTCTGGTTATAGCAATTTATGTAACCTTTTAGCCAAGTCAATGTTCCGTACAATCGCTCAGTCCCAACAACTGACACAACCGACAAGGCTCATGAATGGCCACTAATCACACAGTCCAGATTCATTTCGATCGAACGATCACGAGGTGATCCGATGGAAAAAAAGAAAAAGACACCACCGACAATGTGCATGAATGCCTCTAGTGCCGTAAAACACAATGTGCGATCGGCCCACATTGCATATGGCTCAATAAAAACACAAAACCTACTCTTATTAGTCTCAAACAAGTAAGATAGAGGCGCTTTAGTTTATATACTCATCCAACTAGTTTCCCACAAGCAATGTGGGACTAAAAAATAAAAACAAGGACGAGGGCTAGTCTCTCACCCACAAAAAGAGTCCGAGCCAAAAAGATTATCCTAAAAGCAAAAGGAGGAAAACAAACAAGGAATTTCCTTTAAATTTAAAATTTAAACTCAATTTTTTAAATCCTTAAAATTTAATAACAGAATCGAGAGACCCCCCTCCCTACTCACTCTTCATAACCCTTCTAATTGGGATGGTTCCTTTAGGACAACTTTCGTTTTGTCGGCAAATTGGCTCTGCATATTCTGACGAGTTGTTGCTCCTATCACCTATTCCCAGATCGAATCTTGGACTCATCTACAGAAAAGAAAATGAATAGATCATGATCATTAGAAATAATAGAACTAATTTGAGAGTGCTAAGGAATACGAACCTCGATCGTATGGTTTTTTAGCAAAGGGTGATCGAACGCAGGTTGCTTGTAGATATCAACACAATCAATTATCTCCCCATCCGGACTCTGCAAACGATTATTAGAGTCAGATCTTCAAAATGATTGATAACATACCCACTTCCTACTATATAAACCTGTAAGGTTTTGATTGGATGCTTGTTGAGCTTCATTAAAAGATCCTTTATCTCTATATCTCGTGGAGATTGAGTGCTTACACCTACTACACTGATTAGTATTTGTAGGATCATCAAAATTGTAATGCAGCCTGATCTGACATAGACAAGGTCATCGAGAGCCTCCCATGAAGTTTGGTTTGCCATGCAATCAACCAAGAAAGACCACCTATATTTCAGAATGATCAAATTTTCGTCACCATATGAGTTGAATATGAGCATTAGTGTTGAATAGATTAATTATGAGATTCACTAACAAATTAATGAAGAAGATGAAATCAAAAAAGAAGTGCTAGCAGGTCTTACCCAGATGAAGGAAGCCAAGGGTCTAAAGGGCTTGGAGAGGGATCCAAACAGAGCTAAGAGATGGGGGATTATATAGAACCATAAGTTAGTTAGGGACTAGATCGTTTTAGGATATAGTACGTGGTAACAAAAAAATCTTTGATTTTAATGTCAGATATAAAATAAATTTTGTCAGAAGATAAGAAATATGCAGATATAGTGGAAGTATGCACATCAACTATTTTATGAAGGGTGTGTATTCTTTATGGTTATAAACTAAGAAAATAAGATAGGTTAAGGGTAAAAATGATTCACAACCAATGTTTTGAATCTTGATAATGACATTCGTATATCACTAGTGACATTCAATTGTCAGTGGTGTTTATAACACTTATGGTGTTAGATTTGAGAATAATAAAAATCCTCTTTGGGCCCTTTCATCTTTTTACATGTGGACTTTTTCTCTGTAGTTTTTCTTGAAGAATGGGTCGTAAACCTATGAGATGTTTTTGTATAGTGCGATATGATCTAGGGCTTGTAAAAACCATAGCTGATTAATAAATGAGTTCTTATTTATATTAGAATTGCTTTTTGGTACATATTATACATGTTCTATATAATGAACTTAAAAGATCTATGGTTGTATAGTGGTTCATCTGAGTGGAAGACTCAGTGGACTAGTACGATAAGACTAAATCGTTTGCAGCTCTGATTAGGGTTGGTCGACCTATCAGGTTAAGCTATTGGAATGACAGATCATGGGTATTTCCACAATAGTCATTGCCTGGTACAATGTCTGTGACCGAACAGAACCAACATGTTGCATAGATCGATGAGTAGATACCAGTGCTCATATTCGTGTTTTTACTTAAGGTAATCGATTCTATACCCTGAGGGACAATGATCGGTGGACTAACCAGTTGCGTATAACTTTGCTTCACCAACATGTGAGGGATCTAACCATGACCCAATACCACGGTGCGCTGGGTTACCGGGCTGGCGTTGCATCGGCATGCTACTCTTGCAGGCTATCCACATTCGTATCGGGAGATGCATTCCTTGGTCTAACATACACCACACTAAACTCAGGCCTGGTAGTCCCTAAAAGTTCCAACCTATCCATAATCGTTATGGATCATTACTTTCTCCTTGTCTCACAAGATAATATGAGTTAAAGAAATAATACCCTAATCGAATGAGTGCATCGTACTGGAGCATGGTTGTTGCTCGGGCTTACTGTGTTCACTAGGGGGTATCCCATAGTAGTATGGGGACACACAAAGTTCCCATTACACCATGAGGAGTCTATTCCGTATATGCACGTCGCACTAGAACGCAGTTTGAGAATTTAGAAATTTTTACAATAGAGCACCTCACGTTTTACTAAGGGTACCCCAGTGAAAAGTAAAAATTCTATTCATCATCCCATGATGTGTTGACTGGGCACAGATGTGGTGCCCTAAGTGTTAGGATACTTTATCATGCACGGAGATAGACCATGCATGCTCTCGTATAAGGTGAATGGCCACTAGATGCATGGGGGCATTTTGGTTCAACCAAAATATTTTGCATGCCCTAGCTTGGTCGCCCCCCTCATTAGGTTTAGGTTGAATGGTCATCATCTCTCAATTAAAGGGTTAATAGAGATTTAAAAAGATTTAAATCAATCCCCTTAATTACAAAAATCTTAATATTTCAACTAGTAATAAGGGAGATTTAATATATGATTAAAGAGAGAGATGAATGGTTAGAAATAAATAGAAGGAGAAGGGGATGTGGTTCCCAAGGCAAATTAGGCATGGAAAACCATACATCCTCTTAGATTATCTAAAAATGTCCGATCCCTCTTTCTTTCTATTCTGTAGTTCGGTTTTCTCTCCTTCTCTCTTGGGTTCTCATCTCTCTCTTGGGTTTGACCTAAGGTGTAAAGATAAAATACTCTCTTTCTAATCTTATCCTCCTAGTGGATGTGAGAGAAAGGAGATCGCTTGCACTCTGAGACACTCAGTGTAAAGACCTGGTTTTTTTTGAAATAAAATTATATAAAAATATTATTTTTCTTCTGTGGAATGTAAATGGAATGTCATGAGATATATGAGAGACTATCCAGTATTGCTTATGGGAACATAAGTGCACAGGGGTTAACTTCGAGAGACAGTGCGCATCGGTTGTACACGGGAAAATATAGACTTTTCATGCGATCGAGGCTGTTATACCCTAACTCCGAAACTTTGATGAGTCTTCTGGGAACACATTAGCATCGCCTCTGGGATAAAAAAAAAAATTCTTCCCAGGTGCGTTTATACTTCGTCTGGTATCACGTACAGAAAAATCGGACCCCTTTCGCACACGAAGGGTAAAATCATTATTTTTTAAAAATAATTTTTTTTGCAAAATTGCCATAAATTATTTTTGAACCTAAATGTAATGAAAAATGGGTATTGTTAGGATTTTGTGTATTTTTTTTTATTTTTAGTGATAAACCCTAATCCGGGGTTAGTTAGCCTAATCTAGTTGTCTAAATGAGATTAACTTGCCCTAATTGTGTTTAACATTAACCTAACCTAATGGCACTACATGAAAAACCATGTGGGGCCTATATGACATCATCCTACATCACACCATGTACATGAAATATGAAATAAATTAAATTATCTAATTAAAGAGTAAACCTAACTCGTTACTAAAGATTTATAAAGTTTTAGCCATGGAAATCATGTTTAATTCTATGTTTTATAAGCTTTCAAACTCATGCTACATGTTTTTTGATTTTCACCCATGAAGCATGATTAGAACCTAAAATTGAGCCCATTAGAATGTTCCTCTACTTGTTTTCACCCAATCTTATGTTTTATGAAGTTCGATTCGGGGTATTTGATCCCCGAATCTCATATTTTCCGAAGAACACGACATGTTCTTCGGGTATTTGAAATTTTACGATCAAAACTTAAAACCCTTGGATTTGATCCAAAATTTGTTATTTACATTATACAAAACTTGTTAGGCTTGATCCTTAGTATGCTAGGAACCCTTTTTGTTCTTGGTGGGATTCGATTCGAAGCCAATCGAACCCCCGATCTTCGGAATTTCGAGAAAACGAAGGTTTCCTCCGCGTTCTTGAAGTTTAAGATGAAAGTCATTAAAATGGTGGTTTTCGATCCAAACTTTTATAAATATTTTATCTGTATTTGTTTGTGAAAAGTACAGTATGAATACGTGCATTGTACGATGTATTTATACGCATATTTTACCCGTATAAAACTCATATTATATCGTATTCTGCCTGTACAATACCCGTACTAAAAATAATTAAATAAATACTTAAATAATTTAAATATGATATCACAATGCTATTATTTAAATAATAAATAAAAAAATAATTTAATAAAATAATTAAATAATTAAATAAATAAATAATTATTAATTAAATATTTATTTATTTTTAGAAAATAAAAATATTATTTATCTGAGTCGTATGCAATCGGCTTAGTATAATGGGGGACCAGTTAGAACGATGAGATAAGCGATTTAGGTTATTTGTTTGGGCCCGTGAAAGAAATAGGGTTTGTACCAATAGACGTTAAAGTTGGTTGTCAAACCGTCACTTGCGATGGTTGAACCCACCACGTATCCTTAACATAAGAAAACCTTATAGATTCTAAGGACAGGTATAAGCCTATATCGTACGCAGTTGGTGATCCAGTCATCGTATGCGAGGGCATAATCTATCACAAATTATTTGTAAAGTAGTACGTTCTAACTAAACATGTGGAAAGTGAGATGATGGTCATGTGCAAATAGGTGCAAACCTATATCGCTCGCAGTTGGTAATCTCATCATCGCATGCTAGGGTAGAATTTATCACGTAAAACTAGGAATATATTATACTTAGGCTCTCACGAGTGGCATGGAGGTGTGGTCATCCCCTACTCTCTTTGTTATTTACACAGATATGTAGACATATGTTCTGTATTTTTAACCCTGATACCATAATCGTCGTCTAACTTGTAATATCGTCTTTGGCGTGGAGTTGAGGTTGACATGGTAGTGCCAGACCGTTTTGGTTGGCATGGTTGACTCGTGCAGTAATCCCGACCAATTGGTTGGTTGAATCTTTGGATGGTGGTGGTCTCTTTCGAGTACCCTAATACTAGTGGTGTTTAGAATTTTAGGGTTTGGTTTTGATTAAGATAAGACCGTTAGCTTGGTAGTAGAAGTTAGGGTTACTCCCTAACCATCGTCTGTATATTCCATATCACTATTGTAATTATAAAATTAGCCATTGTTTAGGGGAATAGTGACACCATAATCGTTGTCTAACTCGTAACATCGTCTTTAGCATGGAATTGAGATCGACATGATAGTGCCGGACTGTTTTGGTTGGTATGGTTGACTCGTAAAAAATCCAAATCAATTGGGAGATGAGTCTTTGGGTGGTGGTGGTATTTTTTAAGTACCCTAAGTCTAGTGGTTAATGTTGTGATAATGTGAACTGCGTTCTAACCTTAGATTAGGGGAAACCGAGATCCTAGGATATCATCTAACTCGGGATATCGCCTTGTTGCCTTCAAGTTGAGATTGACTTTAAGGCACCGCACTGCTTTGGTTGGTGTGGTACTCATGTAGAAATCTGGTTCGTTGCCATAGGAGTCTTTGGCTTTAATGATATCTTATAAGTATCCTAAGTCTAGTAGTTAATAATATATTTTTTTTTTTTTGACATCGGCGGGTGTCCCGAAACCTTTCGGGCAATGGCCCACTTCAGGCTCGGACTAATCCCTCCGGGAGTGAAGCCCGACCCACTCGGCAATTCCCACTTCACTCCTGGGTAAATCGAGGGGAGGAAGAGTTGAACCCACAACCTCATCACCAAAGCATCAGTTGCTTTGGTGATGAGGTTCTATTGTAGAAGTCCATGCTAGATCATGATAAGTATGACAGTATTTGCATTACTGATAAAGGTCTTAGGACAAGTCAAGACTCGATATTCTTTGAGAGAGGACATTTCATAAGATTCGATATTGTTCGAATAACGATATTCTGATAATAGTCAAAGTAATGAAGCTATGATATTAATAGAAATAAAATTAAAAATTTATGTTAGACGAAAATGATATCGAAGATCCTTTAAGTTGCCCGTCTAGCTCCGTTGGTAGAGCACAAGGTTCTAAACCTTGTGGTCATGGGTTTAAGCCCCACAGTTGGCGTCCTTTTTTAAAAAAGATCAACACAAATTTTTTTTTTGTGTTGTTGCCTGTTTAAAACACTCAGCAGCACTTTCTGCTCAAAATAAAAACGTACAAATCCCATAATTCACAAATAGCATGTTTGGAGGGGTTACTATGCAATTATGGTTACACGAGACCTTTACATAAATAAAGTAATATCTTATTTTTAAAAAATTGTAATAATACATTTAAAGAGCCTAACTATGTGCGAGTATAATATGGCTCTAGTTTTTTAATGATTCGAAGATTACCCAAGACAACCAGTAAATTCAAGATATTTTATATATAGCCCCTAGATTATAAATATATTACAAATAGCCCTCAATTTGAAGATTACTTTTTTCCCTCGAGTTAAAAGAGTAGAATTTAAAAGGTGCAGCAAAAAGGTAACTGTGGGAGGCTTTTATTAAATGCTAGAATATATGAGGGGGCTAGTCATAAGAATTTAAAAAATAAGGGGGGTATTTATAATATCAATATTTGTTAAGGTGGGTATATGCTAAAAATCTAAATAAACCATTGTATTTCTTCATCAGGCCTTGCGAGAAAATGAAAAAAGAAAGAGTAAATTACAGTTTACCCTCTGGAGTCGGGCCCAAAATCATTTAACCACCCTTATAGTTAATAAACCTTTTACAGTTTTACGCCCTCAATTCAGTCTGATTAGATAGAAATTACTAAAGGAAATGAGTATCCTTACTAGAAAAATAAGATGAGGCCTTTCCCGAAGTTAGGGCGGTTATATGGAAAAATCCCTATGAAACCCTTGTATTTCTTTATCATGCCTTGGGAGAAAATTAAAATAAAGGGGATAAATTAATTACACTTTACCCTTGAAGTTTGGCCCAAAATCAATTTACAGTTTGAATAGACAGAAATTACTAAAATTGGAAATTTAGTAGTTGACAAAAAGGGTATTGTGCTACCATTTAAAACTATAGGGATAGGTTTGGAACAAAAAATAAATAAAGGGTATAATATAATTTACCCAAAAAAAAAGAAGAAAAAATAAAGTACAGGTCCACTATATAGCATTATGGAAAGGCACCAGACAATAAATAGTTTCAACTAAGCATAGGTCCACGGAATAATAACAATTTAAAAAATGATCCTCTCCTACGGGTGTTGCATGTAACAGATCATTCTCCAACCATTTTGAATTATGTATTTTTTAAATACCAAAAATATATGGGATCCTTCCAAATTAAATTACAGTAGATGATAAAGGAACACTTTTTTTAATGGAAATAGTGACATGGGTTGCTACAAGGATTTTAATATAGGAGCTACAGTTATTTCACTATAGCAGAACTGCTATAGTGAAATCATTATAGCAACCTGTAATTGCACCGTGGATGTAAAATAATATTTTTCTACACTAAAATCACTGTAACAAAGTATTCTCAAAGATTTCACTGTAGCTGCTATATTGAAATTCACCGTGGTGGCTAAAAAAGCTTCCATACAGTATGATGAGGTAATGAAATCTTCTGACAGTTATGCTTAGCAAAAAGCCATAGAGGCAGAAATTACATCAATGTCCTATAATACTGTATGGACACTTGTTAGACCATCACCTAATATTAAATCTATTTTGTGTAAGTGGGTGTACAAGAAGAAAAGAGGATTTGATGGTTATGTTGAGACGTATAAAGCTAGATTAGTTGTCAAGGGTTTCACCCAATGAGAAGATATCAATTATGACGAGACCTTCTCACTGACAGCTATGCTTAAATTTATTCAATTACTCTTATCCGTTACAGGCCATTATGATTGGAAGATCTAGCAGATGCATGTCAATACAGCTTTCCTCAGCGGGGATTTGGAGAAAGACATACATATGATGCAATCTCGATCCATGTTTTAAGTCAGTAGGTCAGGAAGATTTGATTTGCAAACTTCAGAGATCAATTTATGGATTGAAGTAAGCATCCAAGTGCTGGAATATCCATTTTGATCAGGCAATTTGTTGATATGGATTTGACTAAAATATGGATGAACCTTATGTGTATAAGAGAAGTGATAAGCCTATAGTAGTATACTTAGTACTTTACGTAGATGATATCTTACTGATCGGAAATGACGTAGGAACTTTGTCTATGATAAAATTTTGGTTATCCTTGCAATTCGATATGAAAGACTTAAGTGAGGCAAGTTATGTTCTGGGGATCAATATAACTCAAGATCGCCAGAATAAGACTCTCTCGCTTTCACAGGCTGTTTATATAAATAAGATATTGGCAAGTTTTCAATATACAGGACTTCAAGAAGGGTTTTTTGCCATTTAGGTATGGTTTGAAATTGTCTAAGTATCAATGTCCTAAGACACCTAAGGAGAAGGCAGAGATAAAGAAGGGACCCTATGCTTCGGCAGTGGGTAGCCTAATGTTTAACATGCAATGCACGAGGCCAAATATCTAACTTGCAGTAGATATCTTCTTTACACAAAGATATTTTGGTGCAACGGCCATAACGTCTGATACTAAAGTCCAATTAGTTCGAAACTTAAACTGTTGGAAAGATAACTTCAAGATGGAGATGTAGCATCTTGTTTGAGGTCATTTGTACTCATGTAGCTCCTGCAATGAACGAAACGACATAGATTTGCTAGATAAAATCTGGGTAGCAATCATGAGAGTGATCATCGCGCAAAAGAGATGATCTTCTTTGGGTATACATGATATCGCAACTCAATCCGAACTCTTGAACTTAGATCTCTGAGTGTCTCAGAGTGCAAGCAATCTCCTTCGCTCAGTCTCACACACACAAGAGAAGAAGAGGAATGAGAGGGAGAGAGAGAGATGGAAAAGCGAAAGCGTAGGGAAGGAGGGCCAGCCACTACTTGGGAAATCTGAGATGATGGTCTCAAAAACCATACCCCCTTTTCTTTTATGCATTGGGATCCGTGCCCCTATCTCTCTGTGTGTCTGTTAGAAACTATATCTCTCGCTCTCTATCTCTTTAATCTCAAAATTAATGCCCCTAAATATTTAGTTTCCATATTAGGTTTCTATAATTAAGGGTGAGAGATTTAAATCTATTAAAATCTTCATCGTCCCTTTTTTTTGGAAGGTAAATGAATTAAAAAAACTGCAAAGAAGAGGTTACAAACAACACCAGAGAGAAGATCCCACAGTTAGTCAGCCCACATGGCAGCTAACTATGGAATATTCTCCCTGAAGAGCTACTTAGTCTAATCCTAGCCAATACCGAAAACAAAACAACAGGCTACCACAGTCCAATTGACAACCTAGAGGCTAGCCAAATTATAGATAGCTAGTACCTCCACAGCTCCTAAATGTGGAAAAACTCACGAAGCCCAAGCTTAGTATCCATCAGCTGTAGCTCCAAAACCGCTC
This sequence comes from Chamaelirium japonicum, assembly GCA_947650365.1. NCBI lineage: Eukaryota > Viridiplantae > Streptophyta > Magnoliopsida > Liliales > Melanthiaceae > Chamaelirium > Chamaelirium japonicum. Next base: position 27,024,748 of record OX393559.1, on the reverse strand, counting down.
CAAGCATAATCCTTTGAGGAACTAGGAGGGCTTGGGCCTTCTGGCTCGAGTTCTCCCAAGATAGGAAAACCGCAGCACATCATCAGGTCCAAGCTTGTCCCAAACGAAGGGACGAGAAGGGCTTGGGCTCTCCAGTTGTGAAAGTGAGGAAATGAGCAAGACTTGGGCCCTTCAACAGAAAAGAGGACCAACACTAGCATGTGTAGAAGATGAGGAACGAGAAAGGCTTGGGCCCTTCCAATGTCACAGGTGTAGTCGTGGAAACAAATCATGAGCCCACCAAAACTAGCCACTCCCCGCCAAACACAACCATGCAAAGTAAAAAAGAACTGCCCCTTCGAACACCCATTGAGGTTACCCAGCACGAAACACCAAGTCTCAACCAATATGTGTGTGCTGAAATATTTGAAAGGGACTTCCAAGTACCGGTTGTGTTTTGGCAAGAAAAGTTCACCTTTGACAGGACATACAGATGCCAATATGGCAAGGGACATTGACATCAAGAGATCCACAACTGGCTATGTGTTTACCTTCTCGGGGGGAGCTGTGTCATGGCAGTCTTATTTGCAGAAGTGTGTGGCCCTGTCAACTACCAAAATAGAGTATATTGCCTTGAATGAGGTCAGCAACGAACTTCTATGGTTGAAAAGGTTCCACCTAGAGTTGGGATGAAGTAAGAGTCTTATGATCTCAATTGCGATAGCCAGAGCATGATCGAGCTAAGCAAGAATGCTACCTACCATCGGACCAAGCATATTTCACTTTGTTTTTATTGGATTTGGGAAGTGCCTGAAGAGGATGAAATGGTGCTTGAGAAGATCCACCCGACGGATATGCAAATGAAGATAGTGACTCAAGATAAACATGAGCTATGTTGTGAGCTCATTGGCGTCACTTGATGGCGTCTTCCTCTCCATGGGTCTAGAGGGGCAGATTGTTGGGGTTCCATCCCCATGGAGAAGACCCAAAGGGGAGGGAAGCACAGCTCCCTCCCAACTGGACTTGCAGCCGAGTTGCCCAGGCGAAATCCTACTTGCTCGGGCGTGTTTCTTAGCCATAAACGGGCAGAAAATTCAGCAAACCCACTCGGGCGAAGTCAGGTCAGATCTGTTTTTCTGGATTTTTCTGCAGACCCATTTTGGGGTGTTTAAGGCTCTTTGAAGGGGCTTTTGGTTTGTGGCTTATGTTGGCTTTGAGAGACCTTGAAGAGGGCTTTAAGGGCTGATCTTTCTAAGGGAGAGGAAGAGCTTTCTTCTACAAGGGATGAGGATATTTTCTTGGAGATCGATCTTTGACGAATTGATTGGATTGAAGCTTGCAAGGAGGTATGTACCTTGAAGCTTGATAGGGTCTCCTTGTTGAGACCTAGAGGGGGAGAAGGTGTAGATCTAGAAGAAGGGTGAAGAAGGAGTCAAGTTGTACTCTCGTCATGCTTATCGCCTTTGATAATAAAGACCTCCTCCGAGCATTTGCTCAGAGCATTTACTCATCATGGTTTTTTCCGCAAGGGTTTTCACGTAAATCCTTTAGTCTTTTTTTTGCTTGTGATTGATTTTATTTTGCATTTGCGATTGGGTTGTTGTTTGCTCTCTTTGGTTTCATCTCAAGGGGAAGAGATCGTCGATTTCATGGTTAAACCGGTGCGGGTTTTTTTTCCATCAGTAGGTAGGGAGACTTACCTTGTCTGTTTACGTGGTTTAAGCTCATCCAACTTAGTAACAAATTCGGAGTTTTACATTAATCCGTCGAGGGGACAAAATTCGGAGTTCGAAAAATATCCAAAAAATTTAAAATAAGTTCAAGAGAAGTTTAGAAACAAAAAACATAAAATTTATTATATTTTATTAGTAATTCAATATTAATATATATATATATATATATATATATATATATATATATATAAAACAAAAATAAAATAAGTAGCTCACAAAAAACAAAAAGAAATCGTGAATTATTTGCAAAATTCACAAATTATTCTTGAATAATTCAGGAATTATTCGAGTGTGGCACGTGTTGCTGAATAATTCGGAGAATAATTCACTTGGCCTTGTGTTAGGAAATTATTCACGATTCTTTAAATAATTCAAAGAATATTGTAACTATGCATCCAACCTGAGAGTAGTCCTCCTTGCTTGTAGCTTTTTTCATAGCAGCTCAACCCCATCCCCCACTTTTGAGGGATTTTTGTTAAAAGAAATCTCCCTACTTGTAATGTTTCGAAGATTGCCCAAGTCAACCAGTAAACTCATGTTCTTTTTGCATATAGCCCTAGAATATATAGATATTACAAGTAATCCCTAAATTTGAAGATTACTTTTTTGCCCTCGAGTTGAAAGAGTAGAATTTAAAAAGTGGGGCAAAAAGGTAACTGTGGGAGCTTTTTATTAAATGCCAAAATATGTGGGGGTTATTCATAAGACTTTAAAAAGTAAGAGAGGTATTTATAATATCAATATTTGTTAAGGTGGTTATATACAAATAATTCCAATAAACCATTGTATTTCTTCATCAGGCCTTGCGAGAAAATGAAAAAAGAAAGAGTAAATTAAACTTTACCCTCTGGAGTTTGGCCCAAAATATGTACACTTTGAACGTGAAATATCGATTGCTTCTTGAACCCTGTGAATCATGTGAAAGTAGGATACTCCAAATTTGAGGGTCAAAGAGTTTCATAAAACGTTCTTGGTATAAAAAATGAGAGTAAAAGATCCCACTGAATCGATTTTGATCCATGAATCTAAAAAATAGTGAGAATTCTTGATCTCTCTCAATATCTCTCTCAATTCAAAAATCCAGAATTTGAATTGGTAATTCGATATCCCTCCACTTGGTGCCATATGTCAACTCGAGCGGTGAAGAGCATCGTTATACTCTAGTACCATCTAACTAGGTTCGTTCGAGGTTGACTCATCACAACGCACCTTCGGTCGCTTTGGCCAAACAACCGAATTCAGTCAATTGCTCAACTGTTGACCACCAAGTCTGGGTTTTGTGCGGTGTATATCAGACCACGGAACACACCTCCCTGTAGGTATGTGAATGGCCCGCAGGAGTACTAGTGGGGTACTGATACAACGCCAGCCTGGTAATCCAACACACCGTGATATTGGGTCGTGGTTAGATCCCTCACACGTTGGTGTGCCAAAGTTACACGCAACTGGTTAGTCCACCGATCACGGTTCCTTAGGATTTATGACCGATTATCCTAAGCAGAAACACGACTATATATACCGGTGTTAGCTCACCGTTCTATGCACCGTGTTGGTTTCGTTCAGCCACAAAGACTGTGCTTGGCAATGACCATTATAGGCGCAGAAAAAGATCAGGGTCGTCTTTATTGCACAAAGCAAGATTACAGAGTGCCGAGACCCGGGGGCTCGGGTGTGGCGAGTCCGGGTACGGCGAATATTTGATCAGGAGATTATGGGAGAGATCCTCTGGAGGGTCCCTTTGATCCGCGTCTCCACGTGGTATTCGTGTGAGAGCTCTGAAGGGGTTGCCCAGGAGTGAGGTCTTTACAGGGTGAGGGTTTTTGAGAGGCTAAGGAGTATCCGCCGTTGTTTTTGTCCCTTCTGTGCTTCGTGCTTTCTCATCTAGGGGATTTTTGGATTTATTCCTCGATCTTCGTGTCTTCCTCGATCCTTGCTTGACCTCGGTGTCCTTGATCGTCGGTTCGCGGCGTCGATCATGCTTTTGGCGTTGGCTTTGGCTTCGGCTTTCAGCTTTGGCTTGGCTTTGGCTTGGCTCTGGCTTTTGCTTGGCTTTGGCACTTGCGCTTGGACGTAGACGAGGGAGACTTGCGATGCTTTCATTCTTCCGGACTTTGCGTCGTATCGGCTAGAACGTGCGGTGCTTTTGCTCGTGACCGGCGTAGTCACTTGGCTTTGGCACATGCGTTACTTTGGTGCGGGCTTTACCGGGGCTTTTGCTTTGGCTTCTTGCGTTGGCTCTAGCTTAGGCGTTGACTCGATCTTCTCCTCGAACGGCGGTGGCTACTTCTTCAAGGCTTCTTCTGGCTTCATTGACGGTTATGGCATCGTCTTGACTTTCCTTCTTCTCCGGGCTTCTTTGGCGTGATCGGAGTCGAAGGGTACCTTTGAAGATGACGGGTGTAGCGCTGGCTTTGCTTTGAAGACGACAGGTGTAGCGACGCTTCGGGTGTTCCTCTCCAAGCTTTCTTCTTCGTGGGTGGAGTGGGCGTTTGTCGAAGGCGACGGGGTGATGACGCTTCGGTCTTCTTCTCCGGGCTTTGGGCTTGATTGGAGTTTAAGGCTTGTTAGAGACGATGAGGTGGTGCCGCTCCGATCTTCTTCTCCGGCCTTTGCTTCTAGCGTCTTCGGAGTCGAAGGGTTCTTCTTCTCCGAGCTTTCTTCTTCGTGCACGGAGTCGAAGTATTGATCTTCTTGTGGAAGGGTCTTCACGTTGATGAGGGCTTTCAATGGACTAAGCCAGTCCCGAAGGGATAGGCTTGCCCGTGCCTCGTGAAGCCTTGGGTCGATGAAGAAGCGTCTCCTCTTCTGCAGAGCTTTCTCGCTTCGTCTTCAGCTTGCGATTTTTTGACCCTTGAGCCTTCCCCCTCCCCCTCTATTTATAGGCGAAGGGGGGAGGGCAGAGATATGGAAAGTTTAATTTTAAATCCCTTTAGTATCTCCCCCATAATTGCCCAAGATTTATTCTTCAATTGAAGAGAGGAATAAACCTTTATTTGCTTTCCTTTTCTGGCGGGGTAATTATGTCTCAATCATTTTTGGATTTATCTTGAATCTTGCACATAAAATCGATGGCGACCCGACTCTTCTTCTTGTCCGTCGGATCGAGGGATTAGCGCAGATCCACGTGTTAGTAGACGTCATACGCAACTTTCCCCCACGCATGGTGGTCTTTCTTTCCTTTTTCTTCTTTTCATTCCTTTTCTTTCCTTTCCTTTCTTTTATTTCTTTCTCTTCCTTCTTTTCTTGCATGGCCGGCCACCCCCCTAAAGGGGTTCGAATTTCCATAGGGGGGGTGGGTGGGCCCCACTTGGGGATGGGCCCACCCGGCCCCTTGTTGGGTGCGGGTTGGGTCCCGTTCTCGTGTCGGGTTTGCCTCCGAGTCGGTGCATGCGAGTCGGGTCCGGATTCGAGTGCGTGTAGGGTTTTCCTCCGCATAGTTGCATGCGAGTCGGGTCCGGGCCCGAGTGTATGTCGGGTTTGCCTCCGCATAGTTGCATGCGAGTCGGGTTAGGGTTAGACACAATTTGTGTGTCTACAAGTGCCCCCTCAAGGATGAGTGCGTTGGTAAGAACGTGTAGGATTTGGACACGTAGGTAGCGTAGAGCACTTGTCTTTGATTCCTTTTGTAGGTGGGGTTGGGGGCTTATTTAAGGACCCCTACCCCCTTCATCCAACACCTTGCTCTTGCGAAGGTTCCACCGGCTTTTGGAGACCGTCGTCGGAAGAGAGCTGCCTGGGGTTGCATGCGACTTGCTCTGTCTTTCCGGTGTCGCCTCTTTCGTCGGCGGCGGCGATGATGGTGCGCGACTTGAAGATTATCGTGAAGGTGGGCTCGAAGCGACGGGGCATCGACGACCGAGGCAAGGAGGACGGAGGAGCACGGCTGAGGTGTGAATCGCCTTTGCCGCCTATCTCTTCGTCTTTCTTCTTCTTCTTCTTCTTCTTCTTCTTATTTCCTTTTCTTTTTCTTTTTCTTTTCTTTTCCTTTGGTTTCTGGTTCTGGACTGCGGGAGCAGAGGCGGCGGCAGCAGCCGTGTGTTGCAGAGGTGGGCCTGGGCACGGGTGGAGGCGGTCGGGCGGAGGTGGCACGCGGGGCAGCGGTGCAGGGTGGTTGGGGCATCACGGAGGTGGGCCCGGGCGTGGGTGGCGGCGGCGTGCGGGAGCACCGGGTCCGGCGGCTACGGGGTCTCGAGCGGGTCGGCGCGGGGTGGCTACCGGCCCTAATCGGGTCGGATGCGGCTGCGGGGGCCGTGTGGCATGGGGCGGCGGCGGCTTGGTCGGGCCCGACCCCGACTGGATCGGAGGAGAAAGGAGGGGGCAGCGGGCCCCCCTCCCTTGTTGTCCGGTCCTCATTGGGGGGAGAGGGGGCTGCGGCCCCCCCTACTGCTGCTGTGTCCCACTTTTTTTTTTTTTGGGGATGGAGAGGGGCTGTGGGCCCGGCCGAGTGCACGGAGCAGCTATAGTGGTGGCTGCGAGTTCAGTGCAAGCGGGAGTTCGGGGCGACGGCCGGTTGCATTGTATCGGCGATGTGAGGTCCGATACGGGCGAGTGGCGGTAGGTGGCCGACACAGGCGGTACCGGCATGGGTGGCGTGCGGACGCCGTACGACGAAGAGGCAGTTGGCTGGCGCGGTGGGTGCGTGGCCCCCGGGGATGTGGCGCGAAGGCGACGTTACTCTGAGTCGGGCGGTCCTCCTGACAGGGGGGCTGTGGGCCCCTCGATTTTTTTTTTTTTTCGCTCCCCCAGCTTGTTTTGACTTGCTTCTCTTCGTGTCTCCTTAGGATCCGAGTCTTCGAGAGCTTGACTTCACCGGAGTGGATAGCTGAGGACCTCTCTGATGGGAGTAGGTGCCTTCGCTTCCCCCTTACTCAGGTGTACCGTCACCGTAACTCGAGGAGAGAAGATCTTCTGTCGTTGCTCCGGATTTTCATCCATGAGCGCGTCACGGAAGATGGAGTTGCTGTTGTAGCCTGCGGCATGCCGAAGCTGAGTGAGAAAGTCTACACCGATGAGGCGATCTCTATGAAGCTCCTTTGTCCAAGCTTGAGTATGTCTTTTCATCATTGCGATGAAGATTTCGTGCCCACCCCGGTAGTTGCTTCGAAGATCTACTTCTGCTTAACCCGATGGGGTACCGACTCCTGGCCTCGGGGGGACGTCCAATATCTCTGCAGTTTTCGTGAATGGATGAACGAGCTCTCCGAAGTCTTTGGGGCGGAACCTGAGATAAATCCGTTGGCCAAGTTTCTAGTGTCGGCTCATCGAGAATACAGCCGTCTTGAGGGGATGTATCGTGCTCTTTGTGAACTCTGGTGCTCGGCCACCAACACTTTTCTTACCGGAGCGGGAGAGATAGGGATTTCCCTCTGCGACGTTCACATTGTCTCCGGATGTCCTGAAGTGCGAAATTATTACCAAGAGGAGGTGCCAGCTTTGAAGGACTTGCAAGATAGCAACTTTGATCCGAGCTCCTGCCTTCTTTTGTTCAAGGCGTATGCCGTCATTGCAGTACGGGATCAATCAGACCGAGTTCGTCCTTCTTCCTGGGTTGACTTCTGGTTCAGAGGCGAGTACAGGTCCCCGGCACCTTCAGCTCATCCAATATGGAAGGTTGCTCAGATAAAGAGGCCTCCACTGCGTTCTTTTGTGAGACCTATTGAGTCCTTGGCCCGAGTGAGGCATTCAATGGAGGGAAAACAGTGCCCCTGGGAGATCCTTGGTCTGAGGCGTGACAGCGAGGAGTGGCGGGTGGTGTACCGAGCCACCGGGCTGGTCGTTTTTCTTTGTCGGTTCGTGCTTCCCTGTCCTAGCGAGGTTATCCGTCCGGGGACCTTTTTTGCAGCCTCTCAGATGGCGAGGGGGGAGCTTTTCAATCTGGCTCTGGAAATCTTGTGCGCCTTGTACCAAGGGCTCAGTGGGACTTACTGGAGCTTGTCCAGCTCGGACAATGCCAAAGGGGAGCTTAGTCGGTCCAATGCCTTTGGATCTCTGCACTACCTGTATGGCTCGATGGCTCTTCACTTCCCAAAGGGGATCTTCGCCTCAGTGGGACTTACTGGAGCTTGTCCAGCTCGGACAATGCCAAAGGGGAGCTTGGTCGGTCTAATGCCTTTGGATCTCTGCACTACCTGTATGGCGCGATGGCTCTTCACTTCCCAAATGGGATCTTCGCCAGACGCGGGCATCCAGCCGACTTGCCATTCCTGCCAGGTATAGGAGGGATCCTAAATGCTTTCATCAGCTGGGAGCACCCGAGGGAGTGTGCTCACACTCTTTTGCGTAGGATGGGAGGTGCCAACTTTGAGTTTTTGTCAGAGCACTCAGTGCTACCTTTAGAGAGGTTGACGGTCAACGACAACGAGGAGCTTTCGGACAACTTGTATTGGAATATGGTCAGCTGCCGCCCTGGCTACTTGGTCTGCCATCGGGGGGATGTAGTGGAAGTGGAAGAGTACTCCCCTCACCGCTTCGCTCATCAACAAAGATTTCGGCAGGAAGTTCCCGGTATGCCTCAGTAGTTGCAGGGATGCATCAGTCCGTAGGAAGGTTACCGCCTTTGGTCTTCTCTTTATGCTCGACTGACTAGCAGCAGCTTCTTCCCTGGGACCAAGTTGGGGTTTCAGGATGTCACTACTCCAGCCTACTGTAAGTGGATTGAAGAGCGAGCTTCCCCCTTACTTGCGAGTCTCCCGGTTGACGTTCTGGCGAGCAGTAAGTTTAAAATTTTTTGCTTTGATCCTTTAGCGGGAATGGAAGATCGTCGCCTTCGATTGGGGATTCAGAGGACCCAGAAGAGTTGCAGTCGTCTTTCCAGTGCCCGTCGGGTTCCTTCTTTTTTGGCTCCCGTGCTAGAAGCCGACCTTGCCAATGCCCCCGGGCCATCCTCTTTCTCAAAGACCATTGTTGAGGGTGCCCCGCCCAAAAGACGAAAGGTGTGCATTCCCCGCAGGATGACTTCGAGGGTTCCTTGTCCGGTTGAGGATATCGAGGAGCCCGGCCTTCTAAGGGACGAAGTGATCCCTCCGTCTGGGGCGGCTTTGTCCAACCTTGCAGGTATGATGTTCTCTTTGTTCTGCTTCCTTTCCGTGCTCTGGAGGTTCCATTGTGCTGAGTGTACTTCTTTTGGGCAGATTCCGTTATAGTGGTGGAATGCGGGGTGAATTCTTCGAAGGCATCTCATGGGCACTCGTCTATTGGGGCCGCGCAGGAAGTACCTGGGGAGTGTGGGCTTGACACTCCTCCGAATGATCTGGACCTCCTCGGGATTTGCGGGGAGAACTTCCCTAGTGGCGACATAGATCTGGACGGCATCGACATTGATGCTTTGTCTTTTCATGAGGAGGCCGAAGTTTCGAGTGTCGACAAACGACATTCCCCGACTGCCGTTCTCTAGAGTTTGGTGGAGGAGATGGTCGTTGCGACAGTGGCGGTAGATTCCCCAGCTTTTCCATCCTCATTAGCGAAGGCAGCTCCTGTGGCAACCATAGTGGAAGGAAAGGTTTTGCCTACGTACTCTGAGGCACCTCGCCCGGGTCTAAGGCCGAGGAGCAGAGTCTCGGAGTTTCTTCTTGTGAGTTGTCGGCAGTACATCAAGTCAACGCTGGAGCCCTTTCAAGACGCGGGCTTTGGTGCCCTCCAAGACTGGTGGTCTACCGATGGTGCAGAGTTTTGTACGAGCCTAGATGAGTTCAAGGTGGACAGTTCTTCTTTTGTCGCCCAGATGAACCTGCTTGTGACTGACAGCGAGGCTTATCGCTCCCGGCAAGCTTTACTAGAGGGGAGCACTCCTTCTGAGCTGGCGGCCGCCGAGGCGAGCTTGTGTCAGTCAGAGCACCAGCTTGCGGAGGCCGCTTCCAGCCTGTCGAAGGCTCAAAAGAACATAGAATCGGTGCGCACCTCACTTCGGAAGGTAGAGTCTCGTCTGGAGCGAGCTAAGGTCGCGGAGAGCGCTTTGAAGGCAGGCTACCTGAAGCAGCACTCAGACTTGGCGGCCCGTCGCGAGCTTTTGGCCACACGTCCGATGGAACTTCGGGGAGTAGAGGTTACTAGAGAGGAGTTAATGTGCCACCTTCGAGCTCTGGATACCTTCTTTTAGCTGCTTCTCATCTAGTCGTTTTGCATTGTAGCGTTCTTTTAAAACTTATGCCATGTACCGCCTTCTCTTGAATATCTAATAATATCACCTCGTTTTGCCGCATATTTGCATGGACCATTGTTGGATTTTTCTTTTGGTCAGACTGAACCTGAAGTGACTTCTCAGGCTGCCTATGTACCCCCCTAAGGGGGATCAAGTCGCACGTAGTTTATTTTTATTTTTTTCAAGGAGTGTGGCCTTGCTTTAGGCATAGTACCTTTTGAGATACTTGCCGTTGATGGGGCCGAGTCTCAGCCCTTCTGGCGTGGTAAGGAGGTAAGCACCGCTGGAGTAGACTTCCTTGACGGAGTGCGGTCCATCCCACTTAGCATCAAACTTCTTTCCTCCTCGATACGAGAGAATGATGGGGCGTTTGACTACCAGCACCAGTTCTCCCATTTGGAACGATCGAGGACGGATCTTCTTGTTGAAGGCGCGAGTTAGTTTGGCCTGATAACACTCTAGACGTTGCTAAGCTTTGAGGCGTCTTTCATCCAAGGCCTCTAATTCTGCTAGGCGGAGCTGGGCATTATCGTAGCTGGTGAGGCCTTCCTGGATTACTATCCTGAGCGATGGAATCTGGAGCTCGAGTGGAAGAACGGCTTCTACACCATAGACGAGGGAGTACGGAGTTGCTTGCGTTGGAGTGTGAAAAGATGTTCGGTAGGCCCATAGCGCTTCGCCCATGTGTTCGTGCCAGTTCTTCTTTGTCTTCGAGACAGTTTTCTCCAGCAGCTTGCAAAGAGTCTTGTTGAAGGCCTCTGCCAGACCATTAGCCGGAGTGTTGTACATCGTCGAGCACTTCTGCTTAATGTCGTACCTGGCACAGAACTAACTGACAGCAGCATTCTTGAATTACTTCCCGTTGTCCGTTACGATGTAGCGAGGGACTCCGTATCAGAAGATGATGTCATTCTGGATGAAGCTGATAACGGAGTGCCTTGTAACTTCACATAGAGGTGCTGCTTCAGCCCACTTGGAGAAGTAATCTGCTGCTGCCAGAATATAAAGATGTTGCTTGGATGACTTGGGCAGGGGACCGACAATATCGAGTCCCCATCCATCGAAGGGCCATGACGCGATTGTTGGGTGGAGAGGCTCTGGCGTTTGACGGATGTAGTCTCCGTGTAGCTGGCAAGCGTGACATTTCTTTGCGAACTCCAAGCTGTCCTTAATCATGGTGGGCCAGTAGTAGCCCATCCTTCTAACGCGAAAATAGAGCTTTGGACCGAATTGGTGCGAGCCGCAGATTCAAGCGTGTACTTCTTTCAGTGCTGCTTTCGCCTCTTCCTTAGCGAGGTACCTCAGGAGTGTGCCATCATAACTTCGACGGTACAGCTCGTTGTTGAAGTGGTAGAACTTCAGAAATCGTTGACGGATGTCAACTTTGTGCTTTGGATCTTCGGGGAGTTTACCATGGATGAGATAATCCACAAAAGGTTGTCTCCAGTCTTGTTCTTCAATTTCGAGGATGTGCACCGCGTTGGTTTGAATTGGAATCCCGATAGGGCCTTCCTCTTTGATGATCACAATTCTTCTGCAGACGAGTACGATGAGCTAACGTTCTTCAGGAAACAGGAGTGTAGCTGCCAAATTTGCGAGTGCGTCAGCCTGCTGGTTGAGGTTCCTAGAGACGTGCTGAATGGAAGTAGCCTTGAGTTTGCCGAGGAGTTCCAAAGCTCGTGCATGCAACGGCACTAGGTCTTCTTTGTTGACTTCGTATGCCCCCAAGACTTGCTGGATGACGAGTTGAAAGGCGCCGAAAATCTCAAGTCCCTGAAGCTTCATATCGTTGGCGAGTTCGAGGCCGATGAGTAGAGCTTGATACTCTGCCACGTTGTTGGAACATGGTTCCGATAGCAAAAATGAGAAGGGGAGTATCTCGTCATTTGGAGTGACAAAGATGACTCCGGCTCCTACTATGTCCTATCTTGCTGCACCGTCAGAATATTTTCCAGGAGGGGGCGATATCGATGGAGAATACTTCTTCATCTGGGAGGTCTTCTGACAGTTCCCATTCTACTGGGAGGGGATATTCTGTGAGGAAGTCCGCAAGAGCTTGGCCTTTGACTGCCTTCTGGGGTACGAAGGTGATATCGAACTCAAGGAGTAGTAGCGCCCACTTTGCCAGACGTCCGGAGAGCACTGGCTTTGACATGATGTACTTGAGGGTGTCGGCCTTCGAGATGAGTCTGACAGTATGAGCCAGCATGTAGTGTCGCAGCTTTTTCGTGGCGAAGATGAGTGCCAAGCAAACCTTCTCAATCGGGGAGTAATTTAGCTCTGCGCCGACGAGAGTGCGACTCAAGTAGTAGCACACTGTCTCCTTGTCCAGCTCGCCATCTTGAGCCAGGAGTGCCCCCAAGGATTGCTCCTGGGCACTAATGTAGAGGATTAGCGGCCTTCCTTGAACTGGTGCTGATAGAACTGGCGGCTTTAGTAGATAGTCCTTGATGCTTTGGAGAGCTTCTTGGGAAGCATCGTCCCATTTGAATGGTGCTCCTTTCTTCATGAGATGACTGAATGGATGGCATTGCCCAGCTAGGTTGGTGATGAATCTTCGGATATACGCCAAGTGCCCTTGAAGGCCTCTGAGGTCTCGCACTGTCTTTGGTGCGGGCATATTGACGATAGCATCAATTTTGGATTGATCTATCTCAATGCCTCGATGTCGTACGACGAAGCCAAGGAACTTGCCTGAGGAGACTCCGAATGCGTATTTGAGTGAATTCATGCGGAGTTGGTACCTTTGAAGCCGTTTGAAGATTAGCTCGAGATCTTGCAGATGTACCGACTTCTTCTTGGATTTCACAATAAGGTCGTCGACGTAGTACTCTACATTTTGATGAAAAATGTCATCGAAGATTCTCTGCATAGCTCGTTGGTAGGTGGCTCTTGCGTTCTTCAAGCCGAACGGCATAACTTTGTAGCAGTAGATTCCTTTCGGTATGCGGAATGTTGTGAGCTCTTCGTCCTTGGGTGCCATCCGAATCTGATTGTAGCCTGAGGATCCGTCCATGAAACTTAGCACCTCGTGGCCTGTCGTTGCATCCACTATAGATCGGTGATTGTCAAGGGGAAGTCATCCTTTGGACATGCATTATTCAAGTCTCTGAAGTCCACGCACACTCGGATTTGGCCATTCTTCTATTTGACTGGGACGACGCTAGAGATCCATGTCAGGTACTTGACCTCTTGGATTCTTTTTGACTGGGACGACGCTAGAGATCCATGTCGGGTACTTGACCTCTCGGATGAAGCCGGCTTCGATTAACTTGTTAACTTTGCCTTTTATTTGGGGTACCAGTTTCGGCCGGTAGTGTCTTTGTCCTTGCTTGATAGCGCTGGCTCTGTGTTTGATGCTGAGTTGGTGCACTACGATTTTGGGATCAAGACCCGGCATCTTCTTGTAGGACAATGCGAAGACATCTCTATATTCTTTGAGCAGTTTGATGTATGCAGCTTCTTCTTCAGGAGTCAAGAGTGTGATGATGAATGTAGGCCGAGGCTCCATTTATGTGCCCAAGTTGATTTCCTTCAAGTCATCAACGGTGGACTGCCCCCCTTCTTCGAGGACTGGCGGGGCATCTTGCAACTCGTCGTCCGAAGTAGAAGTATCACCGTTGTCAGGATCCATAACGGAGATATGATGTACCGCGGCCATGGGTGGGTGGGTGGGTGTTGAAACGACGTCTTCGACTGTCATTCTCAGACGGTCGAATGCTGACCTCTTCCTTGGTTGGTTGACTGGCCCGAGCCTTTCAAACACAGATGTACGCTTTAGATTCGACCGACTTTGATTGCTTTTGTTTTACTTATGGAGTAAGGCTTGACATTTAGCTCGTCACCGTCTTCTCTTACCATTGGGACGGCTGGCGTAGGTGGAGCGTGCATCAAAGATTGTCGATCCTTCAGCTGCTTCGTCTACCATCTTCGCCCCGATGTAGTTGGAGGTGATGGTCTTCTTCACTGCGGTCCTGACGACCATCGGAGTTTGACTGGAGCCGATGCCTCGGCGGTTCGGGAGAATTTGTTCATCGTTTTGAAATAGCCGAGCTTGAGTCCTCGTCATCTCATGTGGAGTTGCTGCTGGGGGAAGTGCGCCCATGGTGCTTTCTTTGTTGTAGCCGACTCTGAACAGCAACTTAGCAGCGTTTTGCCCCCAACTCCCTTTTGGCTTGAACCTGAGTTGATTAGGGTCGACAGATTCGACAGGTTCGCTCGGGTTTGGAGCTTGCGCCAGACTAGGTAACGGCAATGTCATTTCTTGTAGAGTGATGACATTGGCCTGTGATAATGGCGGGGCCATCTTTCTTGCCGGAGTAGAGGGCGATCGCTCGGATTTACGAAGCCACTGAGGCGCAAGACGTAGAACTGGCATCGCTCGGATGGGCAACGGGGTATGTTGCGTTGCTCTTGGCTCGGAACTGATACGCATCCTTTGCCTTGACCTTGATGCTTCTTGGACCTCGAGTCTCGCCTTGTCGGAAGGTTGTATTGTATTTGTAGGTGGAGGAGCCTTGTCCTGTTTTACTTCTTCAGTCTTCAGGGATCGAGGGGCTCTAGCCGAAAGGACTTCTGCGACTAGGTCTTTCGCTTGGTAGAACTTGGCGTCGGCCAGATGTGCCTCAGCCTCGTTGAATGGTTTGTCATCAGTGACTATGCACTTCTCTATGCCTTCTTCATAGTACTTGAGGCACTGGTGCCAGGTGGACACCACGACGCCATTCTCGTGTAGCCATTGCCTTCCCAATAGGAGGCGATACGACGTCTGGCAATCAAGGATGTGAAAGAGGACCGTTGTATCGAACGTGCCGATTGAAAGCTTCAATCGGATGATTCCGATAGTGGACTGTCCGCCCTGGTTGAACCCTTGGATGACCAACTGGCTGGGCGAGAGCTGGTCATTGGTGATGCCGAGTTACTGCATCGTCTGGATGGGCATGATATTGTCGGTAGAGCCACAATCTAGCAGGATTCGATTTACCAGTTTCTCCTTGATGTATCCCGAGACGTAGACAGGCCGGTTGTGCAATCGTGTTCCGAGTTGCAAGTCTTCGTCCGAGAAAGTTATTGCCGCATCGCACGAGGCTACAGTATTGTGGGGGAAAATCTTCGTGCGGACCCGAAGACTTCTTCGCACCAGTCAATTGAAGTTTTGAGTTGAAGATTGTTGTTCGATCTGTCGATTGGAGTTGGAGCTTTCAATATGCAAACAGAGAAAGTTGGACACGAGAGATGTGATCTCGGAGTTCAGCCGAAGCCTACGTCTCCGTGCTATAGGGAGCAACCCGAATTCACTAACACTTGTATCAAAGTGATCTCGACAGGCCGAGTATCACTGAAACCACTCTGATCTCTTCAAAGGAGAGAAGAAGATCAAAAGAGGTGGAAGAGGGAAAGCTGAGACATTTCAGAGCTCTGGGTTCTGAAATTTAGATCTCAGAACTGGAAATCAGATTTTTGATCCTTTTACATTCGAAGGTTCTGCTATTTATAGAATTTCTGGGGAGGAACTCCGGGGTAAATGGCGGTCTCTGCTGTCGTATCTGGGGATCCTCCAGGTAAAGCTGGTGGACCCTGCTACCGTCTCCTGGGGGGGATTCCACAGGTTCTTGGGCCCACCAGGCAGGGCCGGTGGGTCCCGCTGTAGTTTTCGGGGGCCCACCAGGCAGGGCCGGTGGGTCCCGCTGTAGTCTTCGGGGGCCCACCAGGCAGGGCTGGTGGGTCCCGCTGTAGTCTTCGGGGGCCCACCAGGCAAGGCCAGTGGGTCCCGCTTATTTGTAGATTTCTTGCCAAAATTTGCACCCACAAGTCTTGCCCTTCTCGCCATCCTTCCTTGTCCTCTTGTAGCTGTCCGGGTCTGCCAAGGCTGCCACCATTGCCAGGCAAGCCTTCTTCGGAAGATGCAAAGCTTTTACGAGCGGCAAGTGTAGGATTGCCTCATCGTGAGAGGCAGTACCCTCCTTATCGAAGTCGTCTCCCTCGTCAATGGAGTCGCCTTCTTCAGAAGTCTCGACCTTATTTTTTTCTTCTGACATTCTACGTACCTCAAGCATGCAACACGAGACCCTGACGTGCTGATCAACTGGGAGGAAGTGGTCGGGGAAGAACTTTTGCAACGTTGCTGGTTCTGGAAGGCTCTGCTAGAGGAGATCGTCTAGGTTTGCCAGCGGTACTTTGAACGCCTTTCTTCCTGGAGTCTTGCTCTTCTTCTTGTATGTCCTTTGCTCGGGAAATCTTCTCACCACCCGGTCTTGCTTATGTTGCCTTGCTTGCCGTGGCCTTTGTCGCCGGGGTAGCATGACCCATGCCTCTTCGTCGGTGGATTCTCTCCTACTAAGATGATGATCGGTAGCAGCAGCTGGTTCCTTATCAGTTGGAGACACTTGTTCTTTTGGAGGCTCTACTAGTTCGTCTTTCGATCGCCAGCCAGTGGGCTTGATTTCTTCAGTCGAAACGGACGAAGGCTTTGAGTAGAGGACGTAATAGTCAAACTTTCCCGAAGGTTGGCCCAGCAGACCGACTTCTGGATCTCCTTGCTTATATCTCTTTTGGAGCACTCATTGGGATATATCATTGCTTGGGAGAGGTGTTGGTGTGAGCGATGGTTGCCCCCGGGACAATGGCGTTTCTTCCTCAGCGAGCACGGGAGCACGTTGTCGTTGCTTTGAGACCTTCAGTTGGGAAGTTGACTTTGTGGTTGGCCTTTGACGGTTGACGCACAATTTGGGCATTCTTTCTCGTGCAGTAACGAGTACCGGTGGGAAGGAACCGAAGGTGATGGACGTCATGTTGGCCGTAGCGACCTCCCCAGAGTCGATCTCTATCTTCCCTTGCTTTGTGAGCGCCATGATTCTTTCTTTGAAGATGAAGCATCTTTCAATGGGATGACTTACCACTCGGTGGTATTTGCAGAAGAGAGGGTCGTCGACGCGATGCATCTGCTCAGGCCTCTTCGAAGGAGGGAGCTCTATTATCTTCTCCTGTAGCAACTGGTTGAACACAGAGGAGACTTCCGAGTTCGGGAAGGGGTACTCCTTTGCTTCGAGCTCCTCGAGAGTCATCCTTTGTCTTTGCGGCGGAGGCAGCGATAGGGCGGCTCCCTTTCTCTGATCCGGTTTGCCACCGATCTTGAGCGGCTTAGAAGTTGACGCGACGTCGGCAACATTGACTTTCTTCGGTTTCGGTGTCGGTGGTTTGTCTTTCTTCTCCACCTTCAGGAAGTCCTTGTTCTTCGAGTCTCCGCGGCTTGCTAAGCTGAGTTCCATGTCATGAGCCCGAGTTACGAGTTCTTCGAAAGACCGAGGCTTGATACCTTTGAGGATGTAGAGCAGACCCCAGTGCATACCTTGGGTGCATATCTCGATGGCTGAGTCTTCAGACAGGCGGGCTCGTGAATTCAACACAAGGTTCCTCCATCGGTCGATGTAGTCAATCACCGGCTCGTCCTTTCTTTGCTTGACGGCAGTAAGCTCGGTCATGCTGACGGAGCGTCGGGTGCTGTAAAATTGATTGAGCAATTCCCTCTCTATCTGATTCCAACTGTTGATAGATCCTGGGGGAAGATCCACATACCAGTCAAACGCGTTACCTTTGAGGGTGCGAATGAACTACTTTACCATCTCGTCGCCATACGTGCCGGCATTGTTGCAGGTTTCGATAAAGTAAGCGACGTGCTGTCTTGGATTTCCCTTCCCGTCGAAGTACTGGAACTTTGGTGGCTGGAACCCGATGGGGAAGCGCAGCTGCTGGATCCTCGCTGTGTAAGGCTTCAAGTATACCGCCGTGATTGGAGGAAGACCACTGCCATGGGAGCGCATCATGTCAGCTACCAACGCTTGTATTTGCTGGGCATTCATTGTTGTTGTTGCCGAAGGTTGTGTGGCCACCAAGACTGGTGCTGGCGAGATGACTTCCACCGGGACGGGAACCGATGAGAGTGCTGTCGTAACCGTTTGAATCATCGAAACTACCTCTGTAGGAGCGAGAGTTGAGGACGGAGCTGGCGCAGCTACCAGAGAAGCAATAGGTTGATCGTTTGTTGCAGCATCCTTTGCGCTTAGCTTTTGAAGAAGAGTGTTGATGTGACGATCCTTATCCTCCATTAGCCGAGCGATTTGCGCCATTTGCTCACCCATTTGCAGGACTTGGAGCTGAAGAGCGGATGGAGGATGATGACGGAGGATGTCCCGATGTTGCATGCTTGCATCCTCGCCATCATTGTCGGAGATGTAGTTGCGCCGACTCGCTTCTGCTTGATGACGAACGTTTGTCCCCTGCGGAGGAGGTGCAACATTTGCTGGAGAACCCGAATGGGCTCGGGGTTGGGGCTGGTCATCCCCAAACTTTTGGGCATGGACTCTAAGATCGGGGCTTGTTTCTTCATGTACCAAGGCCTCATCGGTGCTTTGGCGAGCATCTTCTGCAGCGATTTCTAGCGTGAAGACATCCGTAAGAGTTCGAGTACGCCAAGTGTAGACACGTACCATTGGAGGATCATCACCCTGCGGGTTTGCTGGATCACCGTGTCGGAGTAGAGGAGACTCGATGATGGGCGAAAGGCTTGGAGCAACCGCATCGTTGCTTGTCCCGGCCATTGCGAACTTGAAGCAACTTCTTCAGTCGTACGGATAAAAGAAGAGGAGATCCCACCGGGCGTGCCAGAAATCTGTAGGCGCAGAAAAAGATCCGGGTCGTCTTTATTGCACAAAACAAGATTACAGAGTGCCGGGACCCGGGGGCTCGGGTGTGGCGAGTCCGGGTACGGCGAATATTTGATCAGGAGATTGTGGGAGAAATCTTATGGAGGGTCCCTTTGATCTGCGTCTCTACGTGGTATTCGTGCGAGAGCTCTGAAGGGGTTGCCCAGGACAGAGGTCTTTATAGGGTGAGGGTTTTTGAGAGGCTAAGGAGTATCCGTCGTTGCTTTTGTCCCTTCCGTGCTTCGCGCTTTCTCAGCTAGGGGATTTTTGGCTTTGTTCCTCGGTCTTCGTGTCTTCCTCGATCCTTGCTTGACCTCGGCGTCCTTGATCGTCGGTTCGTGATGTCGATCGTGCTTTTGGCATCGGCTTTGGCTTCGGCTTTCAGCTTTGGATTGGCTTTGGCGTGGCTCTAGCTTTTGCTTGGCTTTGGCTCTTGCGCTTGGACGTAGACGGGGGAGACTTGCGATGCTTTCGTTCTTTCGGACTTTGCGTCGTATCAGTTAGAACGTGCGGTGCTTTTGCTCGTGACCGGCGTAGTTGCTTGGCTTTGGCACTTGCGTTGCTTTGGCACGAGCTTTATCGGGGCTTTTGCTTTGGCTTCTTGCATTGGCTTTAGCTTAGGTGTTGACTCGATCTTCTTCTCGAACGGTGGTGGCTACTTCTTCAAGGCTTCTTCCGGCTTCCTTGACGGTTATGGTGTCGACTTGACTTTCCTTCTTCTCCGGGCTTCTTTGGCATGATCGGAGTCGAAGGGTGCCTTTGAAGATGACGGGTGTAGCGCCGGCTTTGCTTTGAAGACGATAGATGTAGCGACGCTTCGGGTGTTTCTCTCCAAGCTTTCTTCTTTGTGGGTGGAGCGGGCGTTTGTCGAAGGCGACGGGGTGATGACGCTTCGGTCTTCTTCTCCGGGCTTTTGGGCTTGATCGGAGTTGAAGGCTTGTTAGAGACGACGAGATGGTGCCGCTGCGATCTTCTTCTCTGGCCTTTGCTTCTTGCCTCTTCGGAGTCGAAGGGTTCTTCTTCTCTGAGCTTTCTTCTTCGTGCACGGAGTCGAAGTCTTGATCTTCTTGTGCAAGGGTCTTCACGTTGATAAGGGCTTTCAATGGACTAAGCCGATCCCGAAGGGATAGGCTTGCCCGTGCCTAGTGAAGCCTTGGGTCTATGAAGAAGCGTCTCCTCTTCTACAGAGCTTCCTCGCTTCGTCTTCAGCTTACGATTTTTCGACCCTTGAGCCTACCCCCTCCTCCTCTATTTATAGGCGAAGGGGGGAGGGTAGAGATATGGAAAGTTTAATTTTAAATCCCTTTAATATCTCCCCCATAATTGCCCAAGATTTATTCTTCAATTGAAGAGAGGAATAAACCTTTATTTGCTTTACTTTTCTGGAGGGGTAATTATGGCTCAATCATTTTTGGATTTATCTTGAATCTTGCACATAAAATCGATGGCGACCCGACTCTTCTTCTTGTCCATCGGATCGAGGGATTGGCGTAGATCCACGTGTGAGTAGACGTCATGCGCAACTTCCCCCCGCGCATGGCGGTCTTTCTTTCCTTTTATTTTCTTTCCTTTCTCTTCCTTCTTTTCTTGCATGGCCGGCCACCCCCCTAAAGGGGTTCGGATTTCCATAGGGGGGCCGGGTTGGCCCCACTTGGGGATAGGCCCACCCGGCCCCTTGTTGGGTGCAGGTCGGGTCCCGTTCTCGTGTCGGGTTTGTCTCCGAGTCGGTGCATGTGAGTCGGGTCCAGATCCGAGTGCGTGTAAGGTTTTTCTCCGCATAGTTGCATGCGAGTCGGGTTCGGGCCCGAGTGTATGTCGGGTTTGCCTCCGCATAGTTGCATGCGAGTCGGGTTAGGGTTAGACACAATTTGTATGTCTACAACCATATTGGAGATATCTAAGCTCTGTCATTCCAACAGCTTATCCTCATAAGCCGATCAACCCTAATCAAAGTTGCGAACGATTTAGGCTCATAGGACTGATCCATCCACAGAGTCTCCCACTCAGATGGGCTACTAAATAGCCATGACTCATTTAGTTCTATAAACAAAACACATATAGTAACAATACCATCATACAATCTTAATTAAACTATCAACCATATACAGCTAAATCATGATTTTATGAGTTGTAGATCACATCAAACCTAACAGGTAGGAATCTTCCAATGATAGAAGATTATTCCCCCATAACTCGTACATGCAAAATGATAATAATACACCAATCGCATAAAAAGACATATCTTCGGAGCAAAATATAGTTTGGTGTACACTAAAATTCTCTTCCATACTCGAGCAATCCATCATTTGAAAAGAAAACTAATAATTGAAATAGCATAACATGAGTAGACGACTATTGAAATTGCCTTTTATTTTTGATGAAAGATGACTAGTATGACAGGTAAATTAAGGTTGAGCAGCCGTCAACCGCTTGCTACCTGATCACAGTCCAAGCCCCCCGGACCTCCGAAAAAGACGCTAGGCCCGGTATTCTGGACCGGCGGTGCATACATAATCGCGTTGTAACAGTTGGGGAATGACGCTACGAGCTGAAGATCATGCGCCGGCATGAAGCGGCCATAGTTACGTGCGATTACCATGTTCTGGAAATGGGCCGCACGTTCAAATCCCTCGTGCCCGAACTTGCCGCTCCCCATCTGTGTGATGGTGTGATGCCCTAAGTTCATATTGTTCAAGACATCGCCCATCCAATCCACGGTCTTGCCCTTGTCAAAGCCAGGGAATATCTCAACGGGATAGTACCCCACGTCCTCTCCATTGATCCTCACCCACCATCTGTTCCCGACTGCCTGCAAGATTTGGAGAGAGAGAGAGAGAGAGAGAGAGAGAGAGAGAGATTAGTTTGGAAAATTGAGGACTTGGGTTATTCAAGCCTTGACAAGGGGGAAACTAATGCTCAAATGATCATCACACCTTGGAGATTTTGAGTTGGAGCATCTCTAGGGGGGGCCTGTTATTCCTCGAGAAGTGCAGTGGTGATCCGAGCACAATTCTGCGGTTTACTTGGATAAATCCCGGGCATACTAGGTTGTCGCAACCTCTGATGTTGTTGCCTTCCCTTGCCTGCATTATGAAATCACGAATGAGCCAGGGAAGACAGTGAGATAGAAGAAAGCTATTGTGAAGTCGAAAATAGGTGAATTAAATATAATATTTATCAACAAATAATTGATAATAGAAAATTTTCTTTACAATCCAAGTGACGAAGATATGAGGCAGATCGTTTCCGTATATATGTGGCTTCACCTACAAGAAAACAAAGATAAATGTCTGAAGGCCTTCATAAACTGCAAGCTAAGAATATGTTTAAAAATCATAACACATCACAATTGGTTGAAAAGATTTGTATATCGACCACAGTATTAGTGGGTTTAAGACGTGTCTATAGTACTGACTTTAAAGCGACAGATACCTTTGGTGCACAGGCCTTGTCGTTATAAGAACAGACCTTTAATTCAAACTCAATGCTAGCTGATAACCAGACTAAATAAGAACAGAAAGAAAGAAGTGGACGCAGATTGAGAAAGCACTATTCTTCCTAATTTAGAATTGAGGATTCATTTGTTTCTCCCGACATAGATCTTCTTTTTCAATACCAAAGTACTAAAAAAGGTTTAAGGGCCCCCTATAAATAGCCAATGAAAGGGTGCCTGGTTATAGCAATTTATGTAACCTTTTAGCCAAGTCATTGTTCCGTACAATCGCTCAGTCCCAACAACTGACACAACCGACAAGCCTAATGAATGGCCCCATATCACACAGTCCAGATTCATTTCGATCGAACGATCACGAGGTGATCCAATGGAAAAGAAGAAAAAGACACCAACGACAATGTGCATGAATGCCTCAAGTGCCGTAAAATCCAATGCGCGATTGCCCCGCATCGCATGTGGCTCAATAACAACATAAAACCTACTCTTATTAATCTCAAACAAGTAAGATAAAGCCGTTTTAGTTTATATACTCATCCAACTTGTTTTCCACAAGCAATGTGGAACTAACAAATAAAAAGAAGGATGAGGGCTAGCCTCTCACCCACAAAAAGGGTCGGAGCCAAAAAGATTCTCCTAAAAGGAAAAGGAGGAAAACAAACAAGGAATTTCCTTTAAATTTAAAATTTAAACTCAATTTTTTAAATCCTTAAAATTTAATAACAGAATCGAGAGACCCCCCTCCCTGCACTTGTTAATATAGGACAAGTCCCTAAGTCTCAGATCAATATCAGCTTCAACCAAGAAGACCACTCGATTTCATTCGAGAGAGAGAAAGTAGGAATGAAGTACAATTTAGATCTACTGAATAAAGCTTACCTCCCATCCGACATGTATGGAATATAGAGAGTTCACTCTACGTAGAGTGACAGCTATCGAAGAAGCGGAGCTCTCCTGCCACTCGACCGATGGCTTCCATACTGAAACGTCTCCCCCGACTCCGTAGTACTCCGGATAATCACCACGCATTATCGCACCGGCGATCTAAAATTTTTTTATATAGAAGCAATTAATGGTTGGTGGCCATCTTTGGACCAAGGGGTTGAATGAAGGTGGCCATAGCTCAAAAGGATCAAACTCACTTCTATTCTATCAGTTGTAGCTGTATAAGGATTTGGATGCACCGTTCCAAAGCTCTCTAAAGACTTGACTCGAAGAAGATCACTCTTCCTAACCCTTCTAATCGGGATGGTTCCTTTAGGACAACTTTCGTTTTGTCGCCAAATTGGCTCTGCATATTCTGACGAGTTGTTGCTCCTATCACCCATTCCCAGATTGAAGCTTGGACCCATCTACAGAAAACAAAATAAATAGATCATGATCATTAGAAAGATTAGAGCTAAATTTGAGATTGCTAAGAAATACAAACCTCGATCGTATGGTTTTTCAGCAAAGGGTGATCAAATGCAGGTTGCTTGTAGATATCAACACAATCAATTATCTCCCCATCCGGACTCTGCAAACGATTATTAGAGTCAGATCTTCGAAATAATTGATAACATACCCACTTCCTACTATATAAACCTGTAGGGTTTTGATTGGATGCTTGTTGAGCTTCTTTAAAAGATCATTTATCTCAATATCTCGTGGAGATTGAGTGCTTGCTCCTACTATATTGATTAGCATCAGTAGGATCATCAAAATTGTAACACAGCCTGATCTGACGAAGACGAGGTCGCCAAGAGCCGCCCATGAAGTTTGGTTTGCCATGCAATATAATCAACCAAGAAAGACCACCTATATTTCAGAATAATCAAATTTTCGTCACCATATGAGTTGAAATATGAGCATTAGTGTTGAATAGATTAATTATGAGATTCACTAACAAATTAATGAAGAAGATGAAAGCAAAAAAGAAGTGCTAGCAGGTCTTACCCAGATGAAGGAAGCCAAGGGGTCTAAAGGGCTAGGAGGGGGGTCCAAATAAAGCTAAGAGGTTGGGGATTATATAGAACCATAAGTTAGTTAGGAACTAGATCATTTTAAGATTTAGTACGTGGTAACAAAAAAATCTATGATTTTAATGTCAGATATAAAATAAATTTTATCAGAAGATAACAAATATGCAGATATAGTGGAAGTATGCACATCAACTATTTTATGAAGGGTGCGTGTTCTTTATGGTTATAAACTCAGAGAATCAGATAGGTTAAGGGTAAAAATGATTCACAACCAATGTTTTGAATCTTGATAATGACATTCGTATATCACAAGTGACATTCAATTGTCAGTGGTGTCTATAACACTTGTGGTGTTAGATTTGAGAATAATAAAAATCCTCATTGGGTCCTTTCGTCTTTTTACAGGTGGACTTTTTCTCTGGACTTTTTCTAGAAGAATGGGTCGTAAATCTATGTGATGTTTTTATTTAGTGAGATATGGTCTAGAGCTTATAAAAACCATGGTTGATTAATAAATAAGTTCTTATTTATTTTAGAATTGTTTTATGGTGCGTATTATACATATTCTATATAATGAACTTAAAAGATCTATGGATGTATAGTGGTTCATCTGAGTGAAAGACTCAGTAGACTAGTACTGTAAGACTAAATCGTTTGCAGCTTTGATTAGGGTTGGTCACCCTATCAGGTTAAGCTGTTGGAATAACAGATCATGGGTTTTTCCACTATGGTCATTGTCAGGCACAATGTCTTTGGCCGAACAGAACCAACATGGTTCATAGATCGGTGAGCAGATACTAGTGCACATAGCCATGTTTTTGCTTAAAGTAATCGGTTCTAAACTCTGAGGCACAATGATCGGTGGACTAACCAGTTGCGTATAACTTTGGTTCATCAACATGAGAGGGATCTAACCATGACCCAATACCACGGTGCGCTGGGTTACCGGACTGGCGTCGCATTGGCATGCCACTCTTGCAGACTATCCATATCCGTACCCGGAGATGCATTCCTTGGTCTGACATACACCGCACTAAACTCAGGCATGGTTATCCTTGAAAGTTCCACCCTATCCATAATCGTTATGGATCATTACTTTCTCCTTGTCTCACAACATAATATGAGTTAAAAAAATAATACCCTAATCGAACTGAGTTCCATGAGTGCATCGTACTGGAGCATGGTTGTTGCACGGGGCTTACTATGTTCACTAGGGGGTATCCCATAGTAGTATAGGGAACACAAAGCTCCCATTACACCATGAGGAGTCTCTTCCGTATGTGCACGTCGCACTAGAACGCGGTTTGTAAATTTAGTAATTTTTACAATAGAGCACCTCACATTTTACTTAGGGTACCCTAGTGAATAGTAAAAATACTATTCATCTTCCCACAATGTGTTGACTGGGTATAGATGAGGTGCTCTTAGTGTTAGGATACTTTATCATGCACAGAGATGGACCATGCATGCTCCCGTTTAAGGTGAATGACCACTAGATGCATGGGGGCATTTTGGTCTAACCAAAATATTTTGCATGCCCTAGCTTGTCCGCCCCCCTCATTAGGTTTAGGTTGAATGGTCATCATCTCTCAATTAAAGGGTTGATAAAGATTTAAAAAGATTTAAATCAATCCCCTTAAATACAAAATCTTAATATTGCAACTAGTAATAAGAGAGACTTAATAGATGATTAAAGAGATAGAGAGAGAAATGGCTAAAAATAGACAGAGGGAGAAGGGGATGCAATTCCCAAGGCAAATAAGGCATGGAAAACCATATATACATTCTCTCAGATTATCTGAGAATGTCCAATCCCCCCTTCTTTCTATTCTGTAGTTCGGTTTTCTCTCCTTATCTCTTGGGTTCTCATCTCTCTCTTGGGTTTGACCTAAGGTGTAAAGAGAAAATACTCTCTTTCTAATCTTCTCCTCCTAGTGTGTGCGTGAGAGAAAGGAGATCGCTTGCACTCTGAGACACTCAGTGTAAAGACATGATCTTTTCTATAAGAAAATAATATAAAAATATTAATTTTCTTCTGTGGAATGTTAGTGGAATGTCATAAGATATATGAAGGACTATCCAGTATTGCTTATGGGGACATAAGTGCACAGGGGTTAAGTCCGAGAGACAGTGTGCAATGGCTGCGCACAAAAAAATACAGACTTTTCATGCGATCGGGGCTGTTATGCCCTAACTCCGGAACTTAGATGAGTCTTCCGGGAACACTTTAGCATCATTTCTGGGATAAAAAATATTCCTCCCTATTGCGTTTATACTTTGTTTGGTATCTGGACTCACGTACAGAGAAACCAAGCCCCTTTCACACAAGAAGGGTAAAATCATTATTTTTTTAAAATAATTTTTTTTGCAAAATTATCAAAACTTATTTTTGGACCTAAATATATATTAAAAAATGAGCAATTTTGGTATTATGTGTATTTTTTTGGATTTTTAGTGATAAACCCTAATCCGGGATTAGTTAGCCTAATCCAGTTTGCTAAACGTGATTAACTTCCCCTAATCGTGTCTAGCATTAACCTAACCTAATGGCACTACATGAAAAACCATGTAGGACCTATATGACATTATCCTACATCACACCATATACATGCAATATGGAATAAATTAAATAATCTAATTAAGGATTAAACCTAACTAGTTACTAAAGATTTATAAGGTTTTAGCCATGGAAATCATGTTTAATTCTGTATTTTATAAGCTTTCAAACTCATGCTTCATGTTTTTTGATTTTGACCTATGATGCATGATTAGAACCTAAAATTGAGCCCATGAGAATAACAAATTATGTTTAACAAAGTTCGATTCGGGGTCAATTTGATCCCCGAATCTCGTATTATCCGAAGAACATGACATGTTCTTCGGGTATTTGAAATTTTACGATCAAAACTTAAAACCCTTGGATTTGATCCAAAATTTGTTATTTACTTTAAAGAAAACTTGTTAGGATTGATCCTTAGGATACTAGGAACCCTTTTTGTTCTTAGTGCGATTCGATTCGAAGCCAATCGAACCCATGATCTTCGGAATTTCGAGAAAACAAAGTTTTCCTTCGCGTTCTTGAAGTTTAAGATGAAAATATTAAAATGGTAGTTTTTGATCTGAAATTTTATAAATATTTTATACATATTTGTTTGTGAAAAATACGGTATGAATACTTGCATTGTACAATGTATTTGTACGCATATTCTGCTCGTATAAAACTCATATTATACTATATTCTGCCCATACAATACCCGTATTAACATGAATTAAATAAATACTTAAATAATTTAAATATTATATCATAATGTTATTATTTAAATAATAAATAAATAAAAATAAATTATTTATTAAAGAAATTAAATAATTAAATAAATAACTAATTATTAAATTGAATTATTAATTAAATATTTATTTATTTTTGAAAAATAAAAATAAAAGTATTATTTACTTGAGTCGTATGCAGTCGGCTTAGTATAGTGGGGGACCAGTTAGAACGATGAAATAGGCGATTTGGATCATTTGTTCGGGCCCGGAAAAGAAATAGGGTTTGGACCAGTAGACGTTAAAGTAGGTTGTCAAACCGTCGCTTACGGCGGTTGAACCCACCACGTATCCCTAACATAAGGAAACCCTATAGATTCTAAGAACATGTATAAACCTATATCGCACGCAGTTGGTGATCCTGTCGCTGCATGCGAGGGCAGAATCTACCACGGATTATTTGTAAAGTAGTAGGTTCTAACTAAGCATATGGAAAGGGAGGTGATGGTCGCGTGTGGATAGGTGCAAACCAATATCACAAGCAATTGGTGATCTCATCGCCACACGCTAGGATAGAATTTGTCACGTAAACTAGAAATATATTAGACTTAGGCTCTCACGAGTGGCATGGAGGTGGGGTCATCCCCTACTCTCCTTGTTATTTACACAGATACGTAGACGTGTGTTCTGTGTTTTTATCCCTAGTTTAAAGGAATAGTGACACCATAATCATCGTCTAACTCGTAATATCATCTTTGACATGGAGTTGAGGTTGACATGGTAGTGCCAAACTGTTTTGGTTGGTATGGTTGACTCGTGCAGCAATCCCGACCAATTGGTGGGATGAGTCTTTGGATGGTAATGGTCACTTTCAAGTACCCTAATACTAGTGACGTTTAGCCTTTTAGGATTTGGTTTTGATTAAGATCAGACCATTAGCTTGGCAGTAGAAGTTAGGGTTACTCCCTAACCATTATTTGGATATTTCATATCACTATTGTAATTATGGAATTAACCCTAGTTTAGGGGAATAGTGATACCATAATCGTTGTCTAACTCATAACATCACCTTTGGCATGGAGTTAAGATTGACATGATAGTGCCAGACCATTTTGGTTCGTATAATTGACTCGTGAAAAATCCTAACTAATTGGGGGATGAGTCTTTGGGTGGTGGTGGTCTTTTTCAAGTACCCTAAGTCTAGTGGTTAATGTTGTGATAATGTGAACTGGGTTCTAACATTAGATTAGGGGAAACCAAGACCCTATGATGTCATCTAACTCGAGATATCGTCTTGTTGGCTTCGAGTTCAAATTGACTTTAAGGCACCGGACTAGTTTGGTTGGTGTGGTAGACTCGTATAGAAATCTGATTCGTTGCCAGAAGAGTATTTGGCTTTAGTGATCTCTTATAAGTACCATAAGTCTAGTAGTTAATGTTATAATAACATTGATTCTATATATGATAAGCTTCTGTTGTAGAAGTCTATGCTAGATCATGATGAGTATGACAGTATTAGCATTACTGATAAAGGTCTTAGGACAAGTCAAACCTCGATATTCTTGGAGAGATGATATTTTATAAGATTCGATATTGTTTGAATAAAGATAATCTGATAATAGTCAAAGTAATGAAGGTATGATATTAATAGAAATAAAATTAAAAATTGATATTATACGAAAATGATATCGATTTGGTCAAAGATCTTACAAGTTGCCCGTCTAGCTTCGTTGGTAGAGCACAAGGCTCTTAACCTTGTGGTCGTGGATTCGAGCCCCACAGTGGGCGTCCTTTTTAAAAAAAGATTGACACAACATTTTTTTTTTGTGTTGTTGCCTGTTTAAAACACTCAACAGCACTTTCTACTTAAAATAAAAACTTTCAAATCTCTTAATTCACATATAGCATGTTTGGAGGGGTTAGTATTCAATTATGGTTACACAAGACCTTTACATGAATAAACAAAGTAATATCTTATTTATAAAAAATTGTAATAATACATTTAAAGAGCCTAACTATGTGCGAGTATAATAGAGCTCTAGGTTTTTAATGATTCAAAGATTACCCAAGTCAACCAGTAAATTCAAGATATTATACATATAGCTCCTAGATTATAAAGATATTAAAAATAGCCCTCAATTCGAAGATTACTTTTTTCCCTCGAGTTAAAAGAGTAGAATTTAAAAGGTGAGACAAAAAGGTAACTGTGAGAGGCTTTTATTAAATGCCAAAATATATGAGGGAGCTAGTCATAAGACTTTAAAAAATAAGGGGTGTATTTATAATAACAATATTTGTTAAGGTGGTTATATGTAAAAAATCCCAATAAACCATTGTATTTCTTCATCAAGCCTTACGAGAAAATTGTTGGGAAATGAAGAACCTTCCCACCTTGTGTTGAGAATAGAAAGAAAGAAAGAGAAGATCTAAAGCGAAGCACACACAAATTTATCGAGGTTCGGCACCAAAGTAGTGCCTACGTCCTCCACCCCCTTCTTCTCCAACAATTCCACTATATAGAATGTGAGATTACAAGAAGAAACTTCTTCCCAAGCCGCTGCAACGTAGCTTGAGGATTACAACTCTTCCCTCAACACTCTTGAGAGGATGACAACTTCACCCACAACCCTCTTGTGTGTGGATTACAAACTTGTGTATTGTATATTGTGTGTTCCTATACCCATATCCCCTCCTTTTATAGGGAATGATAGCCTCTTGGAATTCCCCAAGTCATAATGGAACACTTCTTCCAATGCATGCATACATACATGGAGAATTCTGGAGAATACTCTAGAATCATAGAGAATTCTAAAGAAAAGAGAATTCTTGGAGAATACTCTAGAATAGAGAATTCTAGAATATTCATTATAGAGAATACATTTATAGAATTCTGGAGAATATTCTAGAAAACGTGCATGTAGAATATGAATGGTCACACATCTTTGACTGAGCATATCTTCTAGAATATTCTTCCAAAAGATAGTGATTCTGAATCATCTCATCATGGGGATTAGACCTCATTCCTATCAATCTCCCCCTCTATCCACATGATGAGGAGTCTTCATATCGTAGTCATCCCTGCCAATCTTCTGCAAAGATCATACTTCTCTTTCGGTAGAGGCTTCGTCATCATATCCGATGGATTATTCCTTGTGTCAATTTTGACAATCTGCATTAATTGATTCTCCAAAGCATCTCGGATCCAATGGTAACAAACATCGATATGCTTTGTCCTTGAGTGATATGTGGCATTCTTACTCAAGTCGATAGCGCTCTGACTGTCACAATGAAGTATATATTTCTCTTGATTCTGGGACAATTCCTTTAAGAAATTCTTCATCCAAAAAAGTTCCTTGCTAGCATCTGTAGTAGCAATATACTCAGCTTCTGTAGTAGATAAAGCAACCACCTTCTGCAGCTTCGACTGCCATGACACAGCTCCCCCTGGAAAGGTGAACAAATATCCTGAAGTAGATTTTCTTTTGTCCAAATCACCTGCCATGTCAGAGTCAGTATATCCTTCTAAAATAGGCTTGCCACCTCCAAAAGATAAACAATTTTTAGAGGTTCCTCTGAGGTATCTCAGAATCCATTTTACTGCTTCCCAATGTGCTTTACCTGGGTTAGCAAGAAA
Organism: Chamaelirium japonicum; assembly: GCA_947650365.1. NCBI lineage: Eukaryota > Viridiplantae > Streptophyta > Magnoliopsida > Liliales > Melanthiaceae > Chamaelirium > Chamaelirium japonicum. The sequence continues at coordinate 26,993,887 of OX393559.1, read as the reverse complement.
TCTACTTACCACTCCAACTGCATGTGCGATATCGGGCCTTGTGCACACCATTAAATACATCAAACTTCCGACAGCTGAGGCATATGGAATGATCTTCATTGCTTCCTTCTCCTTCTCATTTGAAGGACTTTGTTGTGAACTTAGCTTGAAGTGTCCCACGAGAGGAGTGCTGACAGGCTTAGAGTTCTGCATCTTGAACTTCTTTAGTACACGCTCAAGATACCTTTCTTGTGATAGCCACAACATCTTCTTCTTTCTATCACGAGAGATCTTCATGCCCAAGATATATTGTGCTGGTCCTAAATTCTTCATATCAAAGGACTTACTCAACTCCTTTTTTAACCTGTCAATTTTGGATTTATCATTTCCAACAATAAGCATATTATCAACATATAGTGAAAGAATGATGAAGTCATTTTTAGAAAATTTCTGAATATAAACACAGTGATCTGCAATTGTTCTTTTGTACCCTTGCTGAAGCATAAATGAATCAAACTTTTTGTACCACTGTCGTGGTGCCTGCTTGAGCCCGTACAAACTCTTCTTTAACTTACAGACCATGTGTTTCTTTCCTTTCACCTTGAAGCCTTCGGGTTGCTCCATGTAAATTTCTTCTTCTAAATCACCATGAAGAAATGCTGTCTTTACATCCAACTGTTCGACTTCTAGATCTAGGAAAGCAGCAAGACCTAGGATAACCCGAATAGAAGACATTTTCACAACAGGAGAAAAAATCTCTTCATAGTCAATACCTTGTTTTTGCCCGAAACCTTTTACCACAAGGCGAGCTTTGTGCTTGATTTGACCATTTCCTTCATCCTTGATTTTGAAGACCCATTTGTTCTTCAAAGCTTTGCGGTTCTTTGGTAGCTCCACCAAATCATATGTATGGTTCTTATGCAAGGAATCAATCTCCTCCTGCATAGCTTTCTTCCACTTATTTTTGTCTTCATGAATTTGAGCTTCATGAAAACTTTCTGGTTCGCCTGCGTCAGTCACCATCGTGTACTCTGTAGCTGGATATCTTTTTGAGGGTTGTCGCTCTCTTTCCGACCGTCTTAACTGAGGTGCTTGCGGCTATTCATCCATATGTGGCGGCTCCATATGCTCTTGCTCTAACTCCCCCTGATTAGGAGCTGGTGGACCTGTATCTTCATCTTCTTCCTGCACTTCTTCATCGTTATCATTTTGTGGCAAAGAAGATGTGGTAATAGGTGTGGGAAAAATATCTGGGATAATATGAACATTTTGTGGCTCTTCAACTTGATCAAAATCTGCAAATGTTTTATCTTCACAAAATATAACATCCCTACTTCTAATCACCTTTTTATTTTTCGGATCCCACAATCTATAACCAAACTCATCACTACCGTAACCCAAAAAGATGCATGGTGTGGCTTTGTCATCGAGCTTTGTTCTTTGCTCCTTGGGCACATGCACAAATGCTTTGCACCCGAATATCCGTAAGTGAGAGTAGAACACTTCCTTCCCACTCCAAAACCTTTCTGGTACATCCCCATTTAAAGGGACCGAGGGTGATAAATTAATCAAGTAACAAGCAGTCCGTACTACTTCTCCCCAAAATGTTTTAGGCAATTTTGACAAGGATAGCATACTTCTTATTCTCTCAATAATTGTGCGGTTCATTCTTTCCGCAATTCCATTTTGTTGTGGTGTGTATGGAACAGATTTTTGATGTCTTATGCCATATTTAGAACAATATTCTTCAAACATTCTTGAGGTATATTCACCTCCATTGTCTGTGTGAATACACTTCAAGAGTTTTCCGGTTTCCCTTTCGACTTTTGTATGAAAATCTTGAAAGACTTCAAAAACCTGATCTTTGGATTTTAGGACATACACCCATACCTTTCTGGATGCATCATCTATGAAGGTCACAAAGTAGGAAGCACCACCAAGTGTTTTCACATTAATAGGACCGCATACATCCGAATAAACCAAGCCCAAAATTTTAGTTTCCTTTTTGTTAGCATTCTTAACAAAAGATACACGGTGTTGTTTTCCAATTATGCAATGATCGCAGTGGGATAAATTTGTACCTTGCATAGATGGAAGTAGGTGCCGCCTTGCGAGAGTTTGTAGTCCTTTCTCGCTCATGTGACCAAGCCGCTTGTGCCACTAGTCCATCGAGGTGCCCTCTATTGTATTGATTTCACCCTTTTCCAAGTGCACTGGGTTTTATAAAGTGTGCAACACTTCTTTCCTTTTGCCAAAATGAGTGCTCCTTTGGTAAGCTTCCAGCATCCTTTACCAAAATTGCTTGTGTATCCTTCTTCATCAAGCTTGCCGGTAGAGAGCAAATTGAGACGAAGGTCCGGAACAAATCTGACATCTTTCAGCAGTAACTTTGTTCCAAGGTTAGTAGTAACACAAATATCTCCAATGCCAAGAATTTGAGAAGAATTTTTGTTACCCATTTTTACCGATCCAAGATTCCCTTCACGAAGCGAAGTGAAGTAGTCCTTCCAGGGAGTAGCATGATAGGAGGCGCCAGAATCAATCACCCATTCGGGGTCTTGGTATGCAAGGTTTGCACATTCCTCTTCACACGCCGAGAAGAGAACAATCTCGTTGTCGACGGCAACGGCTGCACTTTCTTTGTTTTCTGGCTTCTCATCAGATCTTCTTTGCTTGTTTTCCCATTTAAGCTTGTGACATTCCTGCTTCATGTGTCCATTCTTGCCACAATGATAGCAAGTAACTCCTTTTCTTGATTTTGATCTTCCTCTCGACTTGTCACGATAATGTGGTTGTCGGCTTTTGTTCCTCCCCCTATTCTCGGTAACAAGAGCGTGAGAATAGGAAGAGCCAGAAGATTTCCTTCAAATTTCTTCATTTAATAGGCTGCTTGTAACTTGGCTCATGGATACAACTCCGTCAGGTGCGGAATTGCTAAGAGACACCACCAATGTCTCTCAACTATCCGGTAATGAGCTAAGCAAAAGGAGTGCTTGAAGCTCGTCCTCCAACATCATCTTCATGGATGCAAGCTGATTTACAATGCTTTGAATTTCATTAAGATGAATAGAAATGGAATCACCTTCCTTGAACTTGAGATTAACAAGCTTCCGGATTAAGAAAGCTTTGTTGCCGGTAGTCTTCCTATTGTAGAGATCTTCAAGTTTCTTCCACAAGCTATACGCCGAAGTCTCATTCGACACATGGTGGAATACTGTGTCATCCATCCATTGTCGAATGGTGTCGATGGCTTTCCGATCAAGCTTTTTCCAATCTTCTGTCGACATGGCCTCCGGCTTGGCCGACTCACCTTCTACTGGTGCGTAGAGATCCTTGCAATAGAGAAGGTCCTCCATCTTCGCTTTCCAAATCATCCAATTGTTACCGTTCAAGCTAATCATTCGAACACCACCCGTGAGAGTCTCCATCTCAACACAAGAAGATTAGAAACCTGGCTCTGATACCACTGTTGGGAAATGAAGAACCTTCCCACCTTGTGTTGAGAATAGAAAGAAAGAAAGAAAGAGAAGATCTAAAGTGAAGCACACACAAATTTATCGAGGTTCGGCACCAAAGTAGTGCCTACGTCCTCCACCCCCTTCTTCTCCAACAATTCCACTATATAGAATGTGAGATTACAAGAAGGAACTTCTTCCCAAGCCGCTGCAACGTAGCTTGAGGATTACAACTCTTCCCTCAATACTCTTGAGAGGATGACAACTTCACTCACAACCCTCTTGTGTGTGGATTACAAACTTGTGTATTGTATATTGTGTGTTCCTACACCCATATCCCCTCCTTTTATAGGGAATGATAGCCTCTTGGAATTCCCCAAGTCATAATGGAACACTTCTTCCAATGCATGCATACATGCATGGAGAATTCTTGAGAATACTCTAGAATCATAGAGAATTCTAGAGAAAAGAGACTTCTTGGAGAATACTCTAGAATAGAGAATTCTAGAATATTCATTATAGAGAATACATTTATAGAATTCTGGAGAATATTCTAGAAAACGTGCATGTAGAATATGAATGGTCACACATCTTTGACTGAGCATATCTTCTAGAATATTCTTCCAAAAGATAGTGATTCTGAATCATCTCATCATGGGGATTAGACCTCATTCCTATCAAAAATGAAAAAAGAAAGAGTAAATTACACTTTACCCTCTAGAGTCGGGCCCAAAATAATTTAACCACCCCTATAGTTAATAAACCTTTTACAGTTTTACATCCTCAATTCAGTCTAATTAGATAAAAATTACGAAAGGAAATGAGTATCCTTACTGGAAAAACAAGATGAGGCCTTTCCTGAAGTTAGGGCGGTTATATGGAAAAATCTCTATAAAACCCTTGTATTTCTTTATCATGCCTTGGGGGAAAATGAAAAAAAAGGGGATAAATTAATTACACTTTACCCTTGAAGTTTGGCCCAAAATCACTTAACCCCTGTATAGTTAATAAACCACATTTTACCCCCTCAATTTACTTTGAATAGATAGAAATTACCAAAAGTGGAAATTTAGTAGTTGACAAAAGGGGTATTGTGCTACCATTTAAAACTATAGGGATGGGTTTGGAACAAAAAAAAATAAAGGGTAAAATATAATTTACTCAAAAAAAACAAGGAAAAATGAAGTTCAGGTATGCTATATAGCATCACGGAAAGGCACTAGACAATAAATAGTTTCAACTAAGCATAGGTCCACGGAATAATAACAATTTAAAAGATGATCCTCTCCTACGGGTGTTGCATGCAACAGATCATTCTCCAACCATTTTGAATTATATTTTTTTAAAATACCAAAAATATATGGGACCCTTCCAAATTAAATTACATTAGATGATATAGGAACACTTTTTTTAACGAAAATAGTGGCAAGGGTTGCTACAGTGATTTTAATGTAGAAGCTACAGTTATTTCACTATAGCAGAAGTGCTACAGTGAAATCATTATAGCAACCTGTAATTGCACCGTGGATGTAAAATAATATTTTTCTACACTAAAATCACTGTAACAAAGTATTCTCAAAGATTTCACTTAACTGCTATATTGAAATTCACCGTGGCGGCTAAAACAAGCTTCCATACAGTATGATGAGGCAATAAAATCTTCTGATAGTTTTGCTTAGCAAAAAGCCATGGACGCAGAAATTACATCAATGTCCCATAATACTGTATGGGCACTTGTTACAACATCACCTAATATTAAATCTATTGTGTGCAAGTGGGTGTACAAGAAGAAAAGAGGATCTAATGGTTCTGTTGAGACTTATAAAGCTAGATTAGTTACCAAGGGTTTCACCCAATGAAAAGGCATCAATTATGACAAGACCTTCTCACTAATAGCTATGCTTAAATATATTCAAATACCCTCATCCGTCACAGTCTATTATGATTGGGAGATTTGGTAGATGGATGTCAAGACAGCTTTTCTAGGCAAGGATTTGGAGGAAGACATACATATAATGCAGCCTCCATGTTTTAAGTCAGTAGGTCAGGAAGATTTGGTTTGCAAACTTCAAAGATCAATTTATGGCTTGAAGCAAGCATCCAGGAGCTGGACTATCCATTTTGATCAGGCAATCCGTTGATATGGATTTGATCAAAATATGGATGAACCTTATGTGTACAAGAGAACTGATAAAACTATAGTATAATACTTAGTACTTTATATAGACGATATCTTACTGATCGAAAATGACGTAGGAACTTTGTCTATAATAAAATTTTGGTTATCCTTGCAATTCAATATGAAAGACTTAAGTAAGGCAAGTTATGTTCTGGGAATCAAGATAACTCGAGATTGCCAGAATAAGACTCTCGCTTTCACAAGCTGTTTTTATAAATAAGATAATGGCAAGATTCAGTATACGGGACTTCAAGAAGGGTTTTTTGCCATTTAGGTGTGGTTTGAAATTGTCTAAGTATCAATGTCCTAAGACAGCTGAGGATAAGGCAGAGATACAGAAGGGACCTTATGCTTCGGCAGTGGGTAGTCTAATATATGATATGCAATGCACGAGGCCAGATATCTACTTTACAGTAGATATCTACTTTGCACAAAGATATTTTGGTGCAATGGCCATAACGTCTGATCCTGAAGTCCAATTGGGTCGAAACTTAAACTGTTGGAAAGAGAACTTCAAGATGGAGATGTAGCATCTTGTTTGAGGTCATTTGTACTCATATAGCTCCTGCAATGATCGAAACAACATAGATCTGCCAGATAAAATATAGGTAGCAATCATGAGAGTGATCCTCGCTCAAAAGAATGATCTTCTTTGGGTATACATGATCTCGCAACTCAATCTGAACTCTTGAACTTAGATCTCTGAGTGCCTCAGTGTGCAAGGAGGAGATGAGAGGGAGAGAGAGAGAGATGGAAAAGCAAAAGAGTAGGGAAGGAGGACCACCCTCTTCTTGGGAACTCTGAGATGATGGTCTCAAAAACCATGCCCCCTTTTCTTTTATGCATTGGGATCCATGCCCCTATCTCTTTGTGTGTCTGTTAGAAACTATTTCTCTCTCTCTCTATCTCTTTAATCTCAAAATTAATGCCCCAAAATATTTAGTTTCCATATTAGGTTTCTATATTTAAGGGTGAGAGATTTAAATCTATTCAAACCTTCCTCATCCCTTTTTTTTTGGAAGGTAAATGAATTAAAAAAACTGCAAAGAAGAGGTTACAAACAACACCAGAGAGAAGATCACACAGTTAGTCAGCCCACATGGCAGCTAACTATGGAATCTACTCCCTGAAGAGCTACTTAGTCTAATCCTAGCCAACACCGAAAGCAAAACAACAGGCTAGCACAGTCCAATTGACAACCTAGAGGCTAGCAAAATTATAGATAGTACCTCCATCAGTTGTATCCCCAAAACCGCTCCAAGCATAATCCTCTGAGGAACTAGAGGGGTTTGGGCCTTCTGGCTCGAGTTCTCCCAAGAGAGGGAAACCGCAGCACATCATTAGGTCCAAGCTTGTCCCAAACGAGGGACGAGAAGGACTTGGGCCCTCCAGCTGTGCAAGTGAGGAAACGAGCAGGGCACGGGCCCTCCGACAGAAAAGAGGACCAACACTAGCATGTGTAGAAGATGAGGAACGAGAAGGGCTTGGGCCCTCCCAGTGTTGCAGGTGTAGTCGTGGAAACAAATCAAAAGCCCACCAAAACCAGCCACTCCCTGCTAACACAACCATGCAAAGTAAAAAGAACAGCCCCTTCGAACACCCATTGAGGTTACCCAGTACTAAACACCAAGTCTCAACCAATAGGCCCAAAAGCAAACTAATCTCATCAAGCCCAAGTACTCAAGCTGATGGAAAGGCCGGTAGCTACAGAATTTCACCCCATCTTGTCACAGCATTTAAGCCAAACAGCCATGGAGGAGGGGCAGTTTGAAAAAAATGTGTTTAGCACTCTCTTCATCTTGACAACACAGGAAGGATTGTTCGCAAGTGAGGTTACTCTCCTATGAACCCGAGTAAGAGTTGGAAGCCTATCTCTTATCGCCCTGCAGGTGCAGAAGCTATGGTTTAATTTAAAGGAGAGTAATGGTTCCAAATAACCTTAGCCCAACACTTAAGGATCCCGGCAAACCTAATGGACTCCCAGGCTGTCTTCAGAGAGAAAGTCCCCTTGCTAGTTCTATTCCACAGAATAGAGTCTTCTACAATATGCTGATCTATAGAAATTTCCAGAATAGTGGAAAACAGCGAAGCAAGATTCAAATTATAGAGATGACGGTCTTGCATACTAACCCTAATATGGTGTGCAGCAAAGTTAGGGCATGAGGAATATTTTGGTTGGACCAAAATACCCCTATGCATTTAGTGGTCATTCACCTCATGTGGGAGCACGCATGGTCCGTCTCCATGCATGATAATGTACTCTAAAACTTAGGGCACCTTATTCGTACCTAATCAACACACCGTGGGATTATGAATAGTGTTTTTACTATTTATTGGGGTGCCCTCGGTGAAATATGTTGTGCCATATAGTAAAAAAATGGGTTATTTTGACTTTGCCCCCCAAATTTTACCTTGAATTAGACTTTACCCCCCATTATTTCATTAATTAGACTTTACCCCCCAAAACTAACTGTTCCGTCAGCTCACCATCTAAGAGAAAGGGTGAGCTGATGGAAAAGAAATAAAGTTTTGGGGGGTGAGCTGACGGAACAGTTAGTTTTGGGGGGTAAAGTCTAATTAATGAAAACATGGGGGGTAAAGTCTAATTCAAGGCAAAATTTGGGGGGCAAAGTCAAAATAAACCTAAAAAAATCACCAAACTCACATACCGCATTCTAGTGCGAAGCGCACACACGGAATAGACCCCTCATGATGTAATGGCAACATCGTGTGTCTCTACAATACTCTGGGATACCCCTTAGTGAACATATTCAGCCCTACGTAACAACTATTCTCCAGTGCGATGCACTCATGGAACACAAGATGATCAGGGCATTTTATCTTCAACTCTTATTATGCTGTGAGACAAGGAGAAAGTAAAAATCCATAATGATTGTGGACACGGTGGCACCTTTAGGGACAAGGATTCGTGGCTTACAACCAGACCAGATTGACATACTACCCAAGTGTCTCTATCAATTCTCTGGATCCCGATTAACTTGCGTGACCACCCAAAGTGCGACACAAGCTGCACTCCAATTCTCTCAGACTTACTTCGATCTCTCGTATAACCCTGCTCCCCGTTTAGTATTGGCAATTCGATATCCCTTTATTTAGTTCCATGTGTTAACTCGAGCGGTGAAGAACACCGTCGTAGTCTATTGACCATCTGACTAGGTTCGTTCGAGGTTGACTCATCACAACGCACCTTCGGTCGCTTTGGCCAAGAAACCAAATTCGATCAATAACTGATCAACTGTTGACCACCAGGACTGACTTTTGTACGGTGTATGTCAGACCAAGGAACGTACCTCCCGGTAGGGATGTGAATGGTCTGCAGAAGTGGGGGTGCCGATGCAACGCCAGATCGGTAACCCAACACACCGTGGTATTGGGTCGTGGTTCGATCCCTCACACGTTGGTGTACCATAATTACATACACGCAACTGATTAGTCCACCGATCACGGTTCCTCAGGGTTTAGGACCGATTACCTAGAGCAAAAATACGGCTGTGTGCACCGGTGTCTGCTCATCGTTGTGTGCACCGTGTTGGTTTCGTTCAATCACAAAGATTGTGCTTGGCAATGATCATATTGGAGACACCCAGGTTCTGTCATTCCAACAGCTTATCCTTATAAGTCGACTAACCCTAATCAGAGCTGCAAACGATTTAAGCTTATAGGACCGATCCACTGAGTCTCCTACTTAGATAGACTTCTAAATATCCATGGCTCCTATATTTCTATAAACAAAACACATAGTAACATATACCATCATACAATCCTAATTAAACTATCAACCATATACAGCTAAATCATGACTTTACTAGCAGTACACTATTCTCTTCCATACTCGAGCAATCCATCATTTGAAAAGAAAAAAATTTGAAATGGCATAACATGAGTAGACGACTATTGAAATTGCATTTTATTTTTAACGAAAGATGACTTGTATAACAGGTAAATTAAGGTTGAGCAGCCATCAAACATCATCATGATCCATGATATAACCCTCTCGAGTCAACCGCTTGCTCACTGATCATAGTCCATTCCCCCCGGACCTCCGAAAAAGACGTTGGGCCCATAATTCTCGATCGATGGTGGGTACAGAAGCGCATCGTAGCAGCGGGAACGACACTAGGAGCTCAGGATTTTGCACCAGCCTGAACCGGCGGTCTCCATGTTCTGGAAATGGGCCACGGTTTCGTAGCCCTCATACCCGAACCGACCGCTCCCCATCTGGGAAATTGAGGACTTGGGGTTATTCATGCCATGAAAAGTGCGCAACTAATGCTCAAATGATCATCACACCTTGTAGATTTTGAGTTGGAGCATCTCTAGCGGGGGCTGTCAACCCTCGAGAAGTGCAGTGGTGATCCGAGCACAAATGTGGGGTTTGTTTGGATGAATCCCGGGCATAATAGGTTGTCGCAAGCAGTTCGAGAGTGAAGCCGTGAACTATAACTCTGTTTTGGTTTTAATAAAATTGTTCTAGTTACCTTTCAAAAAAAAAAAAGAGAAGGCAACAACTTCAGAGGTTGCGGCAACCTGTTATGCCCGGGATTCATCCAAACAAACCCACAGTTGTTGCCTTCTCTTGCCTGCACTATGAAATCACGAATGACTCATGGAAGAATGTGAGATAAAAAAAAGATATTGTGAAGTCAAAAATGGGTGAATTAAATATAATATTTATCGACAAATAGCTGGTAATCGAAGAATTTCTTTACAATCCATGAGACGAAGGTCCAAGGCACATCGTTTCCGTACATATGTGCCATCACCGTATCAATTGGTTCCAGATGTCTCTATATCACTGACTTTAAAGTGACAGATACCTTTGGTGCACAGGCCTTGTCGTTATATAACTTTCATGATACAATGAACGTCATAGATCCGTCTCGACATGACCTTCAATCCAAACTCAATGTTGATAACCAAGCTAAGAGAAATCAGAACAGAAAGAAAGTAGTGGAAAGTAGTGGACGCAGATTGAGAAAGCACTATTCTTCCCAATTTAGAATAGAGGATTCATTTGTTTTTTCCAACATAGAACTTCTTTTTCAATATCGAAGTACAAAAATAGGCTTAAGGCGCCCTATAAGTAGCCAACGAAATGGTGTCTGGTTATAGCAATTTATGTAACCTCTTAGCCAAGTCATAGTTCCATACAATCACTCGGTCCTAACAACATACACAACCGACAAGGCTCATGAATGGTCACAGATCACACAGTCCAGATTCATTTCGATCGAACGATCATGAGGTGATCCAATGGGAAAAAACAAAAAGACACCAACGACGATGCGCATGTGTGCCTCTAGTTCTGTAAAACCCAATACACGATCGCACCGCATCGTATGTGGTTCAATAACAACACAAAACCTACCCTTGTTGATCTCAAACAAGTAAGGTAGAGGAGCTTTAGTTTATATATTCATCCAACTAGTTTCCCACAAGCAATGTGGGACTAACAAATAAAAACAATGATGAGGGCTAGCCTCTCACCCACAAAAAGGATCGGAGCCAAAAATATTTTCCTAAAAGCAAGAGGAAAACAAACAAGAAATTTCCTCTAAATTTAAAATTTAAACTAAATATTTAAATCCTTAAAATTTAATAACATAATCGAGAGAGCCCACCCTGTGCTTGTTAATATAGGACAAGTCCCTAAGTCTCGGATCAGTATCAGCTTCAGGAAAGAAGACCACTTGGTTTTATTCAAGTGATAGAAAGTAGGAATGAAGTATAATTTAAATCTACTGAATAGAGCTCACCGTCCATCCGACACGTATGGCATGTAGAGAGTTCTCACTACGATTATTGACACCTATCGAAGAACAAGAGGTCTCCTCCCTCTCGACCGATGGCTTCCATACTGAAAGGTTTCCCCCTCCTCCGTAGTATACCGGAGAATTACCACTCACTATCGCACCGGCTATCTAAAAAGTTTGTATAAAGAAGCAATTAATGGTTGATGGCCATCTTTGGACCAAGGGGTTGAATGAAGGTGACCATAGCTCAAAAGGATCAAACTTACTTCCATTCTACCAGTTGTAGCTGTATAAGGATTTGGATGCACTGTTCCAAAGCTCTCTAAAGACTCGACTTGAAGAAGGTCACTCTTCCTAACCCTTCTAATCGGGATGGTTCCTTTAGGACAACTTTCATTTTGTCGCCAAATTGGCTCTGCATATTCTGACAAGTAGTTGCTCCTATCACCCATTCCCAGATCGAGGTTTGGACTCATCTACGAAAAAGAAAATGAATAGATCATGATCATTAGAAAGATTGGAGCTAAATTTGAGAGTGCTAAGGAATACAAACCTCGATCGTATAGTTTTTCAGCAAAGGGTGGTCGAACGCAGGTTACTTGTAGATATCAACGCAATCAATAATCTCCCCATCCGGACTCTGCAAACGATTATTAGAGTCAGATCTTCGAAATGATAGATAACGTACCCTCTTCCTACTATATAAACCTGTAGGGTTTTGATTGGATGCTTATTGAGCTTCTTTAGAAGATCCTTTATCTCTATATCTCGTAGAGATTGAGTGATTGCTCCTACTACACTGATTAGTATCAGTAAGATCATCAAAATAGTAACGCAGCCTGATCTGATGACGACGAGGTCGTCAAGAGTCTCCCATGGACTTTGGTTTGCCATGCAATCAACCAAGAAAGACTTCACCTATATTTCAGAATGATCAAATTTTTGTCACCAAATGAGTTAAAATATGAGCATTAGTGTTGAATGGATTAATTATGAGATTCACTAACAAATTAATGAAGAAGATGAAACCAAACAAGAAATGCTAGCTGGTCTTACCCAGATGGAGGAAGCCAAGGGGTCTAAAGGGCTTGGAGAGGGGTCCAAACAAAGCTAAGAGTTTGGAGATTATATAGAACCATAAGTTAGTTAGGGACAAGATCGTTTTAAGATTTAGTACGTGGTAACGAAAAAATCTATGATTTTAATGTCAGATATAAAATAAATTTTATTAGAAGGTAACAAATATACTGATATAGTGAAAGTATGCACATCAACTAATTTATGAAGGGTGCGGATTCTTTGAGGTTATAATCTTAGAGAATCAGATAGGTTAAGGGTTAAACTAATTCATAATCAATGTTTTGAATCTCGATAATAACATTCGTATATCACTTGTGACATTCAATTGTCAGTGGTGTCTCTATAACATTGTGGTGTTAGATTTGAGAATAATAAAAATCCACATTAGGCCTTTTCGTCTTTTACAGGTGGACTTTTTTCTCTGGGCTTTTTCTAAAAAATGGATCGTAAACCTATGAGATGTTTTTGCTGAGTGAGATATGGTCTAGGTGTTGTAGCTCGTGTGTCCTTAGCGTGGATTTTCTATATTAACATTAATCAAGATGACTTTGGTTATTGCTTTAATTCAAATACTACTCTGGTATATGATAATACTCATATATTAAAAGGACCCTAGGGAACACAGTAGGCCACTGAGGCGCATGGAGGATCCATGCTTGGGAGACCCAGTGGACCAGTTCTGTGTAGACCTAGAACTAGTTAACAGTTTAGGTGATGCCGGTCGCTTCACCGAGAACAAGCTAATGGTAGGTAGAGGATGTGGTGAAGTCTCCACCACGAGAACGTGAGATTCCCATTCACCTGATCAAGCACGATGATCGTGTTGAATAGGAACCAAGATGGTGCACAGTTCAGTGATTCAGACACTGGTGCAGAAACCGTCTTACTACTATAGATAATCTGTCCTTAACCCTGAGGGACCATGTACACTGGGCCAACTAGTTGTGTGGTGCTTTGATGTGCCAACGTGTGCGGACCTTCCATAGTCCAATACCACGGTACGTTGGGTTACCCGGCTGGTGCTTGAGTGACATGTAATCCCTACAGATTATCCGACGTCCAGTGTTGGATGGGTGCGTTTTGATGAGTCAATCTGTCCACACAGTTAACCCAGGCCTGGTGGTTGTCAGTATGACTGACGATGTTTCGGATGCTAGGCATAGCACCGGAAGGTATGTGGTGTTATAGATGACAAGTCATCAAACCCTAGTCAGATGATCGATCGGGATCTGACGGTGCTCCCCACCGCCCGAGTCGTATCATGGCACCAGTAATAGGAGGGACTGAGGATTATCGGAGTATAGTAAAGAACAGGGTTACGAGGGAGTAACATAAGTTTAGGATCACTAGAGTTCAACTCGCGTCGCACTCTAAGTGGCTACGCGGGTTAATCGGATTAGGGCTGATTAACGGAACTTTCGGTGTGTCACCGGAACAGTTAATCTGGGATCCGGTTGGAGCTAGAGATCCCGAACCCTGAAGGTTCCACCCTGTCGTTGCGTATAGGAATTGTTCCCCAACCTAGTTGGATATGTTGGATGCGAAGTAGCGCGATGGAGCGCAAGCCCAGAGCCTAAGAACGTAATTCACATGTGTTACGGGCCGTACGGGTATTTTGGTAAATACTGAAATATGGCTCAGAACATATTGAATATGGATCTTAGAATAAAAGGAATAATTCTAGGAGCTCACAGGCACTGACGAAACTCGATTCCGAGTAGCGCACCTCACATAGTCTCTCTTTCAGTTTTCCACTTTTTGTAAAGGGTGTTTTCGTCCAGGCTTCACGATAGACATTGGAAATCCCTAAAAACTGCCCCCCCTCATCCTAATCCTATTAGGGCCGGCCCTATCTTGTCCAAGGCACTAGGAGACCGGCCCTATATGTAATAGGAAGGGGGAGGGGCCGGCCTTTAGCTCTCCCCCTCTCCAAAATCTGACCCCCCCTTTGTCCTCCTCCTTTGTGGTTTCGGCCAAGGAAAAGAGAGGGAGAAGAAGGGAGAAGAAAGAGGAAGGAAAGAGAAGGAAGAAAAAAGAAAGAGAAGGAGGAAACCTAGCGGCTTGCCATCGTCTTCGCAACGGATTCCTCCGTCGGCTCGTAATCCTTGCACTCAGAGACGGGATTTCGAGGATTCTTCAATTCGCAAAGGACAAGGTGCTATCCGACAGTTTCCCTTGCGATTCAAGTGTGGTTCTTCATCGTTCCGTCCTCTCTGGATCATAGATCCAAAAGGTATGATGATTCTAAACACCTAACTAGATGCATGCATGTCTTCCGTAGATCGTAGTATGCCTCTAGGGTGTCCGCACATATGCTAAGATCTTAGATTTGCATGTAGATTGTTTTGTAGAATTAATTGTAATGAAACATACACCGTATGATCTTCGGATCTATCTTTTGCTTCTACTGTGACTCCGATAAGCGGATCCAAATCCAACAATTGGTATCAGAGCACGCTTTGGTGTATGTTTCATGCATGAATTCGTGAAAACATCATGTGAATATATGATGGCATATGTTTTCGTCAGGGTTCGGCGTAGATCATGCATATGGATTGCGCTATGCATCGTCTTTTTGTAGGTGCCGCACTGAATAGTAATATGTGATTGCATGCATCCGGGGGTCGGACCCCGGATTTAATTTTGCATTGATTATTATTGTGCTTGTGGATTTTAAGGCTTTAGATAGGCAAAGGTGGGGATTGACCATCCTCGGTTCCCTGGCCATGTTTCCTTCGGGACATGGAGGATGCCGGTGGAAGTGGGTGACGGTTTTTTCCTGCACCGCGGGAGCCTATGAACCCCCCTGCCGACACCATCTAGATTTGTGAGAAGCATCCGAAAGCTTGTGTGAAGCCACCATTACTACGCACGCGGGTCACATAAAGCTGGCCAAAAGAAGACTGGGAGGTCTTTTAGTTTACCATGGGTAATTCTGATGAAGACTGGGTCATAAAAACCCCGTTGGCAGAAGCGGTTGCATACTCTCACCAAGATGCTGTCTCCAATTCAAGGTCAATAGTCTCAGTGCTCGAGCCCAGAGAATTTAGATTCCTGGATGTCTCCACTTGAGGTAGTGAAGACATAGCGGCTGGAGTAAACATTATCTATTTCTAAATTCCATGAAATAGATTGTAGTAAACCCTAATTTTTCTTTGAACCATTGTTTACAGAAATCATGACCAAGCTCGACCCTCTTGCCTCCATACTTAATGATAACAAACTTACGGGACCAAACTACGAGGACTGGAAGCGTAACCTGATGCTCGTCCTAAGGGTTAGCAAGCACATAATTACCCTAAGTACCCCTCAACCGGCCATGCCGGGACCAAGTGAAACTAAGGCTCAGTTGAAGGAATGGAAAGACTGGCTAGATGCTGATGAGATGTGCAAGTGCTACATAGTGGCATCCTTGCAGACCGTCCTTCAGAAGCAAGTCGAAGACATGGCCTTTGCTTCAGACATGATGCTCTACCTAAAAGAAATGTTCGAGGGTCGTAGTCGGGTAACTCGTTACCTGACCATCAAGAAATTGGTGTCCATGAAGATGGCAGAGGAGATTTTAGTTTGGGATCATATGCTGAAATTGTTTGGCTATGTGAATGAGCTTGGTTCCTTCGATGTCATCTTGGATGCAGAGATCCAGACCGACATTTTTCTTGCGTCTCTGTCAGGAGCATTTGAGGGCTTCGTTACCAACTTTAACCTTAACCGGTTGGAGATGTCTAACGTAGAGCTCCTAGCGGCGCTCTAGGCGGTAGAAGACGGGATGAAGGCAGGAGCCCAATCCCTAAACATAGAGCAGAATTCTTCTTTGAAAGTCAAAGGCAAGTTTCAGAAAAGAAAGTCTAAGAAGCCCGTGAAGATGGGTCAGGTGCAGTTGCAGGTTCCTAAGCAGAATGGTCCGGCGAAGCCCAAAGAAAAATGTTTCCGATACGGTAAGAAAGGGCACTGAAAGGACGACTGCCGCGCAGCTCCCAAGAAGGTTGAGACAGGTATATCTCGAATCCACATAGTGGAATCCCTTGTAGCATCTAGTTGTTCTCCAGTTTCATGGATTGTGGATTCTGGTTCCACTAACCAAGCTTGCAATAATTTGCAGGGGTTCAAGGAGACAAGAAAACTGGGTGATGGGGAGATGATCCTAAGCATGGGAACTGAGGCCGTGGCAGAGGCTGAAGCAGTTGGAGATGTCGTCCTGTAGTTTTTTGATGGAAGTGCGCAGAGACTGCACACGAAAAAATACAGACTTTTCATACGATCGGGGCTGTTATACCCTAACTCCGGAACTTAGATGAATCTTCCGGGAACACATTAGCATCGTCTCTGGGATAAAAAAAAATTCTTCCTAGGTGCGTTTAAACTTCGTCTAGGATCTGGGCTCGCGTACAGAAAAACCGGGCCCCTTTTGCACACGAAGGGTAAAATCATTATTTTTTTAAAATAATTTTTTATACAAAATTACCATAAATTATTTTTGGACCTAAATGTAATGAAAAATTGGTATTTTTAGGATTATGTGTATTTTTTTGGATTTTTAGTGATAAACCCTAATCCGGGGTTAGTTAGCCTAATCTAGTTTGCTAAATGGGATTAACTTGCCCTAATCGTGTTTAGCATTAACCTAACCTAATGGCACTACATGAAAAACCGTGTGAGGCCTATATGACATCATCCTACATCACACCATGTACATGCAATATGAAATAAATTAAATAATCTAAATAAGGAGTAAACCTAACTAGTTACTAATGATTTATAAGGTTTTAGCCATGGAATCATGTTTAATTCTGTGTTTTATAACCTTTCAAACTCATGCTTCATGTTTTTGATTTTCACCCATGAAGCATGACTAGAACCTAAAATTGAACCCATTAGAATGTTCCTCTACTTGTTTCCACCCACTCTTATGTTTTACGAAGTTCGATTCAGGGTCAATTTGATCCCCGAATCTCATATTTTTGAAGAACACGACATGTTTTTCGAGTATTTGAAATTTTACGATCAAAACTTAAAACCCTTGGATTTGATCCAAAATTTGTTATTTACATTATAGAATACTTGTTAGGCTTGATCCTTAGAATGCTAGGAACCCTTTTTGTTCTTGGTGGGATTCGATTCGAAGCCAATTGAACCCCTGATCTTCGGAATTTCAAGAAAATGAAGGTTTCCTTTGCGTTCTTGAAGTTTAAGATGAAAATCATTAAAATGGTGGTTTTCGATCCAAAATTTTATAAATGTTTTATCTATATTTGTTTGTGAAAAGTACGGTATGAATACGTGCATTATACGATGTATTTATACGCATGTTTCACCCTATAAAACTCATATTATACTGTATTCTGCCTGTACAATACCTGTATTAAAAATAATTAAATAAATACTTAAATAATTTAAATATGACATCACAATTATATTATTTAAATAATAAATAAATAAATTATTTAATAAACAAATTAAATAAATAAATAAATATTATTAAAATATTAATTAAATATTTATTTATTTTTGGAAAATAAAATTAAAAATATTATTTACCAGAGTCGTATGCAGTCGGCTTAGTATAGTGGGGGACCAGTTAGAACGATGAAATAGGCGATTTAGATTATTTGTTTGGGCCCGTGAAAGAAATAAGGTTTGGACCAGTAGACGTTAAAGTAGGTTGTCAAACGGTCGCTTGCGATGGTTAAACCCACCATGTATCCCTAACATAAGGAAACCTTATAGATTCTAAGGACAGATATAAGCCTATATCGTACGCAGTTGGTGATCCTATCGCCGCATGCGATGGCAGAATCTATCACAGATTGTTTGTAAAGTAGTAGATTCTAACTAAACTTGTGGAAAGTAAGATGATGGTCGTGTGCAGACAGGTGCAAACCTATATCTCACACAGTTGGTAATCTTATCATCGCATGTTAGGGTAGAATTTGTCACGTAAAACTAGGAATATATTATACTTAGGCTCTCACGAGTGGCATGGAAGTGTGGTCATCTCCTACTCTCCTTGTTATTTACATAGATACGTAGACATGTGTTCTGTATTTTTAGCCCTAGTTTAGGATAATAGTAATACCATAATCATCATCTAACTTGTAATATCATCTTTGGTGTGGAGTTGAGGTTGACATGGTAGTGCTAGACCATTTTGGTTGGCATGGTTGACTCGTGTAGTAATTCCGACCAATTGGTGGGATGAGTCTTTGGATGGTGGTGGTCTCTTTCGAGTACCCTAATACTAGTAGCGTTTAGCATTTTAGGGTTTGGTTTTGATTAAGATCAGACCATTAGCTTTGTTGTGATTGGATCCGCTTATCAGAGTCGCAGAGGAAGCAAAAGATAGATTCGAAGATCATACGGTGTATGTTTCGTTACAATTAATTCTACAAAACAATCTACATGCAAATCTATGATCTTAGCATATGTGCGGACACCCTAGAGGCATACTACGATCTACGGAAGACATGCATGCATCTAGTTAGGTGTTTAGAATTATCATACCTTATGGATCTATGATCCGGAGAGAACGAAACGATGATGAACCGCACGTGAGTCTCAAGGGAAGCTGTCGGATAGCACCTTGTTCTTTGCGAATTGAGGAATCCTCAAAGTCCTATCTCTGAGTGCAAGGACTATGAGCCGACGGAGGAATTCGTTATGAAGACGATGGCTAGCTAAGAGATATTCTCCTTCTCTTTCTCTCTTCTTCCTTCTCCTTCCTTCCTCCTCCTTCTTCCTTCTTCTTCCTCTTTCTTCCTTGGCCGAAACCTCAGAGAGGCAGAGAGGGAGAGGGGTCGGGTTTTAGGAGAGGGGAGAGACCTCGGGCCGGCCCCTCCCTCTCTATTCCTCTTATAGGGCTGGCCTCCTAGTGCTTCAAGCAAGCTAGGGCCGGCCTCTAGTAGATAGGGATGAGAGGGGGCGATTTTTAGGGTTTCCAAGTGTTTATCGTAAAGCCTGGACGAAAACGCCCTTCATGAAAAGTGAAACACTGTGAGAGAAATTGAATAAGGTGTACTACTCGGAATCGAGTTCCATCAGCGCCTTTGAGCTCCTAGAATTATTCCGTTCATTTTAAGATCTATATTCAATATGTTCTGAGCCATATTTTAGTATTTACTAAAATACCCCTATGGCCCCTAACACATGTGAATTCGGTTCGTAGGCTCCGGGCTTGCGCTCCATCGTGCTACTTCACGTCCAACGTATCCAACCAGGTCGGGGAACAATTCTTATATGCAATAACAGGGTGGAACCTTCAGGGTTCAGGATCTTTAACTCCAATCGGATCCCTGATTAACTGTTCTAGTGACACACCGAAAGTTCTGTTAATCACCCCTAATCTGATTAACCCGTGTAGCCACCCAGAGTACGACACGAGTTGAACTCTAGTGATCCTAAACTTATGTTACTCCCTCATCACTTAGTTCTCTACTATACTTTGATAATCCTTAGTCCCTCCTATTACTAGTGCCATGATACGACTCGGGAGGTGGGGAGCACCGTCAGATCCTGATCGATCATCTGACTAGGAATTGATGACTTGTCATCTATAACACCACACACCTTCCAGTGCTATGCCTAGCATCTGGAAC
This sequence comes from Chamaelirium japonicum, assembly GCA_947650365.1. Classification (NCBI taxonomy): domain Eukaryota; kingdom Viridiplantae; phylum Streptophyta; class Magnoliopsida; order Liliales; family Melanthiaceae; genus Chamaelirium; species Chamaelirium japonicum. The sequence continues at coordinate 26,973,828 of OX393559.1, read as the reverse complement.
ATCGTCAGGCATACTAACAACCACCAGGCCTAGGTTAACTATGTGGATAGATTGACTCATTAAAACATACTCATCCAACACTGGATATCGGATAACCTGTAGGGATTACATGTCACTCAAACGCCAGCCGAGTAACCCAATGTACCATGGTATTGGACTATGGAAGGTCCACACACATTAGCACATCAAAGCACCACACAACTAGTTGGCCCAGTGTACATGGTCCCTCAGGATTAAGGATAGAATGTCTATAGTAGTAAAACGGTTTATGCACCAGTGTCTGAATCACTAAACTGTGCACCATCTTGGTTCCTGTTCAACACGATCACCGTGCTTGGTCAGGTGAATAGGAATCCCACGTTCCCGTGGTGGAGACTTCACCACATCCTCTACCTGCCTACAGCTTGTTCTCGATGAAGCGACCAGCATCACCTAAGCTGTGAACTAGTTCTAGGTCTATACATAACTGGTCCACTGGGTCTCCCAAGCATGGATCCACTATGCACCTCAGTAGCCTACTGTGTTCCCTAGGGTCCTTTATTATATATGTATTAATATATACTAAAGTAGTATTCTAATTAAAGCAATAACCAAAGTTATCTTTATTAATGTTAATACAGAAAATCCACGCTCAGGACACACGAGCTACAACAATCTCCCACTTGGCCTAGCGGGAAACAACAGTCTTAACTCCCATGGCATCCACGTGCTTCTCAAAAGCCTTGGTCGGTAACGCCTTTATGAAAGCGTATCTCATGTTATCTACAGACGCCACCTGAGTCATTGCAACCTCCCCTCGCTTCTGCAAGTCCCGGATAATGTAGTATTTCCGCTCGATATGCTTACTCTTATGGTGATATCTTGGCTCCTTGGATTGTGCTACCGCTCCACTATTGTCGTAGTAAAGGACAATAGGATCTTAAGCTCCCGGTACACATCCTAAGTCCGTAAGGAACTTCTTGAGCCATACCACCTCCTTGGCTGCTTTGCACGCCGCAACGTAGTCAGCCTCTGTTGTCGAATCCGCGATACATCCCTGCTTCACGCTCCTCCAACTGACAACTCCTCCTCCCAATAAAAACACAAACCCTGACGTTGATCTCCTGGATTCCGATCTGATGTAAAATCAGAATCCGTTTACCCAATCGGCATCAGTTCCTGTGAAAAGTAAACTAACTAATAATCTCTCGTCCTACGGAGATACTTGAGTATAGTTTTTACAGTAGTCCAGTGCCCTGGACCCGGATTTGACTGATACCTGCCTATCATACTTACTGCATAGCATATATCTGGTCTCGTGCACTGCATAGCATACATCAGACTCCCTACAGCCGAAGCATAAGGTATCTTCTGTATCTCTGCCCTCTCCTCAGGAGTTTTAGGACCCTGATCCTTGGACAATTTTATTCCATGTCTGAATGAAACCAGTCCCTTCTTGGAGTTGTGCATATTGAATCTAACCAAGATAGTATCTATGTAGGCTGACTGTGACAGCGAGGGAGTCTTGTTCTGGTGATCTCGAGTTACCTTGATCCCCTGAACATAACTCGCTTCACCCAGGCCTTTCATATAAAATTGAGAGGATAACCACACCTTCACTGTAGACAATGTTCCAACATCATTTCCAATGAGCAGGATATCATCCACTTAAAGTACCAGAAAAACTACTGTAGTCTTATCGCTCCTTTTATAAACATATGGTTCATCCACGTTCTGTTCAAATCCATAAGAGTGGATAGCCTGATCAAAACGCATGTTCCAACTTCTGGATGCTTGCGTCAGTCCATAAATGGACCTTTGCAACTTGCACACCAGACTTTCCTGACCTTTTACGACAAAGTCTGGAGGCTGGAACTTATAGATGTCTTCTTCCAAATCCCCATTGAGGAATGCGGTCTTGATGTCCATTTGCTAGATCTTCTAATCACAATGGGCTGCAATGGACAAGAGGATCCGGATTGATTTAAGCATAGCCACTAGCGAAAAGGTTTCGTCATAGCCGATCCCTTCTCGCTGGGTATAACCCTTAGCGACTAGTCTAGCTTTGTATGTCTCAACGGTACCATCCGGACCTCTTTTTATTTTATACACCCACTTATACCCAACAGGTTTAATATTGTAAGGCGGTGTTACAAGTGTCCAGACTGAGTTTTGGGACATCAATATCAGTTTTGCCTCCATGGCTTTCTGCCATACTGCATGGTCAGAGGGTACCATCGCTTCGTCATAGTTCAAAGTATCATCCTCCTGAAACTCTGGATCTATCAAGAAGGCTTCTACAATGTATCTATCAGGAGATCTTGTGGTCCTCCCACTACGACGAGCCTACGGTGGTTCCATAGGAGTCAATTCTACAGTATCGTTTATCTTAATGGTATTGGCTCCCACTATAATTCTTCAAGAACTACTTTACTGGTGGGCTTATGGTCTATTAAATAATCCTACTCCAGGAATACGACATTCATCGAGACGATAACCTTTATATCCTCAGGATCATAAAATAAACCACCCTTTGTCCCTTTTGGATACCCAACGAACAGACATACCTTAGTCTTTGACTCCATCTTATCTCGCTTGTCCTTCCGCACATGTGATGGACAACCCCAAATCCTAAAGTGCTGCAGGCTTGGCTTTCGCTTCAACCACAGCTTCTAAGGAGTTAGAGGTACTGACTTTGATGAAACAAAGTTCAAAGTATATGCTACCATCTCTAGGGCATATCCCCAAAAACTAGGTGGCAATGTTGCATAACTCATCATAGTCCGAACCATATCTAACAAAGTTTAATTTCTCCTCTCAGATATACCATTTTGTTGTGGTGTCCCTGGTGCAGTCAACTGGGATACGATCCCATGCTCACCAGGTACCGAATAAATTCATCCGATATGTATTCGCCTCCTCGATACAATCGAAGAGACTTGATATTCTTACCCGTCTGCTTTTCTGCTTCAGCTCTGAACTCCTTGAATTTATCAAAGGATTCAGACTTTCACCGCATTAGGTATATGTATCCAAACCTCGAGTGATCATCCGTGAAAGTGATGAAATACTCGAAGCCTCCTATGGCACGGATACTTATGGGCCCACATACATCAGTATGTACCAACTCTAATGCCTCCTGAGATCTGCTACCTTTAGCTCGGAAAGTTCTTTTAGTCATCTTCTCTTCCAGCCAAGACACACGTTGGTAGGCTTCTGAAATATCTGGACTTAAAAGTCCTACCTTAACCAACCTGTGAATCCTGTCTGAGGCTATGTGTCCAAGCCTTAGATGCCAAAGGAGTGTTGGATTATCTGAGGGATTTTTTCTTTTAGATGAATTAACCACACATGCTTTAGTTATGTCATCCTGCTTATGATTGGAGTTAATTACATAGAGACCATTATGTGTGTTTTCTTTACAAACAAAAGAACCAATCAATTTAATTGACACACCAGAAGCATCAAATAAAACTGAAAAACCTTCATTATTCAGTAAGGAAATAGAAATTAAGTTTCACCTCAAGGACAGTACATAAAGTATATCTCTAAGTAATAAACTTCTTCCATTAAGAAACTGCAAGACGATATCTCCAACTACTTCAGCCTCTGCCTCGGCCTCAGTTCCCATTCTTAGGATTATCTCCCCATCATCCAGTTTTCTTGTCTCCTTGAACCCCTGCAAATTATTGCAAGCATGGTTAGTGGAACCAGAATCCACAATCCATGAAACTGGAGAACAACTGGATGCTACAAGGGATTCCACTATATGGATTTGAGATATATATGTCTCAGTCTTCTTGGGAGCTGCGCGGCAGTCACCCTTCCAGTGCTCCTTCTTGTCACATCGGAAATATTTTCCTTTGTGCTTCGCCGGACCATCCTGCTTAGAAACCTGCGACTGCACCTGGCCCATCTTCACGTTCTTCTTAGACTTTATTTTCTAAAACTTGTCTTTGGCTTTCAGAGAAGAATTCCGCTCTATGTTCAGGGATTGGGCTCCTACCTTTATCCCGTCCTCTGCCGCCTGGAGCGCCGCTAGGAGCTCTGCGTTAGACATCTCCAACCGGTTAAGGTTAAAGATTGTAACGAAGCCCTCAAATGCTCCTGACAGAGACGCGAGGAAAATATCGGTCTGGATCTCTGTATCCAAGATGACATTGAAGGAATCAAGCTCATTCACATAGCCAAACAATTTCAGCATATGATCCCGAACTAAAGTCCCCTCTGTCATCTTCGTGGACACCAATTTCTTGATGATCAGGTAACGAGTTACCCGACTACGACCCTTGAATATTTTTTTTAAATAGAGCATTATGTCTGAAGTGAAGGCCATGTCTTCGACTTGCTTCTGAAGGATGGTCTGCAAGAATGCCACTATATAGCACTTGTACATCTCATCAGCATCTAGCCAGTCTTTCCATTCCTTCAACTGAGCCTCAGTAGCACTTGGTCCCGGCTTGACCGGTTGAGGGGTACTTAGGGCAATTGTATGTTTGCCAACCCTTAGGACGAGCATCAGGTTACGCTTCCAGTCCTCGTAGTTTGGTCCCGTAAGTTTGTTATCATTAAAGATTGAGGCAAGAGGGTCGAGCTTGGTCATGATTTCTGTAAACAATGGTTTAAAGCAAAAAATTAGGGTCTACTACAATCTATTTTATGAAATTTAAAAATAGATAATGTTTACTCCAGCCGCTATGTCTTCACCCTCAAGTAGAGATATCCAGAAATCTAAATTCTATGGGCTTGAGCATTGAGACTATCGGCCTTGAATTGGAGACAGCATCTCGGTGAGAGTATGCAACCGCTTCTGCCAACGGGGTTTTTACGACCCAGTCTTCATTAGAATTATCCATGGCAAACTGAAAGACCTCCCAGTCTCCTTTTGGTCAGCTTTATATGACCCGCATTGTAACACCTGTGGTGTTAGATTTGAGAATAATAGAAATCCTCCATGGCTAGTTTCGTCTTTTTACAGCCAGACTTTTTCTTTGGGCTTTTTCCCAATAAATGGATCGTAAACCTATGAGATGTTTTACGTTCACATTCTCCATAACTTCGAGCATGTCACGATGGTGCGTTCCGTGCAACGATCAGGTGTATGCGCAGCCAGTTTCTGCAGCCCGGCAGGTAAACCCTAGAAAAACGATAATTGGTCGATAGTTGTAGCTGGTTTGTTTCTTGCAAGATATCGGGTGATCGGATCGTAACAAAACAAGATATGTTAGATGAAGCTCTGAGAGAGCCTTCCAATGAGCCTAAGTTAGGGTCGATCCGACACCCGGGTGAATAGTTATTGTTATTTTGAGTTTTGGAGTCTTTCCTTCTTTTCGGGAGATCCAGAAGTCAGAAAATTATGTACCAAGCGTTAACGCGTTGACGATACCTTTCCAACGAATCCTCTCGGGCCCAATTCCGACTTCTGGTTTGATAGTTACAGCTTATTATTCTTTTCAGCCCGGTTGATGGACGAATCGCACCCGGATTCCAACCGAGCCCGGTTCAGGGCTCGGGACCGAGCCCGACCAGCCCTAGAGCCTACCTCCTGGTCTCCTAGCATAATTTAGGCTCTCTTGACCTCCCTCCCCAGTTGTTTTAAATCCAAAATTCGGATGGGAATCATCGGGTAGGATTGGGATGATTTATCCCTATCTTTCTTATCCTTATCTCTAAGCCTTAACCGACTATATCCCCCCAACCCTTATCACCACAACCATACGTTTTCTCGGGATTATAAATAGAGATAGAGAGAGAACGAGAGAGAGAGAGAGAGAGAGAGAGAGAGAGAGAGAGAGAGAACGTGAGAGAGAGAAAAAAAGAGAACGGGAGAGAAAAAGAGAGAAAACGGGAGAGAAAGAGAGAGAGATAGAGAGAGAGATGCAGACAGAGACAGAGCGAGCGAAGACGGAGAAGGAGGAGAGATCGAGGGAGACAGAGCACCCCGACCCGCCCCTCGCCGGAGCCCCGGCGAGCATGCCGTCACCCCGCAGGTCAGCCACCCCACCCTTTTCCCATCCTCCTCCGCGACCCCCTTCCTTCTCCCTTGCCGCGGCCCGCAAGGGCGGACACCGCCGCCGCACCGAGCCCCTCCCGGCGATCGCCGGCGCACCACCACCGGCCGTAGACATCGCGCGAGCCCCCCCTCCGTCCGAGCCCTTGGGAGTCCGACGGCCGCTCCGGCCGCCTCCCCCCGCGCCTCCTCCGTGGGGGTGGTGCGGGAGAGGCCGGCCGAGCGCTCGCCGGCGCTCCAGGCCGCCCCTCCCGTCGGCCGCCGGCGCGCAGGAATCACCCCGCTCGCATGTCTCGTGGAGAAGAAGGATATGGGGGGGGCAATTAGGAAATTTCCCATGTTTTATTTAACCCCAGAACCCGACCCGAAAGACCTATTGCATTATACCCCAGACCCGAACCGTTTAACCCTGAACCCGACCTGACTTCCCACTGCAGACCCGACCCGACCCAGCAGACCCAACCCATGCAGTGAACCGGTCTGGTTCACCTGAACCAGACCCGTGAACCAGTGAATTTTGGTTCGACTGCCATTTCTCCGTCCGAACTCGGAATTGGACGAAACCAGCGCCATTTCGACCGGCTCGGAAAATACTACCTGTTGGGCATAGTCTAGAATAGTAATTGTACTATTTAATACCCTGTTTTATCCTTTGACCCGATATTATTGCGGTACCGTGGTTTGACCGCCGTTTCATCGTCCGAACTCGGATTCGGACGAAACTAGCGGCATTGTGCTCAAAACATTGAGCTCTACCTTTTAAACCTAGAATATAACCCTAGAACCTCTTCTACCCTAGTGAACCAACCATGCAATCGGTTTTACTGGTTCTACGTGGTTTGACCCGAAACTATTCGACCGAAGTCGGATTCCAGCGAAACTGGAACCATCGGAAAGGGTTCTTCGAGCCCGATTCGATGAGTAGGTTTAGCTTCTGTTTACTTGTTTGGCCTAGTAGTGTTTAGGTTCGAGTTCTTCAGTCGCACGGATTTGCGTGCTGTCGACTCAATGTTGGTCTCCTATCGAGGGTGCCCGACTATCCTTGGCATAGAACCCTCGTCGGTGATTCTTCTGTTTTAATCGATAGAGTTGTGATTTGGATCTGTGTTTGTTATCAGACTATGATTGTGGTGATCCAACGGAGGCGGATCAGAGACAACTAGCTGGAGTCGTGTGCGATCGACAACCAGGTGACATCTACTACCCTTGCGTGGTCTTTAATAGTGGGAAATGAGAATGACTAAGGGTAGGTGTCCATGACACTGCATGCGGGCCCCGCCGGGCATCGTCGCATGTGGTCAAGTGGACCCCGCCTTGCATGCGGAGTCGCAAGTCCGGCGACGCATGCTTAAAATATTAATAGAATAATAATAATGATTGCTTTTGATTGTATGGACACCGTAATTAGGATTCCCTTAAGTTAAATAATAAATTGAATAACTAATAATTATCGGGACCCACCCTCCTGAGAGGAGTATGGAAACCCTAGCACATGGGTCACTGGGATGAGTGTCTTATTTCATTTATTTATTATGTCACATGGGTTGCGAGAGCAGTACGAGACCAGGGGTAAATTGTTGGAAATTGTTAAGCATTAAATATACCTTTTGTAGCTTCAGTATATATGTTGAAAGATGTTGTGTGAGAATCTACCTGGTTAGAAGGTAGGGACCCCGTGCGCGCAAGGGCCGTGAACCACCCTGCGCGTACAGCCGAAGTTAAGTAGGTTAGGGGTCACGGGCAAGGGTTGTGGTAAAGCCAATAGGTGGTGCCCTCGAGTAGGGATTGGCCTAGCAACCCTGCCCCGGGGAGTTAAAGTCCCCATAGTAAAGCAAGTTGGGCGGTAGAGCTCCACCGTGAAAGACGGGAAACCCCTTATGATCATCTGGGTGATTTGTGCATGGTGTTGGTGGATGCACGGCGAGAGAGTTGGCCCTCTACATCGAAATAAAAGGCCCTATAGTAATGCCTGATCGGGGGCAGGATGAATAAAATATCTGGGGTTCACATTTTGATAGTGTGTATTTTATCTGTATATGAATTTAGAATTGAGTGACTGTTTACATGATGATCTCGTGACTTTAAATAAATGTCTTATTTAGTTTGTTCTTTAATGCTGTAGAACATTGAATGGATTTTAGGTTAGATAACCTAGTGACAGTAGGAATTGCATGTGAATATAGACTATTGATAGGTTTAGGTATCATTCTACAAACATTGATCATACTAGAACTGCTAGATTATATCTTATTTTATTACGATTGGTCGTCTCATATTATTATAGACTATTAGGATGTCACTAGCCATTAATTTGGCTAATCTCCCAATTTCCTATTGGGGGCTACTCTTTCCCACGAGTAGGCTCAGTTGCAGGTCCGGAGGCTCAGGAGTAGCAGTAGGAGTCCAGAGGCGGAGTTAGAGTTGCAGTGTTATCTTTCGGCTTTGTACGTTAATCTTGTAGTCTTTTCTCTTCAGACATTGTAATTGTATTGGAATAAGAGTTTTTATTAGTTAGTTAGTATTCTATGGTTGTAGTTGCAATGGTTCCAGCTGAATTATTTTGGGTAGGCCTCTCCTCAAGGCCCTAAGCATAGGATAGATCATGATGAAAATATAAGTATATATAAATGACTAAATTGATTAACCTTGTAGATAGGAACCCTAGACTGGTGTACCTGAGTGTTAGGGAGTGGTTGAGACTAATTGGCTAGCCGTAGGAGGCTTGAGCCTCGTGCTCCCTCAGATAGACTCCTGTCAGTATGTAGTGGCACCGATAGGTCACACATACTGAGAGGATATGACTTTTGAAGGTCGAGCCGGACTAGATAATGTCTTCTCTCTATTGACAATTCTCTTTCTTTGCTTTTTAATAAAAATATTTTTGAGAAATCAAATTTAAAAGATTCCCCTCTTGTTTCTCCCTCCTTCTTGTTTTTCATATTAGAGAGCGTAGAAGCCCTGTGAGAACCCAAATTGGTGTAATTAATTGACCAGACCCAAAACCCCATCTTTTTCTCACCTCACACCCCAGGGATCGGTCTTCAGATTTCTGGGGCGTGACAGCTGGTATCAGAGCTTAGGTATATGTTCCTAGGGGTTTTGTTAGGATGTGGTTCGTGTCTTGTTGTTCTTTCTTTAGAAAGTTTGGACTCTAGTGGTGTTAGAATATTTTCTAGAGATTGTATAGATAGTGAGTCGATAGAATTCTCGTAGGAGCTAGTGGTGGTATAGCGATTATTTCTAAGGATAAGGACCTAGGGTTAATCATACTTGGAGAACTGGTTTTGTTTGAGGAATTGATCTGTAACTAAGAACTGTCTATGATTGAGTTTTTGATTGATCGAGAATCGTGAATCAATATATATGTCGTATGCATATGATTGTATTTGAACTCTGATGTGCTATAATGTTTAGGTTTAGAGTTAGTCATCACAACTCGGGTGATAATTTTTAAAAAGGAGCCACGTGGAACATCTTAACCAAGGGTGGTATTTCTTGATCCCTAGATAGAAGCATAGTGTTTGAGTCTATATCAGAATATAGGTTGGGAGTCTTCTAATATGGATTCTCTTGAACTTTCTAGTGGTAAGGAGCTGACCAAGGACTAGATATTCAACTCTAGTTAGTAATTTGGTTGATTGGTTTTGGAATTGATGTATTTGAATATGTCTGGAAGGATGTATATCCTTGATGGTTTATCTGGCATGGTTGTGAGGTTACTCTCTTTGTTGGTTTTGTTATTTTTCGTTGACCCTAAGTGCTAGAAACCTAGTCGGTGTTTTATGATTCCTTGATCTTTGTTGACCCTTAGTATTAGAGACCTAGTCGGTGTTTAGGATCCCTTGATCTTCGTTGACCCTTAGTACTAGAGACTTAGTTGGTGTTTTAGGATTCCTTGATTCTTGTTGACCATTGGTACTAGAGACCTAGTTAGTGTTTTTAGGATTATCCATTATCTCGATATAGGTGTAATAATTATATTAGTTTTCTTGTTAGATCTCTCTGGTATATCGTGGGTTATAATTAGTTTGGTGTAGAGCTTGTTGTGGGTGCAAATTTTGGCAAGAAGTCTGCAAACAGCGGAGCCCACCGGCCCTGCCTGGTGGACCCCCGAGTACCACAGCGGGACCCACCGGCCCTGCCTGGTGGACCCCGAAGACAACAGCGGGACCCACCAGCCCTGCCTGGTGGGCCCCTGATTACCACAACGGGACCCACCGGCCCTGCCTGGTGGGCCCCCTAAGACGGCAGCGGAGCCCACCAACCTTACCTGGAGGATCCCCAGATACGGCAGCAGAAACTGCCATTTACCACCAGAAAACCTATAAATAGCAGAGCCTTCGAATGTAATAGGATCGAAATCTGAGATCGATTTCTCAGTTCTAAAACCAGAGCTCTGAGATTTCTGACTTCCCATCTTCCACCTCTCTTTGATCTTCTTCTCTCTCTTTCGAAGAGATCAGAGTGATTTCAGTGATACTCGGCCTGTCGAGATCACTTCAACATAAGTGTTAGTGAATTCGGGTTGCTCCCTATAGCACGGAGACGTAGGCTTCGGCTGAACTCCGAGATCACATCTCGTGTCAACAATCTCTCTGATTGCATCACTGTTTACATATCAAAGGCTTCAACTTCAATCAACAGATCGACCAACGATCTTCGACGTCGACTTCAACTTCGATTGACTGGTGCTGCGAGAGTCTTCGGGTCGGCACGAAGATTTTCCCCCACAGTTTGGCGTCGTCTGTGGGATCCGATCAAAAAGTCCAACTCTCCGTTACTACTTGATCGGTTGAACCTACAACTGATCTTGATAGTCAAACTTCCTCGCCCTCTCGGTTGATCAGACAACTGAACGGCACTCTCGTTGCACCTTTCGCTCTCTGAATGGCGAGGACGAAACATCAAGGTCAACCAGAAGGAAGTAACACTCATCAACCTCGTCCTGAGACTCGTTCAATAAGTCAAAGGCTCAATTTCGGATAGCCCCTTGCTGTCCCCGATATGGGGGTTCACTCAGGAAGCGGGAGATCAATCGATCGACCGATTGCCCCTCCTCCTCATCAATCAATTGGGCAGACTACTCCTGCTCCGGCTGAGAATCCTCCATCGACCTATCAAATCTCGGCAATCGACTTCCAATTGCTTCAATTGGCAAAACAGAACGCCACCCTCACCGCTGAGAGGGATGCTCTTAAGAAAGCAGCTTCCGAGGCTGGGATCGCTATACCTATCCCCTCGACTAATGAGAGGATCGATCCGCCACGACAATCTACCCATTCCGAGCAACGGAGGTCAATGGGCATTGCTGCCCTCGAGAGGATTCATCGTGATCCGACTCCCTCTGCTGCCCCGTGGAAGCAAAGTGTTTGGGATCGTCTCGACGATGAGTCCTTCCAATCCTCTTTCGGTCACAACTGCGACAAGAGAGCCCCTTCAAAGCCCAACATTTCGAGAAGACAACAAATAAGAGGTGTACCCTCGAAGAGTAAAGTTTCTCCATCCGTTCCACTTCAACAAGGGCTCAGATCGGATCTTCGTCACCGACTCCGACCTGCTGATACTCAGAAGCCTGAACAAGACCTTTCGATCTTGCCCATTGATCCACATACAAGTCGAAGGCATGGTCATAAAGATGGGTATTCATCAGCCGGACCTCTCCATCGAAGCCTATTCGATTCAACATTTCCGAGGAGATGGAGAACTCCCACTCTCCCCAAATTCAATTGTATCAGAGGAGATCCAACTCTCCATATATTGGCCTTCAAGCAAGCTCTTACGCCACATGAAGAAGAGAACAACGTGCTATGTCGCACCTTTGCCGGGAGCCTCGACGAACCATCTCTCGATTGGTACCATAATATCCGAGCTGGGTCCATCACCCAGTTCAGTGTTTTGGCCAACTTCTTCGTGCAACATTACCAGCTGAACTTGAAGCCAGAGAAGAAGCTCGACTCTCTCTACCGACTGAGGATGGGTGCCGACGAGAGTCTCCGCAGTTTTACCCGGAGATTCCGCAACGAGCATGCTGCCCTCTCTGGACGACATCTGGATGATGAGGCAATCATGCTAGCTTTCCAGAATGCTCTCCGCTTCGACCTACATATCTACAATGACTTCATTCGCAACCCTCCTCCTTCCTTGGGTTCAATGTTTGATCGAATCCAAAGGGAGATTGAGGTGGAGGATGATCAAATAGCTCGAAAGGGGCGAGAGATGAAGCGAAGGCCTGCCGATCGAGAAGCTCCAAAGTATGCTGCTCAATCTCACGATGCAGAGGCAGCAGCTCCACCTGCAAATAAGCGGTCAAGGAATGATGGCCGCCGATCTCCTCCAAAGAAGACCACTTTCACTAAGTGGAATTTACTGATCGAGCAGATCCTCGATCGAATTCAACACGAGGAATTCCTCCGATGGCCGAATCCTCTGCAACCAGATACCAAAGTCACCTCTGATAAGACGGTCTACTGTGACTTTCATCAAAGCCACGGCCATTCTACCGATCAATGCCACCGGTTAAGATATCATTTGGAAGACTTGTTACATGAAGGTCATCTTCAAGAATTTGTCAAAGACAGGCAAGATCATACCAATAAACACCGGCCATGAAGAGCACAGCAGCAGCAAACTAGCTCCCAACTGGGAAGGTCCATACATTGTCGAATCGATAGGAGGCAAAGGATCATATCGACTGATCTCGCCAGAAGAAAATAGACTACCACGAGCTCGAATGCTGGACATCTCAAATTTTTGTACCCCTGATGTAATTTCTATGCTGAATAAAGATTGCTCTCAAACGTCTACTTGTCCGTTCAAATTCTGAGTTATGAGACAGTGCAACCTTCAGTTTCAAACCTTCGATCAAGCAAATTCAAGTTGAGCCAGCTCAACCTTCAAGCAACAAGGTCGTTTAACAAGTTTAGGGCCTCGTGTTGCGACACGACCCTTTACGTGCAAATGTTAAACGGTTTCGGGTTGTGAAACAGCACAACTCTCAATTTCAATCTCTAATGTCGTTTAACAAGTTTAGGGCTTCGTGTTGCGACACGACCCTTTACGTGCAAATGTTAAACGGTTTCGGGTTGTGAAACAGCACAACTCTCAATTTCAAGCTACCAGGTCGTTTAACAAAGTTTAGGGCCTCGTGTTGCGACACGACCCTTTACGTGCAAATGTTAAACGGTTTCGGGTTGTGAAACAGCACAACTCTCAATTTCAAGCTACCAGGTCGTTTAACAAAGTTTAGGGCCTCGTGTTGCGACACGACCCTTTACGTGCAAATGTTAAACGGTTTCGGGTTGTGAAACAGCACAACTCTCAATTTCAAGCTACCAAGAGCTCGTCCAAGCTCGCTCAAGACCTCGCCAAAGCTCGCTCAAGAGCTCGTCCAAGCTCACTCAAGAGCTCGCCAAAGCTCGCTCAAGAGCTCGTCCAAGCTCGCTCAAGAGCTCGCCTAAAGCTCGCTCAAGAGCTCGTCCAAGCTCGTTCAGGAGCTCGCCAAAGCTCGCTCAAGAGCTCGGAGCTCGTCCAAGCTCGCTCAAGAGCTCGCCAAAGCTCGCTCAAGAGCTCGGAGCTCGTCCAAGCTCGCTCAAGAGCTCGCCAAAGCTCGCTCAAGAGCTCGTCCAAGCTCGTTCAGGAGCTCGCCAAAGCTCGCTCAAGAGCTCGGAGCTCGCCTAAAGCTCACTCAAGAGCTCGTCCAAGCTCGCTCAAGAGCTCGCCTAAAGCTCGCTCAAGAGCTCGTCCAAGCTCGTTCAGGAGCTCGCCAAAGCTCGCTCAAGAGCTCGGAGCTCGCCTAAAGCTCACTCAAGAGCTCGTCCAAGCTCGTTCAGGAGCTCGCCAAAGCTCGCTCAAGAGCTCGGAGCTCGTCCAAGCTCGCTCAAGAGCTCGCCAAAGCTCGCTCAAGAGCTCGGAGCTCGTCCAAGCTTGCTCAAGAGCTCGCCAAAGCTCGCTCAAGAGCTCGTCCAAGCTCGTTCAGGAGCTCGCCAAAGCTCGCTCAAGAGCTTGGAGCTCGCCTAAAGCTCACTCAAGAGCTCGTCCAAGCTCGTTCAAGAGCTCGCCAAAGCTCGCTCAAGAGCTCGTCCAAGCTTGTTCAGGAGCTCGCCAAAGGTCGCTCAAGATCTCGTCCAAGCTCGTTCGGGAGCTCGCCTAAGCTCGCTCAGGAGCTCGCCCCAAGCTCGCCCAAGTTCACTCAGGAGCTCGCCCGTAGCCCGCTCCGGAGCTCGTCATCAATTTTGACCAATCGGTCTATTTTTATGCTAACATTTTGCAAGCTCCTCTGTATGTGTGACAGGGGGTCGTTAGCTTTGCACCACGAATCCAAGCCAGCCAGATGATCTCTAGCTAACTTGGAGGGGGTAACTGTGGGTGCAAATTTTGGCAAGAAGTCTGCAAACAGCGGAGCCCACCGGCCCTGCCTGGTGGACCCCCGAGTACCACAGCGGGACCCACCGGCCCTGCCTGGTGGACCCCGAAGACAACAGCGGGACCCACCAGCCCTGCCTGGTGGGCCCCCGATTACCACAACGGGACCCACCGGCCCTGCCTGGTGGGCCCCCTAAGACGGCAGCGGAGCCCACCAACCTTACCTGGAGGATCCCCAGATACGGCAGCAGAAACTGCCATTTACCACCAGAAAACCTATAAATAGCAGAGCCTTCGAATGTAATAGGATCAAAATCTGAGATCGATTTCTCAGTTCTAAAACCAGAGCTCTGAGATTTCTGACTTCCCATCTTCCACCTCTATTTGATCTTCTTCTCTCTCTTTCGAAGAGATCAGAGTGATTTCAGTGATACTCGGCCTGTCGAGATCACTTCAACATAAGTGTTAGTGAATTCGGGTTGCTCCCTATAGCACGGAGACGTAGGCTTCGGCTGAACTCCGAGATCACATCTCGTGTCAACAATCTCTCTGATTGCATCACTGTTTACATATCAAAGGCTTCAACTTCAATCAATAGATCGACCAATGATCTTCGACGTCGACTTCAACTTCGATTGACTGGTGCTGCGAGAGTCTTCGGGTCGGCACGAAGATTTTCCCCCACACTTGTGTGCTTTTTAATGGATCCTATGAGTAATGATGATGACTCGTGGGGATAGTGGTTTCAAGAAGTACACCAGGAGATGAAAATCTCAGGTGATAGTTTGAATTTCCCATGGTTAGTAGATTACGGGATACCTTGATAGTGACTCTTGCAAAAGAGTACGCACTGTTCCTATGGAACTTTGGCGATGGTGATGATTGTCCGGTAGAGGACATACTGTGGCTTCGCACTGACTCTTCGGAGGCTTTGGCGGTTGGTTTCACAGTTCTTATTGGAACTCGCGGGAGAGAGCGCACTGGTCAGATGACAGTGACGTTAAGATAGAATTGAGATAATTGAGTACTAGAAAGATGTTAGCGACGATGTCAAATGGATTGCCTACGTTTATAAATTTGGGAATACCTTATCAGTTGGACTCTTAAGAATGATAATTATTCTGCTGATTCACCCCGCTTTGTTTCTAATTATTATTCGATTCTAGTAACTTTCGTTTGCTTCAGTTTCCTTTGAGTGATTGCCTTTAGTTCATAGAATGTTAAGATTGTGCTAGTTCCCTCAGTTGTCCTTTTTTCTAAGTTGTCTCTATTTGTCTCGGGTCCTTTATTCTTATTTTTGTATGGTTGCGAGGTTTCCGTCTAGCTATCTCGATGTTTAGTTTAGGGTAGAATTTAGTACTTGGTATCGATCTGCTCAGTCGATATTAGTTGGCCATTAGTTTTCTAGTAGGTAGTTTATTCAGCCAACTCATAATAGTTTTGGTTTAGGATCGATCCCCTCGTCTTGTAGTGAGCCAATGAGATGACTATTTATTGTCAGAGTGTAGCTATCTAGTATGGACCTACTTGAGAAATAGATTTTGGGGTATTTGTTCGTTAGTCCCTTGAGCAGTATTGGTAGTTTGATTAGTGTAGGTATCAGTCTCATAGGAATCTTAT
The DNA here is from genome assembly GCA_947650365.1 of Chamaelirium japonicum. NCBI lineage: Eukaryota > Viridiplantae > Streptophyta > Magnoliopsida > Liliales > Melanthiaceae > Chamaelirium > Chamaelirium japonicum. The sequence goes on along the minus strand of OX393559.1, from coordinate 26,957,858 downwards.
AGGATTTTAGTTTAGTATTAGATACATGTTAGGCGTACTAGTTGAGACATCTCTTTTGTTAAATCATTATGGAATGTGTACTTAAGCATATGTGTATGGGCGCATATGTGTAGTATACATTGCTATGATTGTAGAGTCGATACCAAAAGTATAAATTATATATGGGTGTATGGGCACTCATATACATTGATATACCTTTTATATCGACACTGACAATTGAGTGCATTCTAAGTTTCTGAATCTATGAGTTTGGGTAGTTACCCTACCGAGGAGGACACCCCTCGGCTGTACTAATAAGGGGGAGATGATGCCCCTTATCAAGGCAGGGTTAATGATCAGAACTCATGATTTTGGTCTAATTCGTAATGCTTAGAATGAGAAATGAAAACCAAAACTCGTATTCGCGATGTGAGAATTTAGAGGTTCATTTCTATCCTAATAATTACGAGACTCGATTCGTATAATGTTTAGGTTAGTAGAGAGAATAGGATTGTGAGTAGTAGAGGGTCAGGGTTTTCTCTTAGTAAGATTAGGTGTAGTGACTTGGCTTTCTTGTTGGCAGTGTTAGTGAGGATCTTCGTACTCGTTATAGTTAACTTTTCATTGCTATAATATTCTTGTTTTGGTAGTAGAGATTAGTGGACTCGTATATGTGGTTTTGTAGTTGAATTTTCGGGACGAAAATTTCTTTAAGGTGTGTAGGTTGTAACACCTGTGGTGTTAGATTTGAGAATAATAGAAATCCTCCATGGCTAGTTTCGTCTTTTTACAGCCAGACTTTTTCTTTGGGCTTTTTCCCAATAAATAGATCGTAAACCTATGAGATGTTTTACGTTCACATTCTCCGTAACTTCGAGCATATCACGATGGTGCGTTCCGTGCAACGATCAGGTGTATGCGCAGCCAGTTTCCGCAGCCCGACAGGTAAACCCTAGAAAAACGATAATTGGTCGATAGTTGTAGCTGCTTTGTTTCTTGCAAGATATCGGGTGATCGGATCGTAACAAAACAAGATACGTTAGATGAAGCTCTGAGAGAGCCTTCCAATGAGCCTAAGTTAGGGTCGATCCGACACCCAGGTGAATAGTTATTGTTATTTTGAGTTTTGGAGTCTTTCCTTCTTTTCGGGAGATCCAGAAGTCAGAAAATTATGTACCAAGCGTTAACGCGTTGACGATACCTTTCCAACGAATCCTCTCGGGCCCAATTCCGACTTCCGGTTTGATAGTTACAGCTTATTATTCTTTTCAGCCCGGTTGATGGACGAATCGCACCCGGATTCCAACCGAGCCCGGTTCAGGGCTCGGGACCGAGCCCGACCAGCCCTAGAGCCTACCTCCTGGTCTCCTAGCATAATTTAGGCTCTCTTGACCTCCCTCCCCAGTTGTTTTAAATCCGAAATTCGGATGGGAATCATCGGGTAGGATTGGGATGATTTATCCCTATCTTTCTTATCCTTATCTCTAAGCCTTAACCGACTATATCCCCCCAACCCTAATCACCACAACCATACGTTTTCCCGTGATTATAAATAGAGATAGAGAGAGAACGGGAGAGAGAGAGAGAGAGAGAGAGAGAGAGAGAGAGAGAGAGAACGTGAGAGAGAGAGAGAGAGAACGGGAGAGAAAAAGAGAGAAAACGGGAGAGAAATAGAGAGAGATAGAGAGAGAGATGCAGACAGAGACAGAGCGAGCGAAGACAGAGAAGGAGGAGAGATCGAGGGAGACAGAGCACCCCGACCCGCCCCTCGCCGGAGCCCCGGCGAGCATGCCGTCACCCCGCAGGTCAGCCACCCCACCCTTTTCCCATCCTCCTCCGCGACCCCCTTCCTTCTCCCTTGCCGCGGCCCGCAAGGGCGGACACCGCCGCCGCACCGAGCCCCTCCCGGCGATCGCCGGCGCACCACCACCGGCCGTAGACACCGCGCGAGCCCCCCCTCCGTCCGAGCCCTTGGGAGTTCGACGGCCGCTCCGGCCGCCTCCCCCCGCGCCTCCTCCGTGGGGGTGGTGCGGGAGAGGCCGGCCGAGCGCTCGCCGGCGCTCCAGGCCGCCCCTCCCGTCGGCCGCCGGCGCGCAGGAATCAGCCCGCTCGCATGTCTCGTGGAGAAGAAGGATATGGGGGGGGGCAATTAGGTAATTTCCCATGTTTTATTTAACCCCAGAACCTGACCCGAAAGACCTATTGCATTATACCCCAGACCCGAACCGTTTAACCCTGAACCCGACCCGACTTCCCACTGCAGACCCGACTCGACCCAGCAGACCCAACCCATGCAGTGAACCGGTCTGGTTCACCTGAACCAGACCCGTGAACCAGTGAATTTTGGTTCGACTGCCATTTCTCCGTCCGAACTCGGAATTGGACGAAACCAGCGCCATTTCGACCGGCTCGGAAAATACTACCTGTTGGGCATAGTCTAGATAGTAATTGTACTATTTAATACCCTGTTTTATCCTTTGACCCGATATTATCGCGGTACCGTGGTTTGATCGCCGTTTCATCGTTCGAACTCGGATTCGGACGAAACTAGCGGCATTGTGCTCAAAACATTGAGCTCTACCTTTTAAACCTAGAATATAACCCTAGAACCTCTTCTACCCTAGTGAACCAACCATGCGATCGGTTTCACCAGTTCTACGTGGTTTGACCCGAAACCATTCGACCGAAGTCGGATTCCAGCGAAACTGGAACCATCGGAAAGGGTTCTTCGAGCCCGATTCGATGAGTAGGTTTAGCTTCTGTTTACTTGTTTGGCCTAGTAGTGTTTAGGTTCGAGTTCTTCAGTCACACGGATTTGCGTGCTGTCGACTCAATATTGGTCCCCTATCGAGGGTGCCCGACTATCCTTGGCATAGAACCCTCGTCGGTGATTCTTCTATTTTAATCGATAGAGTTGTGATTTGGATCTGTGTTTGTTATCAGACTGTGATTGTGGTGATCCAACGGAGGCGGATCAGAGACAACTAGCTGGAGTCGTGTGCGATCGACAACCAGGTGACATCTACTACCCTTGCGTGGTCTTTAATAGTGGGAAATGAGAATGACTAAGGGTAGGTGTCCATGATACTGCATGCGGGCCCCGCCGGGCATCGTCGCATGTGGTCAAGTGGACCCCTCCTTGCATGCGGAGTCGCGAGTCCGGCGACGCATGCTTAAAATATTAATAGAATAATAATAATGATTGCTTTTGATTGTATGGACACCGTAATTAGGATTCCCTTAAGTTAAATAATAAATTGAATAACTAATAATTATCGGGACCCACCCTCCTAAGAGGAGTATGGCAACCCTAGCACATGGGTCACTGGGATGAGTGTCTTATTTCATTTATTTATTATATCGCATGGGTTGCGAGAGCAGTACGAGACCAGGGGTAAATTGTTGGAAATTGTTAAGCATTAAATATACCTTTTGTAGCTTCAGTATATATGTTGAAAGATGTTGTGTGAGAATCTACCTGGTTAGAAGGTAGGGACCCCGTGCGCGCAAGGGCCGTGAACCACCCTGCGCGTACAGCCGAAGTTAAGTAGGTTAGGGGTCACGGGCAAAGGTTGTGGTAAAGCCAATAGGTGGTGCCCTCGAGTAGGGATTGGCCTAGCAACCCTGTCCCGGGGAGTTAAAGTCCCCATAGTAAAGCAAGTTGGGCGGTAGAGCTCCACCGTGAAAGACGGGAAACCCCTTATGATCATCTGGGTGATTTATGCATGATGTTGGTGGATGCACGGCGAGAGAGTTGGCCCTCTACATCGAAATAAAAGGCCCTATAGTAATGCCCGACCGGGGGCAGGATGAACAAAATATTCGGGGTTCACATTTTGATAGTGTGTGTTTTATCTGTATATGAATTTAGAATTGAGTGACTGTTTACATGATGATCTCGTGACTTTAAATGAATGTCTTATTTAGTTTGTTCTTTAATGCTGTAGAACATTGAATGGACTTTAGGTTAGATAACCTAGTGACAGTAGGAATTGCATGTGAATATAGACTATTGATAGGTTTAGGTATCATTCTGCAAACATTGATCATACTAGAACTGCTAGATTATATCTTATTTTATTACGATTGGTCATCTCATATTATTATAGACTATTAGGATGTCACTAGCCATTAATTTGGCTAATCTCCCAATTTCCTATTGGGGGCTACTCTTTCCCACGAGTAGGCTCAGTTGCAGGTCCGGAGGCTCAGGAGTAGCAGTAGGAGTCCAGAGGCGGAGTTAGAGTTGCAGTGTTACCTTTCGGCTTAGTACGTTAATCTTGTAGTCTTTTCTCTTCAGACATTGTAATTGTATTGGAATAAGAGTTTTTATTAGTTAGTTAGTATTCTATGGTTGTAGTTGCAATGGTTCCAGCTGAATTATTTTGGGTAGGCCTCTCCTCAAGGCCCTAAGCATAGGATAGATCATGATGAAAATATAAGTATATATAAATGACTAAATTGATTAACCTTGTAGATAGGAACCCTAGACTGGTGTACCTGAGTGTTAGGGAGTGGTTGAGACTAATTGGCTAGCCGTAGGAGGCTTGAGCCTCGTGCTCCCTCAGATAGACTCCTGTCAGTATGTAGTGGCACCGATAGGTCACACATACTGAGAGGATATGACTTTTGAAGGTCGAGCCGGACTAGATAATGTCTTCTCTCTATTGACAATTCTCTTTCTTTGCTTTTTAATAAAAATATTTTTGAGAAATCAAATTTAAAAGATTCCCCTCTTGTTTCTCCCTCCTTCTTGTTTTTCATATTAGAGAGCGTAGAAGCCCTGTGAGAACCCAAATTGGTGTAATTAATTGACCAGACCCAAAACCCCATCTTTTTCTCACCTCACACCCCAGGGATCGGTCTTCAGATTTCTGGGGCGTGACACGCGTGCTCAGCAACGGTGACTTCATATAAGCTTTTGGATGCTTCCCATAAATCTAGGTGGTATCGGTAGGGGGGTTCATAGGCTCCCGCAGTGCAGGAAAAAACCATCACCTACTGCCACCGGCATCCTCCATGTCCCGAAGGAAACCACTAGGTGAACCAGCATGAAAGGAAACACAGCTCTCACCCGGTGAGAATATCGAACTGTGTACCTCCCACCTAGACCCTTAGCCGGTTGATTATGGAGGCCAGGGGCACCCCTCTTGAGGGAACCTCTTACACATCCCTTCTTTATGAGGTTTTATGCATATCTAGAAAGGTCACGACCTCCTAGACTTAGACCCTGGTCTACCGTGCTCCTACTAGGATTACAAACCTTTCCGCAAAGCATTAGTATCCTTGGAAAATATCATAGTCCCTACCTCAAATACTCAGTTTTCGCCTTTCTTGCAAGGATCACATTACATAGATTCCAAGGATCCCGATACCTCACTAGTTTGCTCATAATCCTAAGATCTAGAGCCTAGCCTAAGGTCAACATGGAAAGGACTCCCACTAGAATGATGCCTCATTAATAATTTGATGCCTGATGTCATAGTAGACCTCATCTCATTATAGGTTTCGATGCTGGCCAAATAGGGACATCCGACAACCTCCACCGGACCTCAACCTATTGGTGGCATAACCAAATCGTGATAAGTTCACACTACCATCAAATATCAACTAGAAACGGGTATCACTTAGTAGAATTCTAACCTAACTTGGTCGCTAGGACCATGTGGGGAAAAGGCATCCCACTAGAGTTATCATACTTCTTATCGGGACATTAGTTATCTCTAAACAAATCTAATACTGTGTCTATCTCGGTGCATAGTACTTGGCTACCTGTATTACCATGAAGGCGGTTACCACCTTTTCTTTTAGCTAGCCACCGGATTCGCACGTGTTAGAACCATATAGAGACACCGATGAATCCATAAGCTTAGTACTAATCCTAAGCCTGATCTAGAAACTAACTCACAAGTAAGATAGATAATTAAATTATCATCAGGATTCTCTAAACACTAAGAAAGAGAACAACAGAAAAACATCCAAACTGAATCAAGTCCAGGGTTCGACCCCTGAACCGGAATAGCACAGCCAAGATATCATGTTCTTCCGTTCTGCACGATCTCCGACGACGATCCCGATCATCGCCAATGTGTACGCTTTCATCGGGTCTTTGCACTCCATGCTACCGCTTGCCCGAACCGTGGATGTAGCATTATCTTCTTCTTCCTGTGACTGAAAAACTAACATGCTCCGAGCAAGTGCTCGTTCGTGTACAATTTTGCTAGAAATAAAAAGTAACAATCCTAGAAAACATGGCCAGGGAACCGAGGGTGGTCAGCCTCCACCCCCGCCCATCTTGAGCCTTAAAATCCACAAGCTCAATAATAATCAATGCAAAATTAAATCCAGGGTCCAACCCCCAAATGCATGAAATCACAGATTACTATTCAGTGCGGCACCTGTAAAAAAAGATACATAGCACAATCCATATGCATGATCTACGTTGAACCCCGACGAAAACATATGCCATCATATATTCACATGATATTTTCATGAATTCATGCATGAAATATACACCAAAGTGTGCTCTGATACCAATTGCTGTGATTGGATCCGCTTATCAGAGTCGCAGCGGAAGCAAAAGATAGATCCGAAGATCATACGGTGTATGTTTCATTACAATTAATTCTACAAAATAATCTACATGCAAATCTATAATCTTAGCATATGTGCGGACACCCTAGAGGCATACTACGATCTACGGAAGACATGCATGCATCTAGTTAGGTGTATAGAATCACCATACCTTGTGGATCTATGATCCAAAGAGAACGGAACGATGATGAACCGCACGTGAATCGCAAGAGAAGCTGTCGGATAGCACCTTGTCCTTTGCGAATTGAGGAATCCTCGAAGTCCTATCTCTGAGTGCAAGGACTACGAGCCGACGGAGAAATTCATTATGAAGACGATGGCTAGCCAAGAGATCTCCTTCTTCCCTTTCTCTCTTCTTCCTTCTCTTTCCTTCCTCCTTCTTCTTCCTTCTTCTTTCTCTTTCTTCCTTGGCCGAAACCTCAGAGAGGGACAGAGGGAGAGGGGGTCGGGTTTTAGGAGAGGGGAGAGACCTCGGGCCGGCCCCTCCCTCTCTATTCCTCTTATAGGGCCGGCCTCCTAGTGCTACAAGCAAGCTAGGGACAGCCCCTAGTAGATAGGGATGAGAGGGGGCGGTTTTTAGGATTTCCAAGTGTCTAATGTGAAGCCTGGACGAAAACGCCCTTCGCAAAAAGTGAAACACTGCGAGAGAGATTGAGTGAGGTGCGCTACTCAGAATCGAGTTCCGTCTGCGCCTATGAGCTTCTGGAATTATTCCGCTCGTTTTAAGATCTATATTCAATATGTTCTGAGCCATATTTCAGTATTTACCAAAATACCCCTACGGCTCTTAACACATATGAATTAGGTTCTTAGGCTCCGGGCTTGCGCTCCATCGTGCTACTTCGCCTCCAACGTATCCAACCAGGTTGGGGAACAATTCCTATATGCAATGACAGGGTAAAACCTTCAGGGTTCAGGATCTCTAGCTCCAACAGGATCCCTGATTAACTATTCCGATGACACACCAAAAGTTCTATTAATCAGCCCTAATCTGATCGATTAACCCGTGTAGCCACCCAGAGTGCGACGTGAGTTGAACTCTAGTAATCCTAAACTTATGTTACTCCCTCGTAACCCTATTCTCTACTATACTCTGATAATCCTTAGTCTCTCCTATTACTGGTGCCATGATACGACTCGAGCGGTGGGGACCACCGTCAGATCCCGATCGATCATCTGACTAGGAATTGATGACTTGTTATCTATAACACCACACACCTTCCAGTGCTATGCCTAGCATCCGAAACATCGTCGGTCATATTGACAACCACCAGGCCTAGGTAACTGTGTGGATAGATTGACTCATCAAAACGCACTCATCCAACACTGGACGTCGGATAACCTGTAAGGATTACATGTCACTCAAGTGCCAACCGGGTAACCCAACGTACCATGGTATTGGACAATGGAAGGTCCGCACACGTTGGTACATCAAAGCACCACAAAACTGGTTAGCCTAGTATACATGGTCCCTCAGGGTTAAGGACAGATTATCTATAGTAGTAAGACGGTTTATGCACCAGTTTCTAAATCAGTAAACTGTGCACCGTCTTGGTTCCTGTTCAACACGATCATCGTGCTTGGTCAGGTGAATAGAAATCCCACGTTCTCGTGGTGAAGACTTTACCATATCCTCTATCTGCCAACAAGCTTAGCAGTAGAAGTTAGGGTTACTCCCTAACCATCGTTTGTATATTCCATATCACTATTGTGATTATATAATTAGTCCTAGTTTAGGGGAATAGTGACATAATAATTGTTGTCTAACTCGTAACATCGCCTTTGGTGTGGAGTTGAGGTCGACATGATAGTACCGGACCGTTTTGGTTTGTATGGTTGACTCGTGAAAAATCCTAACCAATTGGGGGATGAGTCTTTCGGTGGTGGTGGTCTTTTTCAAGTACCCTAAGTCTAGTGGTTAATGTTGTGATAATGTAAACTGGGTTCTAACCTTAGATTAGGGGAAACCGAGAACCTAGGATGTCAACTAACTCGGGATATCGCCTTGTTGGCTTCGAGTTGAGATTGACTTTAAGGCATCACACTGGTTTGGTTGGTGTGGTAGACTCATGTAGAAATCTGGTTCGTTGCCAGAGGAATCTTTGGCTTTAGTTATCTCTTATAAGTACCCTAAGTCTAGTAGTTAATATTATTATTATATCGATTATATATATGATAAGCTTCTGTTGTAGAAGTCCATGCTAGATCATGATGAGTATGACAGTATTAGCAATACTGATAAAGGTCTTAGGACAAATCAAGACTTGATATTCTTTGAGAGATAACATTTTATAAGATTCGATATTGTACAAATAACAATATTCTGATAATAGTCAAAGTAATGAAGCTATGATATTAATAGAAATAAAATTAAAAATTGATATTAGACGAAAATGATATCGAAGATCCTTTAAGTTGCACGTCTAGCTCCGTTGGTAAAGCACAAGGCTCTAAACCTTGTGGATGTGGGTTTAAGCCCTACAGTGGGCATCCTTTTTAAAAAAAGATCGACACAATATTTTTTTTGCGTTGCCTGTTTAAAACACTCAGTAGCACTTTCTACTCAAAATAAAAATGTACAAATCTCTTAATTTACAAATAGCAAGTTTGGAGGGGTTAATATGCAATTATGGTTACACAAGACCTTTATATAAATAAACAAAGTAATATCTTATTTATAAAAAATTGTAATAATACATTTAAAGAGCCTAACTATGTGCCAGTAGAATATGGCTCTAGTGTTTTAATGATTCGAAGATTGCCCAAGTCAAACAGTAAATTCAAGATATTTGACATATAGCCCCTAGATTATAAAGATATTACAAATAACCCTCAATTCGAAGATTACTTTTTTCCCTCGAGTTAAAAGAGTAGAATTTAAAAGGTGACGCAAAAAGGTAACTGTAGGAGGCTTTTATTAAATGCCAGAATATATGAGGGGGCTAGTCATAAGACTTTAAAAAATAAGGGGGTACTTATAATATCAATATTTGTTAAGGTGGTTATATGCAAAAAATCCCAATAAACCATTGTATTTATTCATCAGGCTTTGCGAGAAAATGAAAAAAGAAAGAGTAAATTACACTTTACCCTCTTGAGTCGGGACCAAAATAACTTAACCACCCCTACAGTTAATAAACCTTTTACAGTTTTACGCCCTCAATTCAATCTGATTAGATAGAAATTACTAGAGGAAATAAGTAACCTTACTAGAAAAATAAGATGAGGCCTTTCCTGAAGTTAGGGCGGTTATATGGAAAAATAACTATAAAACCCTTGTATTTCATTATCATGCCTTGGGAGAAAATGAAAATTAAGGGGATAAATTAATTACACTTTACCCTTGAAGTTTGGCCCAAAATCATTTAACCCCTGTATAGTTAATAAACCAAATTTTACCCCCTCAATTTACTTTGAATAGATAGAAATTACCAAAAGTAGAAATTTAGTAGTTGATAAAAAGGGTATTGAGCTACCATTTAAAACTATAGGGATGGGTTTGGACCAAAAAATTAATAAAGGGTAAAATATAATTTACCCAAAAAAAAGATGAAAAAATGAAGTACAGGTCCACTATATAGCATCACGGAAAGGCACCAGACAATAAATAGTTTCAACTAAGCATAGGTCCACGGAATAATAACAATTTAAAAGATGATCCTCTCCTATGGGTGTTGCAAGTAACAGATAAGTCTCCAACCATTTTGAATTATGTATTTTTTAAATACCAAAAATATATGGGATCCTTCCAAATTAAATTACAATAGATGATAAAGGAACACTATTTTAAACAGAAATAGTGGCACGGGTTGCTACAGTGATTTTAATGGAGGAGCACAGTTATTTCACTATAGCAGAACTGCTATAGTGAAATCATTATAACAACTTGTAATTGCATCGTGGATATAAAATAATATTTTTTAACACTAAAATCACTGTAACAAAGTATTCTCGAAGATTTCACTGTAGTTGCTATATTGAAATTCACTGTGGCGGCTAAAAAACCTTCCATACAATATGATAAGGCAATGAAATCTTCTGGCAGTTCTGCTTAGCAAAAAGCCATAAGGTATAAATTACATCAATGACCCATAATACTGTATGACACTTGCTACACCATCACCTAATATTAAATCTATTGTGTGTAAGTGGGTGTACAAGAAGAAAAGAGGATCTGATGGTTCTGTTGAGACTTATAAAGCTAGATTAGTTGCCAAGGGTTTCACCCAGTGAGAAGATATCAATTATGAGGAGACCTTCTCACTGATAGCTATGCTTAAATCTATTCAAATATTCTTATCCGTCACAGGCCATTATGATTGGGAGATCTGGCAGATGAATGTCAATACGGCTTTCCTCAGCAGGGATTTGGAGAAAGACATACATATGATGCAACCTCCATGTTTTAAGTCAGTAGGTCAGGAAAATTTGGTTTGCAAACTTCAGGGATCAATTTATGGATTGAAGCAAGCATCTAGGAGCTGGAATATCCATTTTGATCAGGCAATCCGTTGATATGGATTTGACTAAAATATGGATGAACCTTATGTGTATAAGAGAAGTGAGAAGACTATAGTAGTATACTTAGTACTTTACGTAGACGATATCTTACTGATCGAAAATGACGTAGGAACTTTATCTATGATAAAATTTTGGTTATCCTTGCAATTCGATTTGAAAGACTTAAGTGAGGAAAGTGATGTTCTAGGGATCAAGATAACTCAAGATCGCGAGAATAAGACTCTCTCATTCACAGGCTGTTTATATAAATAAGATACTGGCAAGATTCAGTATACAGGACTTCAAGAAAGGTCTTTTGCCATTTAGGTATGGTTTGAAATTGTCTAAGTATCAATGTCCTAAGACACCTGAGGAGAAGGCAGAGATACAGAAAGGACCCTATGCTTCGGCAGTGGGTAGCCTAATGTATGACATGCAATGCACAAATCCAGATATCTACTTTGCAGTAGATATCTTCTTTGCACAAAGATATTTCGGTGCACCGGCCATAATGTCTGATACTAAAATCCAATTGGGTCGAAACTTAAACTGTTGGAAAGATAACTTCAAGACGGAGATGTAGCATCTTGTTTGAGGTCATTTGTACTCATGTAGCTCCTGCAATGATCGAAACAACATAGATCCGCCAGATAAAATCTGGGTAGCAATCATGAGAGTAATCCTCGCGCAAAAGAGATGATCTAGCTTCTTCGGGTATACATGATCTCGCAACTCAATTTGAACTCTTGAACTTAGATCTCTGAGTGCCTCAGAGTGCAAGCGATCTCCTTCGCTTAGTCTCACACACACAAGAGAAGAAGAGGAGATGAGAGGGAGAGAGAGAGATATAAAAAGCGAAAGAGTAGGGAAGGAGGGCCAACCTCTACTTGGGAAATCTGATATGATGGTCTCAAAAACCATGCCCCCTTTTCTTTTATGCATTGGGATCCATGCCCCTATCTCTCTGTGTGTCTGTTAGAAACTATTTCTTTCTCCCTGTCTCTTTAATCTCAAAATTAACCCCTAAATATTTAGTTTCCATATTAGGTTTCTATAATTAAGGGTGAGAGATTTAAATCTATTCAAATCTTCCTCACCCCTTTTTTATTTGGAAGGTAAATGAATTAAAAAACTGCAAAGAAGAGGTTACAAACAACACCAGAGAGAAGATCCCACAGTTAGTCAACCCACACGGCAGCTAACTATGGAATATTCTCCCTTAAGAGCTACTTAGTCTAATCCTAGCCAATACAACCTAGAGGCTAGCCAAATTATAGATAGTACCTCCACAGCTCCTAAATATGGAAAAACTCACGAAGCCCAAGCATAGTATCCATCAGCTGCAGCTCCAAAACCGCTCCAAGCATAATCCTTTGAGGAACCAAAAGGGCTTGGGCCTTCCGACTCGAGTTCTCCCAAGAGAGGAAAACCGCAGCACATCATCAGGTCCAAGCTTGTCCCAAACAAAGGGACGAGAAGGGCTTGGGCTCTCCAGCTGTGAAAGTGAGGAAACAAGCAGGACATGTGTCCTCCAACAGAAAAGAGGACCAATACTAGCATGTGTAGAAGATAAGGAACGAGAAGGGCTTGGGCCCTCCCAATGTCGCAGGTGTAGTCGTGGAAACAAATCATGAGCCCACAAAAACTAGCCACTCCCCGCCAAACACAACCACGCAAAGTAAAAAAGAACTGCCCCTTCGAACACCCATTGAGGTTACCCAGCACGAAACACCAAGTCTCAACCAATATGTGTGTGCTGAAATATTTGAAAGGGACTTCCAAGTACCGGTTATGTTTTGGCAAGAAAAATTCGACTCTGACAGGACATACAAAAGCCAATATGGCAAGGGACATTGACATCAAGAGGTCCACGTCTGGCTATGTATTTACCTTCTCAGGGGGAGCTGTGTCATGGCAGTCTTATTTGCAAAAGTGTGTGGCGCTGTCAACTACCGAAGTAGAGTATATTACCGTGAATGAGGCCGGCAAGGAACTTCTATGGTTGAAAAGGTTCCTCCTAGAGTTGGGATGAAGCAAATACTTATGAGCTTTATTGTGATAGCCAGAGTGTGATCGAGCTAAGCAAGAATACTACCTACCATCCGAGAACCAAGCACATTTCACTTTGTTTTCACTGGATTTGGGAAGTGCTTGAAGAGGATGAAATGGTGCTTGAGAAGATCCACCCGGTGGATATGCTAATGAAGATAGTGTCTCGAGTTAAACATGAGCTCTGTTGTGAGCTCATTGGCATCACTTGAAGGCTTTGAAGGCGTCTTCCTCTCCATGGATCTAGAGGGGTAGATTGTTGGGGTTCCATCCCCATAGAGGAGACCCAAAGGGGAGGGAAGCACAGCTCCCTCCCAACTGGACTTGCAGCCGAGTTGCCCAGGCGAAATCCGACTCGCTCGGGCAAGTTTCTTAGCCACAAACGGGCAGAAAATTCAGCAAACACTCCTGGGCGAAGTCGGGTCGGATTTGTTTTTCTGGATTTTTCTGCAGACCTATTTTGGGGTGTTTAAGACTCTTTGATGGGGCTTTTGGTGTGTGGCTTGTGTTGGCTTTGAGAGACCTTGGAGAGGGCTTTGAGGGCTGATCTTTCTAAGGTAGAGGAAGAGCTTTCTTCTACAAGGGATGAGGAGATTTTCTTGGAGATCGATCTTTGACGGATTGATCAGATTGAAGCTTGCAAGGAGGTATGTTCCTTGAAGCTTGATAGGGTCTCCTTGTTGAGCCCTAGAGGGGGGTAAGGTGTAGATCTAGAAGGAGGGAGAAGAAGGAGTCAGGTTGTACTCTCGTCTTGCTTGCCGCCTTTGATAATAAAGACCTCCCCCGAGCATTTGCTCCGAGCATTTACTCATCGTGGTTTTTCCCGCAAGGGTTTCCACGTAAATCGTTGAGTCGTTTTCTTTGCTTGTGATTGATTTTATTTTGCATTTGTTATTGGGTTGTTGTTTGCTCTCTTTGCTTTCATCTCACGGGGAAGAGATCGTCGGTTTCGTGGTTGAGCCGGTGTGATTTCTTTTCCATCAGTAGGTAGGGAGACTTACCTTGTCTATTTACGTGGTTTAAGCTCATCCAACCTAGTAACAAATTCGGAGTTTTAAAATAATTCGTCGAGGGGGCAAAATTCGGAGTTCGAAAAAAATCCAAAAAATTTAAAATAAGTTCAGGAGAAGTTCAGAAACATAAAACATATAATTTATTATATTTCATTAGTAATTTAATATTAATAGATATAAATATATATATAACAAAAATAAAATAAGTAGCACACAAAAAAACAAAAAAAATCATGAGTTATTTGCAAAATTCACAAATTATTCATGAATAATTCAGGAATTATTCGAGTGTGGCACGTGTTGCTGAATAATTCACTTGGCCTTGTGTTTGGAAATTATTCACGATTCTTTAAATAATTCAAAGAATATTGTATCTATGCATCCAACCAAAGAGCAGTCCTCCCTGTTTGTAGTTTTTTCGTAGCAACTCAACCCCATCCCCCACTTTTGAGGGGTTTTTGTTAAAAGAAATCTCCCTACTTGTAATGGTTCGAAGATTGCCCAAGTCAACCAGTAAATTCATGTTATTTTTGCATATAGCCCTAGACTATATAGGTATTACAAATAACCCCTAAATTCAAAGATTACTTTTTTGCAGTCGAGTTAAAAGAGTAGAATTTAAAAAGTGGGGCAAAAAGGTAAATGTGGGAGGTTTTTATTAAATGCCAAAATATGTGGGGGTTATTCATAAGACTTTCAAAAGTTAGGGAGGTATTTATAATATCAATTTTTGTTAAGGTGGTTGGTTATATACAAAAAATTCCAATAAACTATTGTATTTCTTCATCAGGCCTTGCGAGAAAACGAAAAAAGAAAGAGTAAATTCAACTTTGCCCTTTGGAGTTTGGCCCAAAATACACTTTGATCGTGAAATATCGATTGCTTCTTGAACCCTATGAATCATGTGAAAGTAGGATACTCCAAATTCGAGGGTCAAAGAGTTTCATAAAACGTTCTTGGTGAAAAAAATGTGAGTGAAAGATCCCACTGAATCGATTTTGATCCATGAATCTAAGAAATAGTGAGAATTCTTGATCTCTCTCAATATATCTCTCAATTCGAAAATCAAGAATTTGAATTGTTAATTCGATATCCCTCCATTTGGTGCCATGTGTCAACTCGAGCGGTGAAGAGCACCGTTATACTCTGGTTACCATCTAACAATGTTCGTTCGAGGTTGAATTATAACAAACCACCTTCGGTCGCTTTGGCCAAACAACCGAATTTGGTCAATTGTTCAACTGTCGACCACCAGTTCTGGGTTTGTTACGGTGTATGTCAGACCACGGAACGCACCTCCCTGTAGGGATGTGAATGGCCTGCAGGAGTACCAGTGGGGTACCGATATAGTGCCAGCCTGGTAGTCCAATACACCATGATATTGGATTGTGGTTAGATCCCAATCACGTTGGTGTACCAAAGTTACATGCAACTGGGTAGTCAACCGATCACGGTTCCTTAGGGTTTAGGACTGATTATCCTAAGCAGAAACACTGCTATGTGCACCAGTGTCTGCTCACCGTTCTGTGCACCGTGTTGGTTTTATTCAGCCACAAAGACTGTACTTGGCAATGACCATATTGGAGACACTCATGCTCTGTCATTCCAACAGCTTATCCTGATAAGCCGACTAACCCTAATCAGAGCTGCGAATGATTTAGGCTCATAGGACCGATCCACAGTGTCTCCCACTCAGATCGACTACTAAATAGCCATGGCTCATTTAGTTTTGTAAACATAACACATATAGTAACATATACCATCATACAATCCTAATTAAATTATCAACCATATACAGCTAAATCATGGTTTTACGAGCTGTAGACCACATCAAATCTAACAGGTAGGAATCTTCCAATGATAGAAGATTATTCCCCCATAACTCGTACATGCAAAATAATAAAAATACGCCAATCACATAGAAAGACACATCTTCGGAGCAAAACTTAGTTTGGTGTACACTATTCTCTTCCACACTCGAGCAATCCATCATTTGAAAAAAAAACTAATAATTGAAATGGCATAACATGAGTAGACGACTATTGAAATTGCCTTTTATTTTTAATGAAAGATGACTTTTATGACATAACCCTCTCGAGTCAACCGCTTGCTCCCTGATCGCAGTCCATGCCCCCCGGACCTCCGAAAAAGATGCTAGGCCCGGTATTCTGGACCGGCGGTGAGGACATAATCACGTTGTAGCAGTTGGGGAATGACGCTCGGAGCTGAGGATCATGTGCCGGTATGAAGCGGCCATAGTGACGCGCGATTTTCATGTTCTGGAAATGGGCCGCACGTTCAAAGCCCTCGTGCCCGAACTTGCCGCTCCCCATCTCTGTGATGGTGTGATGCCCTAAGTTCATATTGTTGGAGACATCGCCCATCCAATCCACATTCGTGCCCTTGTCAAAGTCAGGAAATATCTCAATGGGATAGTACCCCACTTCCTCTCCATTGATCCTCACCCACCATTTGTTCCTGACTGCCTGCAAGATTTGGAAAGAAAGAGAGAGAGAGAAAGAGAGAGAGAGAGACAGATTAGTTGCTGATCTGTAATAATGAAACTAGAGTTTGGAAAATTGAGGACTTGGGTTATTCAAGCCTTGACAAAGGGGAAACTAATGCTCAAATGATCATCACACCTTGGTGATTTTGAGTTGGAGCATCTCTAGGGGGGGGCTGCCAATCCTCGAGAAGTGCAATGGTGATCCGAGCAAAAATCTGGGGTTTACTTGGATGAATCCCGGGCATACTAGGTTGTCGCAACCTCTGATGTTGTTGCCTTCCCTTGCCTGCATTACGAAATCACGAATGAGTCAGGGAAGACTGTGAGATAGAAGAAAGCTATTGTGAAGTCGAAAATAGGCGAATTAAATATAATATTTATCAATAAATAGTTGATAATAGAAAATTTTCTTTACAATCCAAGAGACGAAGATCCGAGGCAGACCGTTTCCGAATCTATGTGGATTCACCTACAAGAAAAGAAAGATGAATGTGTGAAGACCTTCATAAACTGCAAGCTAAGAATATGTTGGAAAATCATAACACAGCACAATCGGTTGAAAAGACTTGTATATCGACCACAGTATTAGTGGGTTCAAGACATGTCGATAGTACTGACTTTAAAGCGACAGATATCTTTGGTGCAAAGGCCTTGTCGTTATAAGAACAGACCTTTAATCCAAACTCAATGCTGATTACCAGACTAAATAAGAACAGAAAGAAAGTAGTGGACACAGATTGAGAAAGCACTATTCTTCCCAATTTAGAATTGAGGATTCATTTGTTTCTCCCAACATAGAACTTCTTTTTCAGTACTGAAGTACAAAAGTAGGTTTAAGGGCCGCCTATAAATAGCCAACGAAAGGGTGTCTGGTTATAGCAATTTATGTAACCCTTTAGCCAAGTCAATGTTCCGTACAATCGCTCAGTCCCAACAACTGACACAACCGACAAGGCTCATGAATGGCCACAGATCACACAGTCAGATTCATTTCGATCGAACGATCACGAGGTGATCCAATGGGGAAAAAGAAAAAGACACCACGGACAATGTGCATGACTGCCTCTAGTGCCGTAAAACACAATGTGTGATCGCCCCGCATCGCATGTGGCTCAATAACAACAGAAAACCTACTCTTATTAATCTCAAACAAGTAAGATAGAGACGCTTTAGTTTATATACTCATCCAACTAGTTTTCCACAAGCAACTTGCGACTAACAAATAAAAACAAGGATGAGGGCTAGCCTCTCACCCTCAAAAACAGTCCGAGCCAAAAAGATTCTCCTAAAAGCAAAAGGAGGAAAACAAACAAGGAATTTTCTTTAAATTTAAAATTTAAACTCAATTTTTTTAATCCTTAAAATTTAATAATAGAATTGAGAGACCCCCCCCCTGCGCTTGTTAATATAGGACAAGTTCCTGAGTCTCAGATCAATATCAGCTTCAACCAAGAAGACCACTCGATTTCATTCGAGAGAGAGAAAGTAGGAATGAAGTACAATTTAGATCTACCAAATAAAGCTTACCTCCCATCCGACATTTATGGAATATAGAGAGTTTGCTCCATGCTTACTGATAGATATCGAAGAAATGGAGCTCTCCTGCCCCTCGACCGATGGCTTCCATACTGAAAGGTCTCCCCCGACTCCGTAGTACAACGGATAATCATCATGCATTATCGCGCCGGCGATCTAAAATTTTTGTATAAAGAAGCAATTAAAATTTTTGTATAAAAGAATCATCCCGATTAGAAGGGTTGAATGAAGGTGACCATAGCTCAAAAGGATCAAACTCACTTCTATTCTATCAGTTGTAGCTGTATAAGGATTTGGATGCACCATTCCAAAGCTCTCTAAAGACTTGACTCGAAGAAGGTCACTCTTCATAACCCTTCTAATCGGGATGGTTCCTTTAGGACAACTTTCGTTTTGTCGCCAAATTGGCTCTACATATTCTGACGAGTTGTTGCTCCTATCACCCATTCCCAGATCGAATCTTGGACTCATCTTCAGAAAATAAAATGAATAGATCATGATCATTAGAAAGATTAGAGCTAAATTTGAGAGTGCTAAGGAATACGAACCTCGATCGTATGGTTCTTTAGCAAAGGGTGATCAAATGCAGGTTGCTTGTAGATATCAACACAATCAATTATCTCCCCATCCAGACTCTGCAAACGATTATTAGAGTCAGATCTTTCAAATGATTGATAACATACCCACCTCCTACTATATAAACCTGTAAGGTTTTGATTGGATGCTTGTTGAGCTTTTTTAAAAGATCCTTTATCTCTATATCTCGTGGAGATTGAGTGCTTGCTCCTACGACACTGATTAGTATCAGTAGGATCATCAAAATTGTAACGCAGCCTGATCTGACGAAGAGGAGGTTGTCAAGAGCCTCCCATGAAGTTTGGTTTGCCATGCAATCAACCAAGAAGACCACCTATATTTCAGAATGATCAAATTTTCGTCACCATATGAGTTGAATATGAGCATTAGTATTGAATAGATTAATTATGAGATTCACTAACAAATTAATGAAGAAGATGAAAGCAAAAAAGAAGTGCTAGCAGGTCTTACCCAGATGAAGGAAGCCAAAGGGTCTAAAGGGCTAGGAGAGGGGTCCAAACAGAGCTAAAAGTTGGGGGATTATATAGAACCATAAGTTAGTTAGGGACTAGATCATTTTAAGATTTAGTACGTGGTAACGAAAAAATCTTTGATTTTAATATTAGATATAAAATAAATTTTATCAGAATATAAGAAATATGCAGATATAGTGGAAGTATGCACATTAACTATTTTATGAAGGGTGCGTATTCTTTATGGTTATAAACTCAAATAATCAAATAGGTTAAGGGTAAAAATGATTCACAACCAACGTTTTGAATCTTGATAATGACATTCGTATATCACTAGTGACATTCAATTGTCAGTGTTGTTTATAACACTTGTGGTGTTAGATTTGAGAATAATAAAAATCCTCTTTGGGCCCTTTCATCTTTTTACAGGTGGACTTTTTCTCTGTACTTTTTCTAGAAGAATGGGTCGTAAACCTATGAGATGTTTTTGTATAGTGAGATATGGTCTAGGGCTTGTAAAAACCATGGTTGATTAATAAATAAGTTTCTATTTATTAGAATTACATTATGGTACGTATTATACATGTTCTATATAATGAAATTAAAAGATCTATGGTTGTATAGTGGTTCATTTGAGTGGAAGACTCAATGGACTAGTACTATAAGACTAAATCATTTGCAGCTCTGATTAGGGTTGGTCACCCTATTAGGTTAAGCTGGTGGAATGTCAGATCATGGGTTTTTCCACCATGGTCATTGCTATGTACAATGTATGTGGCCGAACAGAACCAACATAGTGCATAGATCGGTGAGTAGATACCAGTGCACATAGCCGTGTTTTTGCTTAAGGTAATCGGTTCTAAACCCTGAGGCACAATGATCGGTGGACTAACTAGTTGGATATAACTTTGGTTCACCAACGTGTGAGGGATCTACCCACGACCCAATACCACGGTGCGCTGGGTTACCAGGATGGAGTTGCATCGGCATGCTATTCTTACAGGCTATCCACATCCGTACCGGGAGATGCGTTCCTTGGTCTGACATACACCGCACTAAACTCAGGCCTGGTAGTCCCTGAAAGTTTCACCCTATCCATAATCGTTATGGATCATTACTTTCTCCTTGTCTCACAGCACAATATGAGTTAAAGAAATAATACCCTAATCGAACTGAGTTCTGTGAGCTTACTGTGTTCACTAGGGGGTAGCCCATAGTAGTATAGGGACATATAAAGTTCCTATTACTGTGGGTGCAAATTTTGGTAAGAAATCTACAAGCAATGGGACCCACCAGCCCTGCCTGGTGGGCCCACGAAGACTACAGCGGGACCCACCGGCTCTGCCTGGTGGGCCCACGAAGACTACAGCGGGACCCACCGGCCCTGCCTGGTGGGCCCACGAAGACTACAGCGGGTCCCACCGGCCTTGCCTGGTGGACCCCCGAAGACTACAGTGGGACCCATCGGCCCTGCCCGATGAGTCCAAGAGCCTGTGGAATCCCCCCAGGAGACAGTAGCGGGGTCCACCAGCTTTACCTGGAAGATCCCCAGATGCGGCAGTAGAAACCGCCATTTACCCAAGAGTTCCTCCCCAGAAATTCTATAAATAGCAGAGCCTTCGAATGTAAAAGGACCCGAGAATTCTGATTTCTATTCTGAGATCTGATTTTCAGAATCCAGAGCTCTGGAATTTCTCAGCTTTGCATCTCCCATCTCTCTTTGATCTTCTTCTCTCCTTCGAAGAGCTCAGTGTACTTTCAGTGATACTCGGCCTGTCGAGATCACTTCGATATAAGTGTTAGTGAATTCGGGTTGCTCCCTATAGCACGGAGACGTAGGCTTCGACTGAACTCCGAGATCACATCTCTCGTGTCAAATCTCTGATTGCATTGCTCTCTGTTTACATATCGGAAGCAACGACTCCAAACGACAGATCGAGCAACGATATTTTCGACTCGAAACTTCAATTGACTGGTGAGGCGAAGTCTTCGGGTCGGTACAAAGATTTTCCCCCACAGTTTGGCGCCGTCTGTGGGATACCACGAGAAGCTGTGTCCGTTCTACAACTACTATTAGATCAGTCAAGTGGACAACTGATCAATAGTCAAACTTCCTCGCCCCCTCGGTTAAGCAAACAACCGTTCGGGCATCGGCACTCTCGTTGCACCCTTCGCTTACTGAATGGCGAAGACGAAGCACCAGGGTCAACCAGAAGGAAGTAACACTCAACAACAAGCTCGTCCTGAGACTCGATCAATGAGTCAAAGGCTCAACTTCGGACAGCCCCTTGCTGTTCCCGAGATGGGGATTCGCTCAGGGAGTGGGAGATCTGTCGATCGACCGATCGCCCAGCCCGCACGACAGTCGATTGGGCAAACTGCCCCCGCTCTCGCTGAAGACCCTCCATCGACCTATCAAATCTCGGCGGTTGATTTCCAACTACTTCAACTGGCAAAGCAGAATGCCACCCTCACTGCTGAGAGAGATGCACTCAAGAAGGCAGCCTCCGAGGCTGGAATTGCTCTTCCCATCCCCTCTACTAATGAGAAGGTTGATCGGCCACGACCATCAATCCACTCCGAGCAAAGGAGATCAATGGGCACTGCTGCCCCCGGGAGGATTCATCGCGACCCAACTCCCTCTGCTGCCCCATGGAAGCAGAGTGTTTGGGATCGCCTTGACGATGAGTCCTCCCAATCCTCTTCTGGTCGCAACTGCGATAGGAAGACGTCTTCAAAGCTCGATATACCAAGGAGGCACCAAATGAAAGGTGCTCCTTCGAAGAGTAGAGCCTCCCCTTCCATTCCACCTCAACGTGGATTTGAATCGAACCTTCGACATCGGCTTCAGCCAGCGAATACTTCAATGCCTGAACAAGACCTTGCGATCTTGCCTCTTGACTCACCTCTAGGTCGAGGACATGGTCGTAGAGATGGGTATTCCTCTGCCGGACCTCTCTATAGAAGCCTCTTCGAGTCAACATTTCTAAGGGGATGGAGAACTCCTATCCTCCCTAAATTCAACTGCGTCAGAGGAGATCCGACTCTCCATATCCTCGCATTCAAGCAAGCTCTAACGCCGCACGAAGAAGAAAACAACGTGCTCTGCCGCACCTTCGCTGGAAGTCTCGACGAGCCCTCACTTGATTGGTATCATAATCTCCGAGCTGGGTCCATCACCCAGTTCAGTGTTTTGGCTAACCTGTTCGTGCAGCATTATCAACTCAATCTGAAGCCAGAAAAGAAGCTCGACTCCCTCTACCGGCTGAGGATGGGTGCTGACGAGACCCTCCGCAGTTTCACCAGTAGATTTCGCAACGAGCATACTGCTCTCTCTGAAAGACATCTGGATGATGAAGTCATCATGTTGGCTTTCCAGAACGCCCTCCGCTTCGATCTACATATCTACAACGACTTCATTCGCAATCCCCCTCCTTCTATGGGTTCTATGTTTGATCGGATCCAGAGAGAGATTGAGGTCGAAGACGATCAAGTCGCTCGAAAAGGGCGAGAGACGAAGCGAAGACCGGCGGAAAGAGATGCTCCAAAGTATGCTACCAAAGCTCACAACGCTGAGGCAGCAGCCCCTCCAGCCAACAAGCAATCAAAGAATGATGGACGTCGATCTCCAACGAAGACCATTTTCACCGAGTGGAATCTGCCGGTCGAACAGATCCTCGATCGCATTCAACACGAGGAGTTTATTTGAAGGCCCAATCCTCTTCAGCCAAACTCCAAATTCACAGCGGACAAAACAGTCTACTACGAATTCCATCGAAGTCACGGCCACTCCACCGACCGGTGCTATCGACTGAAATTCTATCTTGAAGATTTATTACGAGAAGGCCATCTTCAAGAGTTCGTCAAAGGCGGACAAGATCAACATCGAGCCTCTGCAAAGGGGAAAGAAGCATGTTGGGTCCATCAAATCTCCTCCAACCAGCAACCAATATCTGTGAATGCCAATGTCTTTGGTATTCATGGAACATTGCACAATCAAGCTTTGACCGGGAAGGAGGTAGATCGGCAAGTTCGACGCATCTTCCACGTTCGTTCTGCTGCGAACAAAGAAGATACCTAGATCGAGAAGCCTATCGAAGGTCTGGCTTGGCCATCCATCGTTTTCAACGACTCCGACCTTCAAGGAGTTCATACTCCCCACTGAGACCCTCTGGTCTTGAAACTCCTCATCGATGGAAGCACCGTCAACCGGATCCTCATCGACACCGGGAGCTCCATCGACATTATGTTCTCGGATTGTTTCAAGCGTCTGGGACATAGATACTCAAGCCTCAACGTCGTCCCGACTGTGATTACTGGCTTCAATGGTGAACAAAGCATCACGGTGGGCGAATCGAGATTCACTCTAGACCTTAGCCGAGAGACTCGAGTCTCGGTTAGGTTTGCAATTGTCGAAGGAGTGTCCAGCTACAATGCCATTCTCGGGCGACCATTCCTCCACCAGATCAATGCCATCTCCTCTTCTTACCATCAACTACTCAAGTTTGCAACGGGAGAAGGCATTGTCTGCATCCGAGGCGATCAGCAAGCTGGGAGATCATGTGAGGCTACGGCGGCTAAAACTGATCGTAAGATCAATATTGCTCCTCCAAAGCGACCACGAGATGAAGCTGGTCCTTCCAAATAGCAATTAAAGGAGATTCCACTGGCCGATCCCCCACCAGTCGAATGGGAAGCATCACCTTCAATTGAAGAAATCATCCCGATCAATATCGGCAGCGGAGATCTCTATCAATAAACTTTCATTGGTACCGGTCTTAGCGACGCAGAAGCGCGAGACATGGTATCTTTTCTCCAGTCCAATATCGACGTCTTTGCTTGGTGCTTTGAAGACATGCCTGGGATCAATCCAGATGACGCTTGTCACCGACTCACGATCAAAGAAGAAGTAAAACCTGTCAAGCAAAAGCCACGCACCATTCGACCAGAGCTATAAGTTGCTGTTCAAGAAGAAATCACCAAGCTACTCGCAGCAGGCTTCATCCGTGAAGTAGAGTATCCTACTTGGATCTCTAATATTGTTGCTGTTCCAAAGAAGAATGGGAAGGTCAGAGTCTGCATCGACTTCACCAATCTCAACAAAGCTTGTCCCAAAGATCCATTCCCTATGCCAAGGATAGATAGACTCGTCGATGCCACTGCTGGCCACGAGCTATTGTCTTTTATGGATGGATACTCTGGGTACAATCAAATTCCTCTTCACGCTGATGATCAAGAGAAGACATGTTTTGTGACTAGCCGAGGTCTCTACTGCTACAATGTAATGCCATTCGGCCTCAAAAATGCTGGATCCACCTATCAAAGGTTAGTCACAAAGATGTTCGAAGATCAAATCGGTCGCAACGTTGAAGTCTACGTCGATGATCTCCTCACAAAGAGTTCCCTTCGAGGAAAACATCTGTCTGATCTGGCAGAAACCTTTCAAGTCCTCCGAAAGTATCGCATGAAGCTCAATCCTGCCAAGTGCGCTTTTGGAGTTCAATCGGGCAAATTTCTGGGTCACCTTGTGACCAGGAGGGGCATTGAAGCCAATCCCGATCAAATTCGAGCCATCCTCGATATGCCATTACCTACCAATCGAAAGGAAGTACAGCGTCTCACTGGAAGACTCGCTGCCCTCAATAGATTCATCTCAAAGTCCTCCGACAAGTGTAAGCCTCTTTTCGACAAGCTGCGAAAGGCGGGTACATCGGGATGGAGTCCAATTTGTGAAGAAGCTTTTCAAGGCATCAAGAAATATCTGGTGCAAACTCCTATTCTGACTGCTCCACTTCCAAAAGAAGACTTGTGGCTCTATCTCGCCGTGACCGATCAAGCAATCAGTGCGGTCCTAGTCAGTAGAAGAGAAGGCGTCGAGCATCCAGTCTATTATATCAGCCACACTCTCCTTCCGGCTGAAACTCGCTACTCAAAAACTGAGAAGGTCATTCTGGCTTTGCTCACTTCATCACGTCGCCTCCAACCCTACTTCGTCTCTCATCAGATCACTGTCATTTCAGAACATCCACTCAAAGATATCGTTGACAAAGCTGGTCGAGCTGGTCGAATGACCAAATGGGTGATCGAAATGAGTGCTCTGGGGATTCAGTTCGAATCTCGCACTTCTATCAAAGGTCAAGCTGTTGCTGATTTTCTAGCTGACTTTCCAGTTGAAGACCCCATCACTTGGGAAGAAGATGTCGACATGCGCTTAGAAGATGAGGATAATCCTCCAATCAATCTTGCAACAAAAATTGATCCAAGTCTCGAGGTTATTACTGCAATTCCTCCATGGAAGCTTTACACTGATGGAGCTTCAAGTGCGATCGGTTCGGGAACTGGGATAGTCTTGGTATCCCCCGAACTTGATCATCTACAGAAGGCTACTCTCCTCGGATTCAATGCCACCAACAACGAAGCCGAATACGAAGCACTCATTTCCGGACTCGAAATGGCGAAATCCCTGGGGGTAGATCGAATCATCGTCTACAGTGACTCCCAGTTGATCGTAAGGCAAATCAATGGAGAGTATACAGCTCGAGAAGAAAGAATGCAACTCTATTTGGCCTTAGTACGACGTCTTCAACAACGTTTTACTAATGCTGAATTCATTCAAATCCCAAGAGCAGAGAACTGAGAAGCAGATGCCTTAGCCAATGCTGCCTCAGTTCTTGGAGACTCACTCGGAGGAAGGCAAATACAGATCGATTATCAAGAAGTGCCCAAGACCATCCCCGATCAACAGATCCTTGCTACTACAAAAAGATCTGGGGATGGAGATCAATTGAGGTTGAACCATACTACTACAAATGAACTTGAAGATTAGAGACAGTCAATTTTTGACTTCTTCAAACATGGCAAAGTACCAGAAGATCCCAATCAAGCCCGAAGACTCCAAAGGAAGCTCCCATGCTTTATCATGCAAGGAGAAGATCTATATTTCAAATCTCACAACGGGGTAATGCTCAAGTGTATTGGTCCCGAGCAAGCAAAGGCAATCCTGATTGATATCCACTCTGGAGCCTGTGGAAATCATTTGGGAGGAAGATCTCTTGAAGCCAAGACGAAGCTACAAGGTTACTACTGGCCAATAATAGCAAGGGATGCTCAGCAAGTTGTTCAAAGATGCGAGCCTTGCCAACGACACGCTCGAGCCATCCATCTCCCTGCAGATGAACTCCATCAACTATCAAGTCCCTGGCCTTTCCATCAATGGGGGTTGGATTTCTTGGGTCCTTTTCCCACCAACTCCGAGCAAGAAGAAATATCTACTGCTGGCCACAGATTACTTCACCAAGTGGGTTGAAGTTGTGCCACTCTTTCGAGAGACCGATGATGAAGTGATCAAATTCATTCGGCACAACATATTCTCAAGATTCGGTACACCTCAAGTTCTTGTTGCAGACAATGGAGCTCAATTCGACTCTGACAAGTTTCGTGAGTTCTGTCTGAATAACGGAATCAAGCTCTTCTACTCAACTCCAAGGTACCCTCAATGTAATGGTCAAGCTGAAGCCTCAAATAGAGCTATTCTGGGTATACTCAAGAAGAAACTCAACGACAAGAAAGGATTATGGGAACAAGTCCTACCAGAGGTTCTTTGGGGGTATCGCACCACCCCGAGAAGGTCAACAGGGTTCTCACCCTTTCGTCTGACATATGGATCGAAAGCAGTACTCCCAATAGAAAACATATCAAATACTCTCAAGACCAGGGCAGTTGAAGAAGGAATTAACAAAGAGCTTCGAATAAATGATCTGGACTTCTCTGAAGAACTACGAGACCAAGCCTCCCTTCGTGTGGCCAAATATCAGTAGAAGATCAAACGAGCCTATGATGAGAAAGTTTACAAACGGCAATTCCCTATCGGCAGTCTGGTCCTTAGAGCAGTCTTCTACAACACAAAGGAACACAGCAGTGTGAAGCTTGCTCCCAATTGGGAAGGTCCATATATTGTCGAATCAGTTGGAGGAAAAGGCTCTTATCGACTGATCTCACCAGAAGGGTATAGATTGCCACGAGCTTGGAATTCGAGACACCTCAAACTGTTCTATCCATGATGTAAACTCTATGATGAATAAAGTTCTCTTTCAAATGTTCAAATGTGCAAGTGTTCAGCTTTTCAATTCAAGTTCTGAAGCAGTTTCAAATTATCTATATTCAAATTACCAGGTCTTTTAACAAGTTTGGGTGTAAGAGTTGCAACTCAACCCCTTACTGGCAAATATTGAAACGATTTCAGGTTGTCATTCAAAGTAACCTTCAAGTCACTGGTCAGTTTGACAAGTGGGGGAGTTTGTGTTGCGACACGACCCCTTGCTTACAAATGTTAAACTGACCTTCAATTTCAATATTCAATTTCAATCAATGTCAATATCGTCTAACAGGTTTTGGGTGTTTGAGTTGCGACTCAACCCCTCACATACAAGTGTTACACGAATTCAAATTCAATTTTCAAGTTACAAGTTTGGGTAATCAAGTTGCGACTCGACCCCTTACATTCAAAAAGAGTGTCTATTCAAATGCTATCCAGAACCTGATATTCGAAGACATTCAATGCAAGAGACATCCAACTTTCAAACATCAAAAAGATTTCTATTATCAAAAAATTGCCAAGTACAAGAGTGAGCCTTTTCATATCATAACTCTACAAATTACAACCAAGAAAGAAGGTAAAGATCTCAAGGTTTGGCCACGCTTGGCGCACGTGACTTCTCTCCTTCGGATCCAACACGAGCTTTGCTCGCCGCAGAAGCCTTGGAAGATCTGACACTGCCAGCATGGGCCCTAAGTGCTTCCACCGCCTTCTCGGCTATTTCCCTGTAGCTCTTGCACTCGGTCTGCGTATGCTCCAACTCCTTGTTGAGGGCCTCCTCCCTGGCAGCTGAGGCTATCTCCTTAGCAATAAAAGCGGCATCTCTTGCAGCAAGTTCAGCCTCCAACTCCTTTATTCTATTCGCACGATCGAAGCCCAAGTTCTCGATCCTAAAAAATCGATTCCTCAACTCCTTAAGCTCGTGACCCCGGGCCTCGAAGCCATTCTGCCAGCCCTTGCTCTCCAGTTTTTCCTTACAGAGGGCCTCAATCTTAGCCTTCAAGGCCTCCTTCTTGGAGGACAGAAGCTCCCTCAACTTATCTCTTTCCTCGCAGGCAGCTTCTAATTCAGCCGTTAGGCGAGAGACTTCAGATGAAGCCTCTCGCTCTCCGTACTTCTTGAAGAGCTTCGTGCCGAATTTCAGAACCGCTGAGTTCTGCGAACAAACAAGAAATGATGAGTATATCGAAGGGTTCAATTCGAAAGACAATTCAAGCTGATGCACTTACCACCACTTCGAGCCTATGAAAGGCTTCCTCGATTGGGGCCCCCGGAAGGTTGCAGAGCTTCCGGATTACGGGAGTTGGGTGGTTGATGTCAACCTCACCCAAATCTTTCAAAAGAGAAGCCACGTCAGCAGGCGTACCTACAATCAAACAAAAGTTCAAAAGAGTTAGAATATTTTCAGACTCCAGAGGCAGTATGATCAGAAATAGGATCTAATAAGTTTACCTGAGATATCGACTTGAGGAGCCTTACCCTTCCCACGATCGGAGCGCTTACCCCGAGGGGTCGACTTCTCCTTAGTGGGAGTTGGCTCCGGATCGGGTTGAGGAACCCCATCACCCACATGGCTCTCCCTCTCCAAGTGAATAGGAGAAGGAGCACCCTAGGGAGGTGAGGCACCCCCTTCTTCTTGGTGATCGCCTGGCTGCTTGAGCCCAGCCACAAGGGCTGCCATCTCCTCAGCCAGAGAGAGAGTATGAGAAGGAAGTGGGGGTTGTTCAACCTCCAGACCCCCACTCGTAGTCGCCCCTTCGAGACGAGGAACTTCAGGGAGGATTTGATCAAGGGGTGTGGGGTTGCTTCCAACCCCACCACTCCCTGAGAACTTGATCTTAAGGCGCACCGGGCGTTTCTTCAACTCCTCGAAATGATAGGCGGGAACCACCTTGTGGCCGTCGCCCTCTACGTCCAGCACCTCTTCCATGCGATGGGCCTTAGCCTCATCGATGGGGATAGGAATAGAGTCTTCGTCTGATTCACCACCAGTGGGGGTGGGAGGAAGGTCATCCCCACCACCCCCCTGTTCTTGGTCACCACCAGTGGGGGTGGGAGGAATTTCTTCCTCACCACCCCCATTCCCACCATCCCTACCAGTGGGGGTGGGAGGAAGATCATCCTCACCACCCCCATCTTCGTCGTCATCATCATTGCCGTCGTTGTTGCAGCCACCATTTTTAGTTTCTTCATCATCATCATCTTCCCCTTTCTTTTCTTCTTCTTCATCATCTTCTTTCTTCCTTCCTTCTTCGTCCTGCTGAGGCTCGATGAGGATTTTCCTCTTCTTCTTCGCTGGGCCTCGTTGTATCACCAGCTTTTCCTCCGCGGTAGGCAATCGACGCCTCGTACTGTAAGCCTTCTTCTCGACGCGAACCTTCCTGACAATCTTGCCCGACTGAGGGTCCTCCTCATAGTCGGAGTACAAGACCTCATTGTCTTCATATCTGGTTTGCGATCGGTGAAAGAGATTGGCTTTACCATACCTCACTGGGCAGTTTGAAAACTGCTTCCATGACCTGGTACTGCAGGTCAACTCCAGAAACAAGTTATCAATGGCTCCCACTCTCTCCGAAGTCCAAGCAAAGATGCCTCCCTCGCAGTACATCTTCACTTCATCGTGCACTTCGGTCCAGGGGGTCTCGGGTACGGAGAGGGGAGTCCATGCACCAGAAACAGATATGGGCCAGTCAGTGTATAACTTGTCCGAGGCAACTGTGTCAGTAAGTGGGCGCAGCGCAGATACGCCGGTCAAGTTGAAGAATGGACTGTCCTTCCTCCAAGCCCATCGATAATGGTAGAAGAAGTATCCAAGCTCGATCCGGGCAACTTCATCCTCTGGTATGCTGGAGTAGCATGCCTTCAGATCCTCCTGGAAGTCCGATTCTACATGGCAGAATGTGTAGATGATCCTCCAGGCATTCCCAGTGACCTGCCCGGGGCAAAGGCCGGAGGTGTTCAGTAACCTCGCGGCAAAGGGTGGCAGCGGAAGTCGCAAACCACAATTGAGCTGGCCAATCGTCACGATAGTTCTCATGACCTTCTCCTTGCTGGCAAAGTGGGTGAAGATCCTCTTCTTGTCAATACCGAAGGCAGACTGAATCCCTAGGAGTGAGGGTTGAATCTTCCCTTCTGTGAAGCAGGCGAGCAGTGTCTGCTATTTCTTTCTCTTCGAATCTGTGAATTGGCCACCGGTATTGTATACATACTCCGGTTCCTCTGTCAAAGACATGAGCGGGCCTAGAACAAATTTTGCTTTGGGGATGTGCTCTGGCCTCGATGGTGCTGAAGCAAACCCTACTCCTTGGTGCCTTTTGCCCAGTTGTCCAAGTTCGGCAAGCACCGCCTTGCCTTTGCCACGTCCTTTCGGAGGAGATGGAACCTCAACGATCTCCTTCCCCTTCCTCTTCAAGGAAACCCCACCCGACTTCTTCGAACTACCGGAGGAAGCCATTTGACCGATCGACCGAGAGCAAAGAACAAGAAATCGGGAGCAAAAGAGTCTGGACTTCGAAAAATTTTGAAAGCGTGAGGTGAAAATGACAGCCAGAAGAGCTTAAATATTCAGAGGGGATCGGATACACAAATCGAGAGGACACGTGTCTTCACCATATCAAATCGTGTGTTTTTGTAGGTACACGTGGCATCCATCCGTAGCAAGCGCAAAACCAGGCGAACAGTCGGGACCAGACGAAGCGTCGGACCACCGGTCCAAACGAGCCATCGGTCCAAGCAAACCACCGGTCCGAGTGAACCGGACCGCCGGTTCAAAAAACCATTCGGACAAACCAAATATTCAGAGCAGAAAAAATCAAACTTCATCAACTTTCAAAGCTCTGTCCAAAGATTACGAAGAAAGAACAAGCTATACTACTTCCTCAAAAGGGCAGGTTCAAAACTCAAACTTTGATTGGCTGATTTTAGCCGATCGGTCAAACTTGACCGATCGGCCAAAATCAACCGATCTGTCGATTTTCTACTAGATCTGGCAAAAAACTTGTGTTTTTTGACCGATCACCCAAACCTTGACCGACTGATTTTAGCCGATCGGTCAAACTTGACCGGCCGGCCAAAATCAACCGATCTGTCGATTTTCTACTGGATCTGGCAAAAAACTTATGTTTTTTGCTGATCACTCAATCCTTGACCGGCTGATTTTAGCCGATCGGTCAAACTTGACCGATCGGCCAAAATCAACCGATCTGTCGATTTTCTACTAGATCTGGCAAAAAACTTATGTTTTTTGCCGATCACCCAATCCTTGACCGGCTGATTTTAGCCGATCGGTCAAACTTGACTGATCGGTCAAAATCAACCGATCTGTCGATTTTCTACTGGATCTGGCAAAAAACTTATGTTTTTTGCCGATCACCCAATCCTTGACCGGCTGATTTTAGCCGATCGGTCAAACTTGACTGATCGGTCAAAATCAACCGATCTGTCGATTTTCTACTGGATCTGGCAAAAAACTTATGTTTTTTGCCGATCACCCAATCCTTGACCGGCTGATTTTAGCCGATCGGTCAAACTTGATTGATCGGTCAAAATCAACCGATCTGTCGATTTTCTACTAGATCTGGCAAAAAACCTGTGTTTTTTGCCGATCACCCAATCCTTGACCGGCTGATTTTAGCCGATCGGTCAAACTTGACCGATCGGCCAGAATCAATCGATCTGTCGATTTTCTACTGGATAAGGCAAAAAACGTAGTTTTTTGCCCGATCCCCCAATCCTTGACCGCTGATTTTAACCGATCGGTCAAACTTGACTGATCGGTCAAAATCAACCGATCGGTCGATTTTCTACTGGATCAGGCAAAAACTTGTGTTTTTTGCCGATCACCCAAACCTTGACCGGTTGATTTTAACCGATCGGTCAAAATTGATCGATCGGTCAAAATCAACCGATCGGTCGATTTTCTACTGGATCAGGCAAAAAACTTGTGTTTTTTGCCGATCACCCATATCTTGACCGGCTGATTTTAACCGATCGGTCAAAATCAATCGATCAGTCGATTTTCTACTGGATCGGTCAAAAAACCATGTTTTTTGACCGATCACTCCAACCTTGATCGGTTGAATTCGACCGATCGGTCAAAATTGACCGATCGGTCAAGTTTGGCCGATCGGTTAAGTTTGACCGATCGGTCAAATTTGACCGATCAAGTCAAGTTTGACCGATCGGTCAAATTTGACCGATCAGTCTATTTTTTCGCTAACATTTCGACAGAGCTCCTTTTGACAGGGGATCGATAGCTTTGCACCAATAATCCAAGCCAGCCAAGGCGGACTCTTAGCTAACTTGGAGGGGGTAACTGTGGGTGCAAATTTTGGTAAGAAATCTACAAGCAACGGGACCCACCAGCCCTGCCTGGTGGGCCCACGAAGACTACAGCGGGACCCACCGGCCCTGCCTGGTGGGCCCACGAAGACTACAGCGGGACCCACCGGCCCTGCCTGGTGGGCCCACGAAGACTACAGCGGGTCCCACCGGCCTTGCCTGGTGGACCCTCGAAGACTACAGTGGGACCCATCGGCCCTGCCCGATGAGTCCAAGAGCCTGTGGAATCCCCCTAGGAGTCAGTAGCGGGGTCCACCAACTTTACCTGGAAAATCCCCAGATGCGGCAGCAGAAACCGCCATTTACCCAAGAGTTCCTCCCCAGAAATTCTATAAATAGCAGAGCCTTCGAATGTAAAAGGACCCGAGAATTCTGATTTCTATTCTGAGATCTGATTTTCAGAATCCAGAGCTCTGGAATTTCTCAGCTTTGCATCTCCCATCTCTCTTTGATCTTCTTCTCTCCTTCGAAGAGATCAGTGTACTTTCAGTGATACTCGGCCTGTCGAGATCACTTCGATATAAGTGTTAGTGAATTCGGGTTTCTCCCTATAGCACGGAGATGTAGGCTTCGGCTGAACTCCGAGATCACATCTCTCGTGTCAAATCTCTGATTGCATTGCTCTCTGTTTACATATCGGAAGCAACGACTCCAAACGACAGATCGAGCAACGATCTCTTCGACTCGAAACTTCAATTGACTGGTGAGGCGAAGTCTTCGGGTCGGCACGAAGATTTTCCCCCACAATTACACCATAAGGAGTCTATTCCATATGTGCACGTCGTACTAGAACACGGTTTGAGAATTTAGTAATTTTTACAATAGAGCACCTCACGTTTTACTAAGGGTACCCCAATGAATAGTAAAAATACTATTTATCATCCCATGATGTGTTGACTGGGTACAAATGAGGTGCCCTAAGTGTTAGGATACTTTATCATCAACGGAGATGGACCATGCATGCTCCCGTCTAAGGAGAATGACCACTAGATGCATGGGGGCATTTTGGTCCAACCAAAATATTTTGCATGCCCTAGCTTTGTCGCCCCCCTCATTAGGTTTAGGTTGAATGGTCATTATCTCTCAATTAAAGGGTCGATAGAGAATTAAAAAGATTTAAATCAATCCTCTTAATTACAAAAATCTTAATATTGCGACTAGTAATTAGGGAGATTTAATAGATGATTAAAGACATAGAGAGATGAATGGCTAGAAATAAACAGAACGAGAAGGGGATGCAGTTCCTAAGGCAAATTAGGCGTGGAAAACCATTCATCCTCTCAGATTATCTAAGAATGTCCGATCCCCCCTTCTTTCTATTCTGTAATTCGGTTTTCTCTCCTCTTCTCTTGGGCTCTTATCTCTCTCTTGGGTTTGACCTAACGTGTAAAGAGAAAATACTCTCTTTCTAATCTTCTTCTCCTAGTCTGTGTGAGAGAAAGGAGATTGCTTGTACTCTGAGACACTCAGTGTAAAGACCTAGTTTTTCTGTAATAAAATAATATAAAAATATTATTTTTCTTCTATGGAATGTTAGTGGAATGTCATGAGATATATGAGAGACTATCTAGTATTGCTTATGGGAACATAAGTGCACAGGGGTTAAGTCCGAGAGATAGTGCGCAGAGGCTGCGCATGGGAAAATACAGACTTTTCATGCGATTGGGGCTGTTATACCATAACTCTGGAACTTAGATGAGTCTTCCGGAACACTTTAGCATCACCTCTGGGATAAAAAAAATTCTCCCCAGGTGCGTTTATACTTCGTCTGGGATCTGGGCTCGTGTACAGAGAAACCGGGACCCTTTCGCACACGAAGGGTAAAATCATTATTTTTTTAAAATAAATTTTTTTGCAAAATTACCAAAACTTATTTTTAGACCTAAATGTAATGAAAAATGGGTATTTTTAGGATTATGTATATTTTTTTAGATTTTTAGTGATAAACCCTAATCAGGGATTAGTTAGCCTAATCCAGTTTGATAAACGGGATTAACTTGCCCTAATCGTGTTTAGCATTAACCTAACCTAATGGCACTAGATGAAAAACCATGTAGGGCCTATATGATATCATTCTACATCACACCATGTACATGCAATATGGAATAAATTAAATAATCTAATTAAGGAGTAAACCTAACTAGTTACTAAAGATTTATAAGGTTTTAGCCATGAAAATCATGTTTAATTCTGTGTTTTATAAAATTTCAAACTCATGCTTCATGTTTTTTTATTTTGACACATGAAGCATGATTAGAACCTAAAATTGTGCCCATTAGAATGTTCCTCTACTTGTTTCCACCCACTCTTATGTTTTATGAAGTTCGATTCGGGGTCAATTTGATCCCCGAATCTCATATTTTCCGAAGAACACGATATTTTCCTCGGGTATTTGAAATTTTACGATCAAAACTTAAAACCGTTGGATTTGATCCAAAATTTGTTATTTACTTTATAGAAAATTTGTTAGGCTTGATCCTTAGGATGCTAGGAACCCTTTTTGTTCTTGGTGGGATTCGATTCGAAGCTAATCGAACCCTCGATCTTCGGAATTTCAAGAAAATGAAGGTTTCCTTCACGTTCTTGAAGTTTAAGATGAAAATTAAAATGGTGGTTTTCGATCAAAAATTTTATAAATGTTTTATCCGTATTTATTTGTGAAAAGTACGGTATGAATACGTGCATTGTACAATATATTTATACACATATTTTTCCCATATAAAACTCATAATATACCGTATTCTGTCTGTACAATACCCGTATTAAAAATAATTAAATAAATACTTAAATAATTTAAATATGATATCACAAAAATATTATTTAAATAATAAGTAAATTATTTAATAAACAAATTAAATAATTATTTATAAAACTAAATTATTAATTAAATATTTATTTATTTTTGGAAAATAAAAATAAAAATATTATTTACCCGAGTCGTATGCAGTCGGCTTAGTATAGTGGGGGACCAGTTAGAACGATGAAATAGGCGATTGGGGTCATTTGTTCGGGCCCGTGAAAGAAATAGAGTTTAGACCAGTAGACGTTAAAGTAGGTTGTCAAACCGTCGTCGCTTGCGATGGTTGAACCCACCATGTATCCCTAATATAAGGAAATCCTATAGATTCTAAGGGCAGGTATAAGCCTATATCGCACACAGTTGGTGATCCTGTCGTCGCATACAAGGGCAGAATCCATCACAGATTGTTTGTAAAGTAGTAGGTTCTAACTAAGCATGTGGAAAGTGAGATGATGGTCATGTGCAGACAGGTGCAAAACTATATCACACGCAGTTGGTGATCTCATCGCCGTATGCTAGGGTAGAATTTGTCACATAAAACTAGGAATATATTATACTTAGGCTCTCACGAGTGGCATGGAGGTATGGTCATCCCCTACTCTCCTTCTTATTTACACAGATACGTAAACATATGTTCTGTATTTTTAGCCCTAGTTTAGGGGAATAGTGATACCATAATCGTCGTCTAACTCGTAATATCGTCTTTGGCGTGGAGTTGAGGTTGACATGGTAGTGTCAGACCATTTTGGTTGGCATGGTTGACTCCTGCAGAAATCCCGACCAATTGGTGGGATGAGTCTTTAGATGGTGGTGGTCTCTTTCGAGTAACCTAATATTAGTAGCGTTTAGCATTTTAGGGTTTGGTTTTGATTAAGATCAGACTATTAGCTTGGTAGTAAAAGTTAGGGTTACTCCCTAACCATCGTTTGTATATTCCATATCACTATTGTGATTATATAATTATCTCTAGTTTAGGGGAATAGTGACACCATAATCATTGTCTAACTCATAACATCGCCTTTGGCGTGGAGTTGAGATCGACATGAGAGTACCGGACCGTTTTGATTGGTATGGTTGACTCATTAAAAATCCTGACCAATTGGGGGATGAGTCTTTGGGTGGTGGTGGTCTTTTTCAAGTACCCTAAGGCTAGTGGTTAATGTTGAGATAATGTGAACTGGGTTCTAACCTTAGATTAGGGAAAACCAAGACACAAGGATGTCATCTAACTCGGGATTTCGACTTGTTGGCTTTGAGTTGAGATTGACTTTAAGGCACCGCACCAGTTTGGTTGATGTGGTAGACTCATGTAGAAATCTGGTTCGTTGCCAGAGGATTCTTTGGCTTTAGTGATCTCTTATAAGTACCATAAGTCTAGTAGTTAATATTATTATAATATTGATTCTATATATGATAAGCTTCTGTTGTAGAAGTCTATGCTAGATCATGATGAATATGATAGTATTAGCGTTACTGATAAGATCTTAGGACAAGTCAAGACTCGATATTCTTTGAGAGAGGAT
Organism: Chamaelirium japonicum; assembly: GCA_947650365.1. Classification (NCBI taxonomy): domain Eukaryota; kingdom Viridiplantae; phylum Streptophyta; class Magnoliopsida; order Liliales; family Melanthiaceae; genus Chamaelirium; species Chamaelirium japonicum. The sequence continues at coordinate 26,920,874 of OX393559.1, read as the reverse complement.
ATTTTATAAGATTCGACATTGTTCAAATAACGATATTCTGATAATAGTCAAAGTAATGAAGGCATGATATTAATAGAAATAAAATTAAAAATTGATGTTAGATGAAAATGATATTGAAGATCCTTCAAGTTGCCCGTCTAGCTCCGCTAGTAGAGCACAAGGCTCTAAACCTTGTGGTCGTGGGTTTGAGCCCAACAGTGGGCGTCCTATTTTTAAAAAGATCGACACAACATTTTTTTTTGTGTTGTTGCCTGTTTAAAACACTCAGCAACACTTTCTACTCAAAATAAAAATGTACAAATCTCTTAATTCACAAATAGCATGTTTGGAGGGGTTAATATGCAATTATGGTTACACGAGACCTTTACATAAATAAACAAAGTAATATCTTATTTATAAAAAATTGTAATAATACATTTAACGAGCCTAACTGTGTGCGATTATAATAGAGCTCTAGTTTTTTAATGTTTCGAAGATTACCCAAGTCAACCAGTAAATTCAAGATATTTTTACATATAGCCCCTAGATTATATAGATATTACAAATAGCCCTCAATTCGAAGATTAATTTTTTGCCCTCGAGTTAAAAGAGTAGAATTTAAAAAGTGGGACAAAAAGGAAACCGTGGTAGGCTTTTATTAAATGCCAGAATATATGAGGGGGCTAGTCATAAGACTTTAAAAAATAAGGGTGGTATTTATAATATCAATATTTGTTAAGGTGGTTATATGCAAAAAATCCCAATAAACCATTGTATTTCTTCATCAGGCCTTGCGAGAAAATAAAAAAAGAAAGAGTAAATTACACTTTACCCTCTGGAGTCGGGCCCAAAATCACTTAACCACCCCTATAGTTAATAAACCTTTTACAGTTTTATGCCCTCAATTCAGTCTGATTAGATAGAAATTACTAAAGGAAATGAGTATCCTTAGGCAAGATGAGGCCTTTCCTGAAGTTAGGGCGGTTATATGGAAATATCTTATAAAGCCTTGTATTTCTTTATCATGCCTTAGGAGAAAATAAAAAAAGGGGGGATAAATTAATTACACTTTACCCTTGAAGTTTGGCCCAAAATCACTTAACCCCTGTATTTTTAATAAACCACATTTTACCCTCTCAATTCACTTTGAATAGATAGAAATTACCAAAATTGGAAATTTAGTAGTTGACAAAAGGGCTATTGTGCTACCATTTAAAACTATAGGGATGGGTTTGGAACAAAAAAAAAATAGAGGGTAACCAAAAAAAAAAGAATGAAAAATGAAGTACAGGTCCACTATATAGCATCACGGAAAGGCACCAGACAATAAATAGTTTCAACTAAGCATAGGTCCACGGAATAATAACAATTTAAAAGGTGATCCTCTCCTATGGGTGTTGCATGTAAAAGATCATTCTCCAACCATTTTGAATTACGTATTTTTTTAAATACCAAAAATACATGGGATCCTTCCAAATTAAATTACAGTAGATGATATAGGGACACTTTTTTTAATGGAAATAGTGGCACGAGTTGCGACAGTGATTTTAACGTAGGAGCTACAGTTATTTCACTATAACAAAACTGCTATAGTTAATTCATTATAGCAACCTGTAATTGCACTGTGGATGTAAAATAATATTTTTCTACACTAAAATCACTGTAACAAAGTATTATCAAAGATTTCACTGTAGCTGCTACATTGAAATTCACCATGGCGGCTAAAAAAGCTTCCATACAGTAAGATGAGGCAATGAAATCTTCTAACAGTTCTGCTAAGGAAAAAGTCATAGAGGCAAAAATTACATCAATGTCCCATAATATTGTATGGACACTTGTTACACCATCACCTAATATTAAATCTATTGTGTGTAAGTGGATGTACAAGAAGAAAAGAGGACCTGATGGTTCTATTAAGACTTATAAAACAAGATTCGGTGCCAAGGGTTTCACCCAACGAGAATGTATCAATTATGACGAGACCTTCTCACCGATAGTTATGCTTAAATCTATTCAAATACTCTTATCCATCACAAGCCATTATGATTTGAAGATCTAGCAGATGGATGCCAAGACAACTTTTCTCAGCGGGGATTTGGAGGAAGATATACATATGATGCAGCCTCCAGGTTTTAAGTCAGTAGGTCAGGAAGATTTGGTTTGCAACCTTCGGAGATCAATTTATGGATTGAAGCAAGCATCCAGGAGCTGAAATATCCATTTTGATCAGGCAATTCGTTGATATGGATTTGACCAAAATATGGATGAACTTTATGTGTACAAGAGAAGTGATAAGACTATAGAGTATACTTAGTACTTTACGTAAACGATATCTTACTGATTGGAAATGACATAGGAACTTTATCTATGATAAAATTTTAGTTATCCTTGCAATTCGATATGAAAGACTTAAGTGAAACAAGTTATGTTCTGGGAATCAAGATAACTCGAGATCACCAGAATAAGACTGTCTCGCTTTCACGGGTTGTTTATATAAATAAGATACTGGCAAGATTCAGTATACAGGACTTCATAGGGTTTTTTGCCATTTAGGTATGGCTTGAAATTGTCTAAATATCAATATCATATGACACCTAAGGAGAAGGCAGAGATACAGAAGGTACCCTATGCTTTGGCAGTGGGTAGCCTAATGTATGAATGCAATGCACGAGGCCAGATATCTACTTTGTAGTAGATATCTACTTTGCACAAAAATATTTTGGTGCAACGGCCATAACGTCTAATCCTGAAGTCCAATTGGGTCGAAACTTAAACTATTGGAAAGAGACCTTCAAGACGGAAAATGTAGCATCTTGTTTGAGGTCATTTGTACTCATGTAGCTCCTGCAATGATTGAAACAACATAGATATGCCAGATAAAATCTGGGTAGCAATCATGAGAGTGATCCTCGTGCAAAAGAGATGATCTTCTTCGGGTATACACGATCTCGCAACTCAATCCAAACTCCTGAGCTTAGATCTCTGAGTGCCTCAGAGTGCAAGCAATCTCCTTCGCTCAGTCTCACACACACAAGAGAAGAAGAGGAGACGACAGGGAGAGAGAGAGATGGAAATGCGAAAGAGTAGGGAAGGAGGGCCAGCCTCTTCTTGGGAACTCTGAGATGATGGTCTCAAAAACCATGCCCCCTTTTCTTTTATGCATTGGGATCCATGCCCCTATCTCTTTGTGTGTCTGTTAGAAACTATTTCTCTCTCTCTATCTCTTTTATCTCAAAATTAATGCCCCTAAATATTTAGTTTCCATATTAGGTTTCTATATTTAAGGTTGTGAGATTTAAATCTATTCAAATCTTCTTCATCCCTTTTTTTTGGGAAGGTAAATGAATTAAAAAACATTAGAGAAGAGGTTACAAACAACACCAGAGAGAAGATCATACAGTTAGTCCGCCTACATGGCAGCTAACTATGGAATCTACTCCCTGAAGAGCTACTTAGTCTAATCCTAGCCAACACCGAAAGCAAAACAACAGGCTACCACAATCCAATTGACAACCTAGAGGCTAGCCAAATGAAAGATAGTACCTCCACAGCTCCTAAATGTGGAAAAACTCACTAAGCCCAAGCTTAGTATCCATCAGCTGCATCCCCAAAACCGCTCCAAGCATAATCCTCTGAGGAACTAGAAGGGCTTGGGCCTTCTGGCTCGAGTTCTCCCAAGAGACGGAAACCGCAGCACATCATTAGGTCCAAGCTTGTCCCAAACGAGGGACGAGAAGGGCTTGGGCCCTCCAGCTGTGAATGTGAGGAAACGAGCAGGGCAAGGGCCCTCCGACAGAAAAGTGGACCAACACTAGCATGTGTAGAAGATGAGGAATGAGAAGGGCTTGGGCCCTAACAGTGTTGCAGGTGTAGTTGTGGAAACAATCCCTGAGCCCACCAAAACCAGCCACTCCCCGCCAACACAACCATGCAAAGTTAAAAGAACAGCACCTTCGAACACCCATTGAGGTTACCCAGCACTAAACACCAAGTCTCAACCAATAGGCCCAAAAGCAAACTAATCTCATCAACACCAAGTTTCACCCCATCTTGTCACATCATTTAAGCCAAACAGCCATAGAGTAGGGGCACTTTGAAAAAAATGTGTTTAGCACTCTCTTCATCTTGACAACACAGGAAGGATCTATTCGCAAGTGAGGTTCCTCTCCAATGAACCCAAGTAAGAGTTGGAAGCCTATCTCTTATCGCTCTGCAGGTGCAAAAGCTTAAGGAGAGTAATGGTTCCAAATAACCTTAGCCCAACACTTAGGGATCCCGGCAAACCTAATGGACTCCCAGGCCGTCTTCAGAGAGAAAGTCCCCTTGCTAGTTCTATTCGACAGAATAGAGTCTTCTACAAGATGCTGATCTATAGAAATTTCCCGAATAGTGGAAAATAGCGAAGCAAGATTCAAATTATAGGGATGTCGGCCATGCATACTAACCCTAATATGGTGTGCAACAAAGTTAGGGCCTGAGGAATATTTTGGTTGGACCAAATGTTGGAAATAAATCAATAGTAGAGACTCACAGCGGAAACGATTTTGCGGTCGAAAGACCGTTCATAGTGCACGTTACACGATTTAAACTTTCATGGAAACTAATCTACATATGTGTGCATGTGTATGCACGTGAATCGAACACCCTAACGGCAATCTAGGGTAATGATTATCTAGCATGCATGCAAATCATAATGCTCGCTAGATCTACATGTTAGATTACACATACCTTTCGTACGGATCTTTTAACCGTGGAGAATTATCTTCTTTGTTGATGGAGACGGAAGATCGTTCACGAAGAAGCCGATGGTACGAATGGAGACGATGCCTTCTTGTTCACCTGATCTCACACGATGCACGGAACGTCACTCTCGGATCTCTGAGTGCCTCCGAAGAATGACCCTTCTCCTTCTTCGAAACTCCACGCGAGGAAGATGAAGTTGCAAGCGAGAAACGTGAGAGAGATTAGGGAGAGAACTAGAGAGATGAGAGAGGGAGGGGGTGCGGTTTTTTCATCAATATGGCCGGCCCTATAAGGTCCCTTATATAGGGCCGGCCTACCCCCTTGGATAAGGATCCAAGGGGATAATAACCTCCCACAATTATCTCTCCATTTTCGCCCTATTTATCTCTTATTCTTCTATTTATCCGTTTTCTAACTTTTTAGGGCTTGTTTTGACCGTTTCAAACCCTTATCCCTATCCATATGGCCGGCCCTATAGATGAGGGATTCTCATCCCTACAACATAGGGCCGGCCCTAGCAAGGTCTCCCATTGCTAGGGTCGGCCATGAGTGAGGTCCGGTAGAGTGAGGCTTTTACCAAAACGCTCTGACGCCTCATTTTCACCATTTCTAGCTTGCGAGACCTAGCGGCCATGACTTAAGTGATTTCTACTAGTTTTCTTACTATTAACTAAGGCCACCAGAGGGTGCCTCTAGCAAAATCAACTAGTCAACTCGCAACATACCCCGGTGCATCGCACCTATGCAGCGAAGTTCACTTATGGCTAGGGATTACTACCTGCGCATTTGTACTAGTCTCGGGCATACCCCGTAGTACTCGCATGTAGTTACGCATCTACCGTGCTCTAGTGCCAAGCACACACGGAGCGTATACTTCTTTCTTCCTCTTAGTGCTTAAGGTGTTCCGAGGAGATGGTTCAAGAACCGTACATAATGTTGATAAGGTGGAACCATCAGGGACCATGGTTCATGGCTTACAACTCAAGCTCAATCGACACACTACCCGAGTGTACCATCGATCCTCTGAGCTCGAGTTAACCTATGTAGCCACCCAGAGTGGGACGCAGGCTACACTCCAATTCACCCAAACTTACTATGTTCTCCATCATACCCCTACTCTCCGCTTAGTAGTGGTAAACACGTTGTCCCTCCACTTGATGCCATGATTCACTTTGAGCGGTGGAGACTACCATCAGACTCAAATGATCATATGACTTGGTTCCTTCCAGGTTGATCTATACATCAACCTCTGATTACCCTGTCGAGTAATCAAACCCGGTCAACAGTCAAACTGGTGACCACCAGGCCTGGGTTTGGTACAATGTAAATCACACCAAGGAACGCACCTCCCTTCAGGGGTGTGGATGGCCTGCAGGAGTGACACGCTAATGCAACGCCAGCCGGGTAACCCAATACACCGTGGTTTTGGATCACTGCATACGGATCCTCACATATTGGTGCGCTAAAGCACCACGTAACTGGTTAGTCCATCAGACATGGTTTCTCAGGGTTTATGACCATTTTATCCTAAGCAGAAACACGACTTAGTGTACCAGTGTCTGCTCACTGATCTGTACACCGTGTTAGTTTTATTCAGCCACAGACACTGTGTCTGGTGATGACCATGGTGAAGACTTCCCATGAACTGTCATCCCTAACAGCTTATCATGATGAGGCAACCAACCTGATCATATATGCGAACTGATTTAGATTATATGGGACCAATCCACTCAGTCTTCAACTCAGTGGACTACCATATAACCATGGCTCTCTGTTTTTTAAAAGAACACGTAACTATGTTACGTACATATATGCATCTCATATAATAACTATTAATCTTTATTAGACCAAAATATAAAGTTTAACAAGCTTAGAACACATCAATCCTAATAATCTCCCACTTGGTCTAGCATAGCAAAACAGTTTTGACTCCCATCGCATCCACATATCGCTCGAATGCCTTGATAGTGTATTGCCTTGGTAAAGGATCAGCAACATTAGCTGTAGATGCAATCTGTGTCACCGCTACTCGCTCTTGCTTTTGAAACTTCCGAATCAAGTGGAATTTGTGCTCAATGTGCTTCCCCTTTTGGTGATGTCTTGGCTCATTTGCTTGTGCTACCGTCCCACTATTATCGCAGTAAAGCACAATAGGTAACTGGGCCTCTGGTACGCACCCCAAATCCATAAGGAATTTCTTGAGCCATACCGCCTCTTTGGCTGCCTCGCACACTGCAACGTACTCAGCCTCTGTGGTAGAGTCCGCGATGCATTTCTGCTTCACACTCGGCCAACTAACCGTTGCACCTCCTAACATAAACACAAAACCTGATATCGATTTTCTGGATTCCAAATCTGACATAAAGTCAGAATCTGTATATCCAATCGGTGTCAGTTCTTGTGCAGTGTAAACCAACTCATAGTCCCTTGTTCTACGAAGGTACTTGAGTATACACTTCACTGCTGTCCAGTGATCTGGACTCGGATTCGACTGAAACCGACCCATCATGTCTACTGCGAAATAGATATCTGGCCTTGTACAATGCATATCATACATTAGACTACTTAATGCCAAAGCATAAGGTATCTTCTGCATTTCTGCTCTCTCCTCAGGTGTCTTAGAATATTGATCCTTAGACAGTTTTACACCATGTTTAAATGGCACAAAACCCTTCTTGGAGTTTTGCATGTCAAACCTAGCCATAACCTTAACTATATACGCAGCCTGTGACAGCGAGAGAATCCTGTTCTGGCGATCTCGTGTTACCTTAATCCCCAAAACATAACTCGCTTCACCTAGGTCTTTCATATCAAACTATGTTGACAACCAGACCTTTACCATTGACAATGTTCCAACATCATTCCCAATGAGTAGAATATCGTCTACGTAAAGTATTAAATATACCACTGTAGTCTTATCACTCCTCTTGTATACACATGGTTCATCCTCGTTTTGAGTAAATCCATATGACTAGATTACCTAATCAAAATGAATGTTCCAACTTCTAGATGCTTGCTTTAGTCCATAAATGGACTTCTGCAACTTGCAAACTAGATGTTCCTGACCCTCTGACTCAAAACCTGGTGGCTGCATTATAAAAATGTTTTCTTCCATATTTCCATTAAGGAATGCTGTCTTGACATCCATTTGCCAGATCTCCCAGTTATAATGGGCTGCAATGGATAGGAGGATCCGAATAGACTTTATCATAGCTACCGGCGAGAAGGTTTTGTCAAAATCGATTCCTTCTCTCTGGGTATAACCCTTGGCAACTAATCTAGCTTTATAAGTCTCAATTGTACCATCAGATCCTCTCTTCTTCTTATACACCCACTTACACCCAATAGGTTTAATATTGGATGATGGTTTAACAAGAGTCCAGACAGTGTTATGGGACATTGATGCAATTTCTGCCTCCATAACTTTTTGCCAGTCAGAGCTGTCAGAAGCTCTCACTGCCTCATCGTAGCTCCGTGGGTCATCCTCCTGACCTTCTGGATCAACCAATAAGGTTTCTCTATAGTATCTGTCAGGAGCTCTGATGCTTCTCCCACTGCGATGAGGTGGTAGCTATGCTACAGGATGAATTGGTTCTACAGTTTCTAGCATTTTAATATCTGTGATGTCAGCTCCCACTATGCTTTTGGATACGCTATCTGTACTAGTACCCAGCAGCTCATCCAGAACTACCTTATTAGCAGGTTTGTAGTCCATAATATAATCATGTTCTAGGAAAATGGCATTCGTTGAAACGATTACCATCTTTTCCTCAGGATCATAAAATAATCTACCTTTAGTCTCTTTGGGATACCCTACAAATAGACATGCTCCGGACTTTGGATCCATCTTTTCCCTCTTGTCTATCCGCACATGTGCAGGATATCCTCATATTCTGAAATGTTGTAGTGTTGGCTTTTGACTTGACCACAGTTTCTAGGGGTCTGAGGCACTGATTTAGACAGAACGTGGTTCAGAACATATGCTGTTGTCTGAAGGGTATATCCCCAAAAGGTCATTGGTAAATAGGCATAACTCATCATACTTCGAACCATGTCCAACAAGGTTCGATTCCTTCTCTCAGATACTCCATTCTGTTATGGGATACCTGGAGTAGTTAACTGGGATGTTATCCCATGCTCTACCAAATACCCAAGGAACTCGTTAGATTGGTATTCACCTCCTCGATCAGATTGAAGGGTTTTTATACATTTACCATCTGCTTTTCTACTTCAGCCCTGAACTCTTTGAACATATCAAAGGATTCCGACTTCCGATGCATCAGGTAAATGTAACCATATCTTGAGTAATCATCAGTAAAAGTGATAAAGTACTCATGGCCTCCTATCGCCTTGACGCTCATGGGTCCACATACATCTGAATGGATTAACTCCAATACCTCAGTAGCTCTTACTCCTTTTCCTTTGAAGGCCCTCTTGGTCCTTTTGCCTTCTAGGCAGGATTCACAGGTGGGAAGGATCTCCGTAGGATCTGTTTCCAGAAGTCCAGCCTTCACCAATCTATGGATCCTGTCTAAGCCAATATGCCCAAAACGTAAGTGCCACAATTGGGTTAAATTCTCCGAAGGTTTCGTACGCTTAGATGAATTCACATTAAATGCTGAAGTTATTATGTTATCTTTTTCAAATTTAGGACTGACAATATAGAGATGATTCTGAACCATTCCTCTTATTATAAAAGTTTCATTCAGCTTAAACGACACACTAGAAGCATCACAATAAACTGAATAACCTTCATTAACTAAAGAAGAAACAGAAATCAAGTTACGTCTCAAGGATGGTACATAAAAAATATCTCTAAGAGTCAAAGTCTTATTATTCGAAAAACTAAGATTAACATCTCCAATAGCTTCAGCAGCAGCCACGGCCTCAGTCCCCATGCTTAAGGTCACCTCTCCATCAAGCAACCTTCTGCTTTCCCGAAACCTCTGAAGAGAGTTACAGGCATGGTTAGTGGATCCTGAATCCACAATCCAACTAGCAAAAGAACTATTACTTGAAAGAAATGATTCAACAACTAAGAGTTGCAGATTACATTCACCAGCATTCTGAGGCTTCTTGCAGTCCTTCTTCCAATGTCCCTTCTGGCTACACCGGAAATACTTCGTGCCCAGTTTCTTTGATTCTCCAGACCCAGAGGCCCCAGCAGAGTCCTCCACAGGTACAGACTTAGGTTTCTTCTTATGTTTCTTGCCCTGAGGTTTACCAGACTTCTTGAAGGATCTGCGTTGCACGTGAAGTACTTCGCCCTTCTGCTTGAAGCTATCCTCAGCTGCCTGGAGAGCTCCCAGAAGCTCTGCATTTGTCATAGCCAACTTGTTTAAGTTAAAGTTGGTGACAAAGCCTTCAAAGGCTCCAGACAGTCACGAGAGGAAGATGTCTTTCATCACCTCGCCATCTAGCACAATATCCATGGTTGCTAGTTCGTTCTGGAACCCAAACATTTTCATCATGTGTTCCCGAACAAGCGTCCCATTAGACATCTTAGTGCCGATGAGTTTCTTGATGGTAAGGTATTGCGTAACGCGATTGTGACCTTCCAACATTTCCTTCAGATACAACATCATGTCAGAAGCATCGGGCATCTCCTCGACTTGCTTCTGCAGAGTTATTTGCAAGGATGCTATAATATAGCATTTACATATTTCATTAGATTCCTTCCAGTCAGTGAATGCCTTTAACTGTGCCTCTGTGGCATCGGGTCCTGACAAATCTGGCTGAGGGTCATTCAGAGCTGTCATATGTTTACCAATCCTTAAGACCAGGTACAGGTTGCGCTTCCAGTCCTCATAGTTGGGACCGGTAAGTTTGTGGTCATTTAGGATAGCGGACAGGGGGTCTAACTTGGTCATCTGAAAATAAAAGATTGAATAATGAGAATGCATGAAAACTTATTTTATGGATTTTTTAAAACAAGCTAATTATATCCATATGTCAACGCTACCCTCAAGCGAAGCCATCTCTATGGATTAATTAACCATGTATGCAAGATCTCGGAGTAGGCTACACCTGTCCGAGGGGGCAGTGTGCAGGTCTTCCACTTACACGGGTCTTTCCCTTGACCCTATCCAAATCTGCCAACTAAGGGCTTTGATGGACCATGGTTATCGTTTGGCCAGTACCACGTGATCACCGTTGTCTTCGCAACGAATACCTCATGTGTACTTAGGATGCTTACCCACGAGCCTAGGCAATTACGGCACGGGAGTTCTAATGGCCCCCACGAGGGTGAGTAAAGCCTGAACACTTGGCACCGTAACCGTCATATCCCGAAGGAGATCACTAAGTAGCTTGGCATAGAAAAACACAGCTCTCACCCGAGGGGGTTGTTGAGTTATGCCCTTCCACCCAAGCACGAAGTGATTAGCCGTGGAGGCCAGAGGATCTCAAAATCCTCTCTTACATCCTTTATAATATATGAGGGTTATTTTACGAGTATGAATTTATGCAAATGCAAAGGTAGCGACCTCCTATATACTAGACCCTGGTCACACCATGCTCCCACTAGCGTTCAAGCCCTTCGCCTAGCATTAATCATTCTCGGAATATCATAGTCCCTGCCTCAAGTGGATTTCTCCATTCAAGGGTCACATTACATATTCTGAGAATATCGATGCTCTGCTAAATTGGTTATCACGCTAATGCTCTGGAGCTTAGCCTAGAGTCAGACTCACTGGAAAGGACTCTCACTAGTCATGGTGCCTCGCTTATAAATTTGATAATTGATGTTCAATGGATCTCCATCTCATCTTTGATTTTGATGCTGGCCAAATAGGCACACCCGACTAGTCGGGTGTTGACCTAATAGTGGCATAACCACATGTGATGGGATCCCACTAACATCAAAAGTCAACTAAATAATAGGCATCATCTAGCGAGATCCTATCCTCAAACAGTCGCTTGGACTGGAGGGGAAAGATATCCCTTTGAAAACTGATAATCACATTATCTCATCGGGGTTCGATATGAAACATAAAGAACTAATAAAGAAAGCAACCATAAAGACTGGATTAAGTTCAGGATCCGACCCTTGAACCTAATTTGCATAGCGCAGGCTTCTAGCTTTCTTTGCAAGGTCCCTCGATCCGGCTCCTCCAGGGTTCTGCTTACGCTCCCAACGGTGGATTTCTTTGGCACATCTTTCTTCATGATCTGTATGTTAGGATTGATGTGTTCTAAGCTTGTAAAACTTTATATTTTGGTCTAATAAAGATTGATAGTTATTATTAAATGAGATGCATATAGGTGCGTGACATAGTTACGTGTTCTTTAGAGAATAGGGAGCCATGGTTATATGGTAGTCCACTGAGTTGAAGACTAAGTGGATTGGTCCCGTATAACCTAAATATGTTCACAGCTATGATCAGGTTGGTCGCCTCATCATGGTAAGCTGTTGGCGATGACAGTTCATGGGATGTCTTCACCATGGTCATCACCAGGCACAGTGTCTGTGGCTGAACGGAACTAACACGGTGTACAGATCAGTGAGCAGACACTGGTACACTAAGCCGTGTTTCTGCTTAGGGTAAAACGGTCCTAAACCCTGAGGAACCACGACTGATGGACTAACCAGTTGCGTGGTGCTTTGGCGCACCAATATGTGAGGGTCCATATGCAGTGATCCAAAACCACGGTGTACTGGATTACCCGGCTGGCGTTGCATTAGCGTGTCACTCCTGCAGGCCATCCACACCGCTGATGGGAGGTGCGTTCCTTGGTATGACTTACACTGTACCAAACCCAGGCCTGGTGGTCATCAGTTTGACTGTTGACCGGGTTCGGTTACTCGACGGGGTAATCAGAGGTACGATGTATAGGTCAACCTGGAAGGAACCAAGTCATATGATCATTCGAGTCTGACGGTAGTCTTCACCGCTCGAAGTGAATCATGGCATCAAGTGGAGGGACAGCGGGTTTACCACTACTAAGCGGAGAGCAAGGGTATGATGGAGAACATAGTAAGTCTGGGTGAATTGGAGTGCAGCCTGCGTCGCACTCTGGGTGGCTACGCAGGTTAACTCGAGCTCAGAGGATCGATGGTACACTCGGGTAGTGTGTCGATCGAGCTTGAGTTGGAAGCCATGAACCCCGGTCCCTGATGGTTCCACCTTATCAACATTATGTACGGTTCTTGAACCGTCTCCTCGGAACACCATAAGCATGAGGAAGAAAGAAGTATACGCTCCGTGTGTGCATGGCACTAGAGCACGGTAGATGCGTAACTACATACGAGTACTAAGGGTTGAGCCCGAGACTAGTGCAGAGTCGTATGTAGTAATCCCTAGCCATAAGTTAACTTCGCTGCATAGGTGCGATGCACCGGGGTATGTTGCGAGTAGACTAGTTGACTTTGCTAGAGGCACCCTCCGGTGGCCTCAGTTAATAATAGGTAACTAGTAAAGATCACTTAAGTAATGGCCGCTAGGCATCGCACGCTAGAAATGGTCAAAATGAGGTGTCGGGGCGTTTTGGTAAAAACCTCACTCTGCCGGACCTCACTGTTGGCCGGCCTCACTGGTGTGACACCTTGCTAGGGCCGGCCCTATGATGTAGGGATAAGAATCCCTCATCTATAGGGCCGGCCATATAGATAGGGACAGGGCGATAAAACGGTTAAGATCGAGCCCTAAAAAGTGGGAAAACGGATAAATACGCGGAGAGATAAAAAGGAGATAATAGAGAGATAATGAGAGGGGGTCATTATCCCCTTGGATCCCTATCCAAGGGGTTTGGCCGGCCCTATAAAGGGGCCTATGGGGCGCTGGCCCCATAGGATGCAAAAATCCGAACCCCCTCCTCTCTCTAATCTCTCTAGTTCTCTCCCTAATCTCTCTCCGTTTCCCGCTTGCTACTTCGTCTTCCTCGCGTGGAGTTCTGAAGAAGGAGAAGGGTCGTTCTTCGGAGGCACTCAGAGATCCGAGAGCGACGTTCCGTGCATCGTGTGAGATCGGGTGAACAAGAAGGCAACATCTCCATTCATACCGTCGGCATCTTCGCGAACGATCTTCCGTCTCCATCGACAAAGAAGACAATTCTCCACGGTTAAAAGATCCATACGAAAGGTATGTGTAATCTAACATGTAGATCTAGCGGGCATTATGATTTGCATCCATGCTAAGTTAATCATTACGCTTGATTGCCGTTAGGGGTTTTCGATTCTCGTGCATACACATGCACACATATATAGATTAGTTTCAATGAAAGTTTAAATCGTGTAACGTGCACCATGAACGGTCTTTCGACCGCCAAATCGTTTCCGCTGCGAGCCTCTGACCCGGATTAGATTCCAACACTGTAACCGAAAAAGTCTAGTACGTTTCAAGCAAGTGCTCGCTCGTACATAATTTCCTAGAAAGAAAAGAAAATACACCTAGGAAAAAAGGCCATGGGAACCGAGGATGGTCAACCCTCATCACTCGCCCAATCTACGGCTCTGATTACATATCCACACACATAAAGAGCAAATCCAGACAATGGCTAACCCGGGGTCCGACCCCCGGTAGCAAGCACAAAACATAGATCTAGATTTTATAGCAGCGCCCTGGAAGAATGATTAATAGAATAAGCACAATATATACATATGCATGATCTAAGCGTAGGAACCCTGATGATCTCACGCATTCATCATGCGCACACATGTTAGTTTCATGAATAATCATGAAATGCACACCACTAATGCAGCTCTGATACCAATTGTTGGAAATAAATCCATGGTAGAGACTCACAGCGGAAACGATTTTGCAGTCGAAAGACCGTTCATGGTGCACGTTACACGATTTAAACTTTCATCGAAACTAATCTACATATGTGTGCATGTGTATGCACGTGAATTGAACACCCTAACGATAATCTAGCATAATGACTATCTAGCATGCATGCAAATCATAATGCTCGCAAGATCTACATGTTAGATTACACATACCTTTCATACGGATCTTTTAACCGTGGAGAATTGTCTTCTTTGTCGATGGAGACGGAAGATCGTTCACGAAGAAGCCGATGGTACGAATGGAGACGATGCCTTCTTGTTCACCCGATCTTACACGATGCACGGAACGTTGCCCTCAGATCTCTGAGTGCCTTCGAAGAACGACCCATCTCCTTCTTCGAAACTCCATGCGAGGAAGACGAAGTTGCAAGCATGAAACGGGAGAGAGATTAGGGAGAGAACTAGAGAGATGAGAGAGGGAGGGGGTACGGTTTTTCCATCAATATGGCCGACCCTATAAGGTCCCTTATATTGGGTCAGCCTACCCCATTGGATAAGGATCCAAGGGGATAATAACCACCCATAATTATCTCTCCATTCTCGCCCTATTTATCTCTTCTTCTATTTATCCGTTTTCCCACTTTTTAGGGCTTGTTTTGACCGTTTCAAACTCTTATCCCTATCTATATGGCCGACCCTATAGATGAGGGGTTCTCATCCCTACAACATAGGGCCGGCCCTAGCAAGGTCTCCCACTGCTAGGGTCGGCAATGAGTGAGGTCCGGCAGAGTGAGGTTTTTACCAAAACGCCCTGACGCCTCATTTTGACCATTTCTAGAGTGCGAGACCTAGCGGCCATGACTTAAGTGATTTCTACTAGTTTTCTTACTATTAACTGAGGCCACCGAAGGGTGCCTCTAGCAAAGTCAACTAGTCAACTCGCAACATACCCCGGTGCATCGCACCTATGCAGCGAAGTTCACTTATGGCTAGGGATTACTACCTGCGCATCTGTACTAGTCTCAGGCATACCCCGTAGTACTCGCATGTAGTTACGCATCTATCGTGCTCTAGTGCCAAGCATACACGGAGCGTATACTTCTTTCTTCCTCTTAGTGCTTAAGGTGTTCCGAGGAGATGGTTCAAGAACCGTACATAATGTTGATAAGGTGGAACCATCAGGGACCAAGGTTCATGGCTTCCAACTCAAGCTCGATCGACACACTATCCGAGTGTACTATCAATCCTCTAAGCTTGAGTTAACCTATGTAGCCATCCAAAATGCGACACAGGCAGTACTCCAATTCACCCAGACTTACTATGTTCTCTATCATACCCCTGCTCTCCGCTTAGTAGTGGTAAACACGTTGGCCCTCCACTTGATGCCATGATTCACTTCGAGCGGTGGAGACTACCGTCAGACTTGAATGATCATATGACTTGGTTCCTTCCAGGTTGACCTATACATCGTACCTCTGATTACCCCATCGAGTAATCGAACCCGGTCAACAGTCAAACTGGTGACCACCAGGCCTGGGTTTGGTACAATGTAAGTCACACCAAGGAACGCACCTCCCTTCAAGGGTGTGGATGGCCTGCAGGAGTGACACGCTAATGCAACGCCAGCCGGGTAACCCAGTACACCGTGGTTTTGGATCACTACATACGGATCCTCACACATTGATACGCTAAAGCACCACACAACTGGTTAGTCCATCAGACGTGGTTCCTCAGGGTTTAAGACCGTTTTACCCTAAGCAGAAACACGGCTTAGTGTACCAGTGTCTGCTCACTGATCTGTACACCATGTTAGTTCTGTTCAGCCACAGACACTGTGCCTGGTGATGGCCATGGTGAAGACTTCCCATGAACTATCATTCCCAACAGCTTATCATGATGAGGCGACCAACCTGATCATAGCTGCGAACTGATTTAGATTATATGGAACCAATCCACTCAGTCTTCAACTCAGTGGACTACCATATAACCATGGCTCTCTGTTCTTAAAAGAACACATAACTATGTTACGTACCTATATGCATCTTATATAATAACTATCAATCTTTATTAGACCAAAACATAAAGTTTTATAAGCATAGAACACATTAATCCTAACACCAAAATATTCCTATGCATTTAGTGGTCATTCACCTCATACGGGAGCACGCATGGCCCGTCTCCATGCATGATAATGTACTCTAAAACTTAGGGTACCTTATTCGTACCTAATCAATACACCGTGGGATTATGAATAGTGTTTTTACTTTTTATTGGGGTGCCCTCGGTGAAATATATGGTGCCATATAGTAAAAAAATCACCAAACTCACATACCGCATTCTAGTGCGAAGCGCACACACGGAATAGACCCCTCACGATGTAATGGCAACATCGTGTGTCTCTTCAATACTCTGGGATACCGCTTAGTGAACATTTCCAGCCTTGCGTAACTACTATTCTCCAGTGCGATGCACTTATGGAACACATGATGATCAAGGCATTTTATCTTCAACTCTTATTATGCTATGAGACAAGGAGAAAGTAAAAATCCATAATGATTGTGGACAGGGTGGCACCTTTAGGGACTAGGATTCATGGCTTACAACCGAACCAGATCGACATACTACCCAAGTATCCCTATCAATCCTCTGGATCCCGATTAATCTATGTGACCACCCAAAGTGCGACACAAACTGCACTCCAATTCTCTCAGACTTACTTAGATCTCTCATATAACCCTGCTCTCTGTTTAGTATTGGCAATTCGATATCCCTTTATTTAGTGCCATGTGTTAACTCGAGCGGTGAAGAACACCGTCATAGTTTATTGACCATCTGACTAGGTTCATTCGAGGTTGACTCATCACAACGCACCTTCGGTCGCTTTGGCCAAGCAACCAAATTCGGTCAATAACTGATCAACTGTTGACCACCAGGCCTAACTTTTGTACGGTGTATGTCAGACCAAGGAACGCACCTCTCGGTAGGGATTGAATGGTCTGCAGGAGTGGGGTGCCGATGCAACGCCAGATCGGTAACCCAGCACACCGTGGTATTGGGTCGTGGTTCGATCCCTCACACGTTGGTGTAACAAAATTACGTACACGCAACTGGTTAGTCCACCGATCACGGTTCCTCAGGGTTTAAGACCGATTACCTTGAGCAAAAATACAGCTGTGTGCACTGGTGTATGCTCACCGTTCTGTGCACCGTATTGGTTTCGTTCGATCACAAAGACTGCGCTTGGCAATGATCATATTGGAGACACCCAAGCTCTGTCATTCCAACAGCTTATCCTTATAAGTCGACTAACCCTAATCAAGAGCTGCGAACGATTTAAGCTTATAGGACCGATCCACTGAGTCTCCTACTTAGATAGACTTCTAAATATCCATGGCTTCTATAGTTCTATAAACAGAACACATAGTAACATATATCATCATACAATCCTAATTAAACTATCAACTATATACAGCTAAATCATGACATTACTAGCAGTACACTATTCTCTTCCATACTCGAGCAATCCATCATTTGAAAAGAAAAAAATTTGAAATGGCATAACATGAGTAGACAACTATTGAAATTGCATTTTATTTTTAACGAAAGATGACTTGTATAACAGGTAAATTAAGGTTGAGCAGCCGTCAAACATCATCATGATCCATGATATAACCCTCTCGAGTCAACCGCTTGCTCACTGATCACAGTCCATTCCCCCCGGACCTCCAAAAAAGACGCTGGGCCCGTAATTCTCGATCGGTGGTGGGTATAGAAGCGCGTCGTAGCAGCGGGGGAACGACACTAGGAGCTCAGGATTTTGCGCCGGCCTGAACCGGCTGTAGTGACGCGCGGTCTCCATGTTCTGGAAATGGGCCGCAGTTTCGTAGCCCTCATGCCCGAACCGACCGCTCCCCATCTGGGTGATGGTGTGATGCCCTAAGTTCATCCCGTTCCAGACAATGCCCAACCAATCCACGGACGTGCCCTTGTCGAAGTTGGTGAATATCTCAAAGGGATAGTACCCCACAACCCCATTATTGATCTTCACCCACCACCTACTCCTATCCTGTGAGAGAGAGAAAGAGAAAGAGAGAGAGAGAGAGAGAGAGAGAGAGAGAGAGTTTGGAAATTGAGGACTTGGGGTTATTCATGCCATGAAAAGTTCGCAACTAATGCTCAAATGATCATCACACCTTGTAGATTTTGAGTTGGAGCATCTCTAGGGGGGGGCTGTCAATCCTCGAGAAGTGCAGTGGTGACCCGAGCACAAATGTGGGGTTTGTTTGGATGAATCCCGGGCATAACAGGTTGTCGCAACCTCTGAAGTTGTTGCCTTCTCTTGCCTGCACTATGAAATCACGAATGACTCATGGAAGAATGTGAGATAAAAAAAAGATATTGTGAAGTCGAAAATGGGTGAATTAAATATAATATGTATCGACAAATAGCTGGTAATAGAAGAATTTCTTTACAATCCATGAGACGAAGATCCGAGGCACATCGTTTTCGTACATATGTGGCATCACCTACAAGAAAAGAAAGATGAATATCTGAAGACCTTCCGCAGCCTAAGAATATGTTGGAAAATCATAACATAGCACAATCGGTTGAAAAGACTTGTATATCGATCACCGTATCAATTGGTTCCAGATGTGTCTATATCATTGACTTTTAAGTGACAGATACCTTTGGTGCATAGGCCTTGTCGTTATATAACTTTCATGATACAATGAACCTCATAGATCCATCTCAACATGACCTTCAATCCAAACTTAATGTTGATAACCAAGCTAAGAGAAATCAGAACAGAAAGAAAGTAGTGGACGCAGATTGAGAAAGCACTATTCTTCCCAATTTAGAATAGAGGATTCATTTGTTTTTTCCAACATAGAATGTCTTTTTCAATATCGAAGTACAAAAATAGGCTTAAGGGCGCCCTATAAGTAACCAACAAAATGGTGTCTGGTTATAGCAATTTATGTAACCTCTTAGCCAAGTCATAGTTCCATACAATCACTCAGTCCTAACAACATACACAACTGACAAGGCTCATGAATGGTCACAGATCACACAGTCCAGTTTTATTTCGATCGAACGATCATGAGGTGATCCAATGGGAAAAAAGAAAAAGACACCAACGACGATGCGCATGTGTGCCTCTAGTTCTGTATAACCCAATACACGATCGCACCGCATCGTATGTGGCTCAATAACAACACAAAACCTACCCTTGTTGATCTCAAACAAGTAAGGTAAAGGAGCTTTAGTTTATATATTCATCCAACTAGTTTCCCACAAGCAATGTGGGACTAATAAATAAAAACAATGATGAGGGCTAGCCTCTCACCCACAAAAAGGATCAGAACCAAAAAGATTTTTCTAAAAGCAAAAGGGGGAAAACAAACAAGAAATTTCCTCTAAATTTTAAATTTAAACTAAATTTTTTAAATCCTTAAAAT
The DNA here is from genome assembly GCA_947650365.1 of Chamaelirium japonicum. NCBI lineage: Eukaryota > Viridiplantae > Streptophyta > Magnoliopsida > Liliales > Melanthiaceae > Chamaelirium > Chamaelirium japonicum. Next base: position 26,900,966 of record OX393559.1, on the reverse strand, counting down.
TTAATAACATAATCGAGAGACCCCCTCCTTGTGCTTGTTAATATAGGACAAGTCCCTAAGTCTCGGATCAGTATAAGCTTCAGCCAAGAAGACCACTTGGTTTTATTCGAGCGATAGAAAGTAGGAATGAAGTATAATTTAAATCTACTGAATAGAGCTCACCGTCCATCCGACACGTACGGTATGTAGAGAGTTCTCGCTATGCTTATTGACACCTATCGAAGAACAGGAGGTCTCCTCCCTCTCAACCGATGGCTTCCATACTGAAAGGTCTCCCCCTCCTCCATAGAATACCGGAGAATTACCACGCACTATCTCGCCGGCTTTCTAAAATTTTTGTATAAAGAAGCAATTAATGGTTCGTGGCCATCTTTGGACCAAGGGGTTGAATGAAGGTGACCATAGCTCAAAAGGATCAAACTTACTTCCATTCTACCAGTTGTAGCTGTATAAGGATTTGGATGCACCGTTCCAAAGATCTCTAAAGACTCGACTCGAAGAAGGTCACTCTTCCTAACCCTTCTAATTGGGATGGTTCCTTTAGGACAACTTTCGTTTTGTTGCCAAATGGGCTCTGCATATTCTAACGAGTAGTTGCTCCTATCACCCATTCCCAGATCGAAGCTTGGACTCATCTACGAAAAAGAAAATGAATAGATCATGATCATTAGAAAGATTGGAGCTAAATTTGAGAGTGCTACGGAATATGAACCTCGATCGTATGGTTTTTCAGCAAAGGGTGGTCGAACGCAGGTTGCTTGTAGATATCAACACAATCAATAATCTCCCCATCCGGACTCTGCAAATGATTATTTGAGTTAGATCTTCGAAATGATAGATAACGTACCCTCTTCCTACTACATAAACCTGTAGTGTTTTGATTGGATGCTTGTTGAGCTTCTTTAGAAGATCCTTTATCTCTATATCTCATGGAGATTGAGTGCTTGCTCCTACTACACTGATTAGTATCAGTAAGATCATCAAAATAGTAATGCAGCCTGATCTTATGACGACGAGGTCATCAAGAGTCTCCCATGGACTTTGGTTTGCCATGCAATCAACCAAGAAAGACTTCACCTATATTTTAGAACAATCAAATTTTTGTCCCCATATGAGTTAAAATATGAGCATTTGTGTTGAATGGATTAATTATGAGATTCACTAACAAATTAATGAAGAAGATGAAAGCAAACAAGAAATGCTAGCTGGTCTTACCCAGATGGAGGGAGCCAAGGGGTCTAAAGGGCTAGGAGAGGGGTCCAAACAGAGCTAAGAGTTGGGAGATTATATAGAACCATAAGTTAGTTAGGGACTAGATTGTTTTAAGATTTAGTACGTGGTAACGAAAAAATCTATGATTTTAATGTCAGATATAAAATAAATTTTATTAGAAGATAACAAATATGCAGATATAGTGAAAGTATGCACATTAACTAATTTATGAAGGGTGCGGATTCTTTGAGGTTATAATCTTAGAGAATCAGATAGGTTAAGGGTTAAACTAATTCATAATCAATGTTTTGAATCTCGATAATGGCATTCGTATATCACTTCTAACATTCAATTGTCAGTGGTGTCTATAACATTGTGGTGTTAGATTTGAGAATAGTAAAAATCCTCATTGGGCCTTTTCGTCTTTTACAGGTGGACTTTTTTCTCTGGGCTTTTTCTAAAAAATAGGTCGTAAACCTATGAGATGTTTTTGTTGAGTGAGATATGGTCTAGGTCTTATAAAACCATGGTTGAATAATAAATAAGTTGTTATTTATATTAGAATTGCTTTATGGTACATGTTATATGTGTTCTATATAATGAGCTTAAAAGATCCATGGTTGTATAGTTGTTTATTTGTAGCTCTGATTAGAGTTGGTCACCCTATCAGGTTAAGCTGTCAGATAATGGGTTTCTCCACCATGGTCATTACCAAGTACAGTGTCTATGGCCGAACAGAACCAATACAGTGCACAGATCGGTGAGCAGACACCGGTGCATATAGTCATGTTTCTACTTAGGGTAATAGGTTTTAAACCCTGAGGAACCATAACCGATGGACTAACCAGTTGCATATAATATTTGTTCTCTAACGTGTGAGGGATCTAACCATGAACCAATACTACGGTGCGTTGAATTACCAAGCTGGCGTTGCATCAGCATGCCACTCTTGCAGGCTATCCACATCCATACCGGAAGGTGCGTTCCTTGGTCCGACATACACCGTACTAAACCCAGGTCTGGTGGTCAGCAGTTGAGCTATATTAATCGGATTTGGTTGCTTGGCCAAAGCGACTGAAAGTGCATTGTGATAGCCAACCTAGAAGGAACCTATTCATATGGTTACTCGAGTCTGACGGAGCTCTCCACCTCTCGAGTTCATACATAGCACTAAGTGAAGGGATATCGTATTATCAATACTAAGCGGAGAGCAGGGGTATGTGAGAGAGCTTAGTAAGTCTAAGAGAATCAAAGTATAGTCGGTGTTGCACTTTGGGTGGCCACGCAGGTTAACCAGGACCCAGAGGATTGACAGGGACACTTGGGTAGTGTACCGATCAGGTCCGGTTTGAAGCCATAAATCCTAGTCCCTAGAGGTTCCACCCTATCCATAATCATTATAGATTATTACTTTCTCCTTGTCTCACAGTATAATATGAGTTAAAGAAATAATACCATAATCAACCTGAGTTCCATGAGTGCATCGTACTGGAGCATAGTAGTTGTGCAGGGCTTAGTGTGTTCACTACGGGGTATCCCATAGTAGTATAGGAACACACAAAGTTGTCATTACATCATGAGGAGTCTATTCCGTGTGTGCATGTCGCACTAGAATGTAGTTTGTGAATTTAGTGATTTTTACTATAAAGCACCTCATGTTTTACTGAGAGCACCTAGTGAATAGTAAAAATACTATTTATTATCCCGCGATGTGTTGAGTGGGTGCAGATGTGGTGCCCTAAGTATTAGAGTACTTTATCATACACGGAGATGGATCATGCATGCTCCTATATGAGGTGAACGACCACTAGATGCATGAGGGTATTTTGGTCTAACTAAAATATTCTGCATACCCTATCTTGGCCGCCCCTCATTAGGGTTAGGTTATATGGCCATCATCTCTCAATTAAAGGGATGATAGAGATTTAAAAAGATTTAAATCAATCCCCTTATTTGCAAAAATCCTAAAATTGCATCTAGTAATAAGGGAGCATTTAATAGAAGATTAAAGAGATGGAAAGAGAGGAATGACTAGAAATGGACAGAGGAAAAAGGGGTGCAGTTCCCAAGACAAATAAGACATAGAAAACCATACATCCTCTTAGATTATCTGAGAAAGTCTGATCCCCCCTTCTCTCTCTTTTGTAGTTCGGTTTTCTCTCCTTCTCTCTTTGGTTCTCATCTCTTTCTTGGGTTTGACCTTAGGTGTAGAGAGAAAATACTCTCCCTCTAATCTTCTCCTTCAAGTGTGTGTGTGTGAGAAAGAAGAAGATCAATTGCACTCTGAGGCACTCAGAGATTGGAGTGCAAGAACTCAGGACGGTTTGTGAGATCGGGTAAATCTGAAGAGATTCATCTCTCCCATGCATGAGGATAATTCCATCATCATTAACTATTAAAATAAACATTGCGGTGTTAAATCCCGCACGAAGGTATAACATACAAACCCCTAGATCTATTGTATTGTATGCATATTAGATATGTTGTTTGATTCAATAGGTGACCATAGGGGTTTGGTTTACCGTTCGATTCATAAATTACGTAACGATTTATTAAATAATTTTTTTTTAAATATATCGCACACTGAATCGATCCACATGATCAACTTTGATTTTCGTTGTGCCTCCGATATCATCCTAACAAATAGTATCAGAGCCATATCAATGTACAATTCACCAGAAAAAAATTTCATGAATCAAACGTGTGTGCATTTGATGAACGAATGTGTTACCAGGGTTTGCGCTAGAGCATATGTTTATATGTGTTGCATACTATGAGTTTCTTGCAAGGCGGCGCAATAATGTAATTGTTTGCTTCTAGGGGTCGGACCATGAAATATAATTATGTGGATGTTTTTGTTTCTTTCTATATGATGGATGAATGTAAGGCCTAATGGAACAAGTACATGGAGGTTGTTCCACGGGTTAGTTTTTCTCGGCCATTATTTCTGTGTTTGTTCTTTCATTATTATGTTACCTAGGAAAATATGTACGAACGAGCGATTTCTCGAAGCGTTCTACTATTTTTAGTTACAGATGGAAGACATGGAGGACAAGGCCAGATGAAAGATACATGACCGAAGGACCGAATGAGGTGGCCTGAAGGAAGAGATATCCGGAAGATTCCATAAGTAGAAATGTCAGAGCAATGCTATTATGGTTCAGGGGTCAGACCCTGAATTAGATATCAAAGGATGTTTTCGCCTTGGTTGGATGTTCTTCTTTTACACCCTGGTGAAATTATAATAAGTCTAATTTTGTAGGTGTTTGATTATGGGATGCTCATTCCCCACTTGGTCTCTGTGACCATATTAGGTTAGGTTTCTATTTTATGACACATGTATAAATTGATGTTTGATGATCGTACGAACCCATAATACTTGGTTATGCCACCATTAGGTTGAGGTCCGACGAAGGTTGTCGGATATCCCAAATTAGTAAGCATCAAAACCAATAGTGACTTTACGAGCGGTACACTATTCTCTTCCATACTCGAGCAATCCATCGTTTGAAGAAAAAAAAAATTGAAATGGCATAACATGAGTAGACGGCTATTGAAATTGCCGTCTAGATGTGTTGGAAAATCATAACACAACACAATCGGTTGAAAAGACTTGTATATTGATCACAGTATTAATTGGTTCTAGATGTGTCTAGCACTGACTTTAAAGTGACAGATATCTTTGGTGCACAGGCCTTGTCGTTATATACCTTTCATTATATAATGAACCTCATAGATCCGTCTCAACATGACCTTCAATCCAAAGTCAATGTTGATATCCAGGCTAAGAGAAATTAGAACAGAAAAAAAGTAGTGGACGCAGATTGAGAAAGCACTATTCTTCCCAATTTAGAATTGAGGATCCATTTGTTTTATCCAACATAGAACTTCTTTTTCAATATCGAAGTACAAAAATAGGTTTAAGGGCCCCCTATAAGTAGCCAACAAAATGGTGTCTGGTTATAGCAATTTATGTAACCTCTTAGCCAAGTCATAGTTCCGTACAATCGCTCGGTCCTAACAACATACACAACCGACAAGGCTCATGAATGGTCACACAGATCACACAGTCATGATTTATTTCGATCGAACAGTCATGAGGTGATCCAATGGATAAAAAGGAAAATACACCAACGACGATGCGCATATGTGCCTCTAGTACTGTAAAACCCAATATGAGATCGCACTGCATCGTATGTGGCTTAATAACAACACAAAACCTACCTTTATTAATCTCAAACAAGTAAGGTAGAGGAGCTTTAGTTTATATATTCAGCCAACTAGTTTCCCACAAACAATGTAGGACTAACAAATAAAAACAATGATGAGGGCTAGCCTCTCACCCAAAAAAAGGATCGGAGCCAAAAAGATTTTTCTAAAAGAAAAAAGGAGGAAAAAAAACAAGAAATTTCCTCTAAATTTAAAATTTAAACTCAATTTTTTAAATCCTTAAAATTTAATAACATAATCGAGAGACCCCCTCCCAGTGCTTGTTAATAAAGGACAAGTCCCTAAGGCTCGGATCAGTATCAGCTTCAGCCAAGAAGACCACTTGGTTTCATTCGAGCGATAGAACGTAGGAATGAAGTATAATTTAAATCTACTAAAAGCTGTCCCCCTCCTCCGTTGTATATCGGAGAATTACCATTCACACTCGCGCCGGCTACCTAAAATTTTTGTATAAAGAAGCAATTAATGGTTGGTGGACATCTTTGGACCAAGGGGTTGAATGAAGGTAACCATAGCTCAAAAGGATCAAACTTACTTCTAGTCTACCAGTTGTAGCTGTATAAGGATTTGGATGCACCATTCCAAAGCTCTCTAAAGACTTGACTTGAAGAAGGTCACTCTTCGTAACCCTTCTAGTCTGGATGGTTCCTTTAGGACAACTTTCGTTTTGTCGCCAAATTGGCTCTGCATATTCTAATGAGTAGGTGCTCCTATCACCCATTCCATGATCGAAGCTTGGACTCATCTACGAAAAAGAAAAAGAATAAATCATGATCATTAGAAAGATTGGAGCTAAATTTGAGAGTGCTATGAAATACGAACCTCAATCGTATGGTTTTTCAACAAAGGGTGGTCGAACGCAGGTTGCTTGTAGATATCAACACAATCAATAATCTCCCCATGCGGACTCTGCAAACGATTATTAGAGTCAGATCTTCGAAATGATTGATAACGTACCCTCTTCCTACTATATAGACATTTAGGGTTTTGATTGGATGCTTATTGAGCTTCTTTAGAAGATTCTTTATCTCTATATCTCTGGAGATTGAGTGCTTGCTCCTACTACACTGATAAGTATCAATAGGATCATCAAAATTGTAACGCAATCTGATCTTACGACGACGAGGTCGTCAAGAGCCTCCCATGGACTTTGGTTTGCCATGCAATCAACCAAGAAAGACTTCACCTATATTTTAGAACGATCAAATTTTGGTCACCATATGAGTCGAAATTTGAGCATTGGTGTTGAATGGATTAATTATGAGATTCACTAACAAATTAATGAAGAAAATGAAAACAAACAAGAAATGATAGCTGGTCTTACCCAGATGGAGGAAGCCAAGGGGTCTAAAGGGTTAGGAGAGGGGTCCAAACAGAGCTAAAAGTTGGGGGATTATATAGAACCATAAGTTAGTTAGGGACTAGATCGTTTTAAGAGTTAGTATGTGGTAACGAAAAAATCTATGATTTTAATGTCAGATATAAAATAAATTTTATCAGAAGATAACAAATATGCAGATATAATGGAAGTATGCATATCAACTATTTATAAAGGGTGCAGATTCTTTGAGGTTATAACCTCAAAGAATCAGATAGATTCAGGGTAAAACTTATTCACAACCAATGTTTTGAATCTCGATAGTGACATTCGTATATCACTAGTGACATTCAATTGTCAGTGGTGTCTATAACACCTGTGGAGTTAGATTTGAGAATAATAAAAATCCTTATTGGGCCCTTTCGTCTTTTTATTGGTGGACTTTTTTCTGGGCTTTTTCTAAAAAATGGGTCGTAAACCTATAAGATGTTTTTTTTTTTAGTGAGATATGGTCTAGGACTTGTAAAAACCATGGTTGATTAAAAAATAAGTTGTTATTTATATTAGAATTGTTTTAAGGTACATATTATACGTGTTCTATATAATGAACTTAAAAGATCCATGGTTGTATAATGGTTCATCTATAGCTCTGATTAGGGTTGATCACTCTATCAAGTTAAGATGTCAGAGCATGGGTTTCTCCACCATGGTCATTGTCAGGCATAGTATTTGTGGCCGAACAGAACCAATACGGTACACAAATCGGTGAGCAGACATCGGTGCACATAGCAGTGTTTCTACTTAGGGTAATCGGTTCTAAACCCTGAAGAATCATAACCGATGGACTAACCAATTGCGTATAACATTTGTTCACCAATATCCTCTTGCCTCAGACGTTGAAAATTCAGACCGCTCCAATCGAAAGAAACCCCTGCCTTCTTGTCTATCGTGAAGTCCGAACGAAAACGCCCTTCACGAAAAGCGGAAAACTGAAAGTGAGACTGAGTGAGGTGCGCTACTCGGAATCGAGTTCCATCAGCGCCTGTGAGCTCCTGGAATTATTCCGCTCAATCTAAGATCCATATTCAATATGTTCTGAGCCATATTTTAGTATTTACCAAAATACCCCTACGGCCCGTAATACATGTGAATTGGGTTCTTTGGCTCCGGGCTTGCGCTCCATCGTGCTACTTCGCATCCAACGTATCCAACTAGGTCAGGGAACAATTTTTTTATGCAATGACAGGGTGGAACCTTCAGGGTTCGGGATCTCTAGCTCCAACCGGATCCCTGATTAACTGTTCCGGTGACACACCAAAAGTTCCGTTAATCAGCCCTAATCCGATTAACCCGCGTAGCTACCCAGAGTACGACGCGAGTTGAACTCTAGTGATCCTAAACTTATGTTACTCCCTCGTAACCATGTTCTCTACTATACTCCGATAATCCTTAGTCCCTCCTATTACTGGTGCCGTGATACGACTCGGGCGGTGGGGAGCACCGTCAGATCCTGATCGATCATCTGACTAGGGTTTGATGACTTGTCATCTATAACACCACACACCTTCCGGTGCTATGCCTAGCATCCGGAACATCGTCAGTCATACTGACAACCACCAGGCCTGGATTAACTGTGTGGACAGATTGACTCATCAAAACACACCCATCCAACACTGGACGTCGGATAACCTGTAGGGATTACATGTCACTCAAGCGCCAGCCGAGTAACCCAACGTACCGTGGTATTGGACTATGGAAGGTCCGTACACGTTGGCACATCAAAGAACCACACAACTGGTTGGCCCAGTGAACATGGTCCCTCAGGGTTAAGGACAGATTATCTATAGTAGTAAGACAGTTTATGCACCAGTGTCTGAATCACTGAACTGTGCACCGTCTTGGTTCCTGTTCAACACGATCATCGTGCTTGGTCAGGTGAATGGGAATCCCATATTCCCGTGGTGGAGACTTCACCACATCCTCTACCTGCCAACAGCTTGTTCTCGGTGAAGCGACAGGCATTACCTAAGCTGTGAACTAGTTCTAGGTCTACACAGAACTGGTCCACTGGGTCTCACAAGCATGGATCCTCCATGCGCCTCAGTGGCCTACTGTGTTCCCTAGGGTCCTTTTATTATATGAGAATTATCATATACCATAGTAGTATTCTAATTAAATCAATAACCAAAGTCATCTTCATTAATGTTAATACAGAAAATCCCCGCTAAGGACATACGAGCTATAACAATCTCCCACTTGGCCTAGCGGGGAACAACAATCTTAACTCCTATGACATCCACGTGCTTCTCAAAAGCCTTGGTCGGTAACGCCTTTGTGAAAGGGTCCGCGATGTTATCTGCAGACGCCACCTGAGTCACTGCAACCTCCCCTCGCTTCTGCAAGTCCCGGATAATATAGTATTTCCGCTCGATATGTTTATTCTTCTGGTGATATCTTGGCTCCTTGGATTATGCTACCGCTCCACTATTGTCACAGTAAAGGACAATAGGATCTTGAGCTCCCAGTACGCATCCTAAGTCCGTGAGGAACTTCTTGAGCCACACCGCCTCCTTAGCTGCTTCGCACGCCGCAACGTACTCAGCCTCTTTCGTCGAATCCGTGATGCATCCCTGCTTCACGCTCCTCCAACTGATAGCTCCTCCTCCTAATGAAAACACAAACCCTGACGTCGATCTCCCGGATTCCGGATCTGACGCAAAGTCAGAATCCGTATATCCAATCGGCATCAGTTCCTGTGAAGAGTAAACTAGCTCATAATCTCTCGTCCTACGGAGATACTTGCATATACTTTTCACAACAGTCCAGTGCCCTGGACCCGGATTTGACTGATACCTGCCCATCATGCCTACTGCATAGTATATATCTGGTCTCGTGCACTGCATGGCATACATCAAACTCCCTACAACCGAAGCATAAGGTATCTTCTGTATCTCTGCCCTCTCCTCAGGAGTCTTAGGACCCTGATCCTTGGACAATTTCATTCCATGTCTGAATGGAACCAGTCCCTTCTTGGAGTTGTGCATACCGAATCTGACCAAGATAGTATCTATGTAGGCTGACTGTGACAGCGAGAGAATCTTGTTTTGGCGATCTCGAGTTACCTTGATCCCCAGAACATAACTCGCTTCACCCAGGTCTTTCATGTCAAATTGAGAGGATAACCACACCTTCACTGTAGACAACGTTCCAACATCGTTTCCGATAAGCTGGATATCATCTACGTAAAGCACTAGAAAAACTACTGCAGTCTTATCGCTCCTTTTATAAACATATGGTTCATCTACGTTCTGTTCAAATCCATAAGACTGGATAACCTGATCAAAACGCATGTTCCAACTTCTGGATGCTTGCTTCAGTCCATAAATGGACCTTTGCAACTTCCACACCAGACCTTCCTGACCTTTTGCGACAAAGCCTGGAGGCTGAGACATATAGATGTCTTCTTCCAAATCCCCGTTGAGGAATGCGGTCTTGACGTCCATTTGCCAGATCTCCCAATCATAATGGGCTGCAATGGACAAGAGGATCCGGATAGACTTAAGCATAGCCACTGGCGAAAAGGTTTCGTCATAGTCGATTCCTTCTCGCTGGGTATAACCCTTAGCGACTAGTCTAGCTTTGTAAGTCTCAACGGTACCATCCGGACCTCTTTTCCTTTTGTACACCCACTTACACCCAACAGGTTTAATATTGTGAGGTGGTGTTACAAGTGTCCAGACTGAGTTTTGGGACATCGATGTCAGTTCTGCCTCCATGGCTTCCTGCCATGCTGCATGGTCAGTGGATACCATCGTTTCATCATAGTTCAGAGGATCATCCTCCTGAAACTCTGGATCTACCAAACAGGCTTCTCCAATGTATCTATCAGGAGCACTTGTGGTCCTCCCACTGCGACAAACCTGCGGTGGTTCCATAGGAGTCGATTCTACAGTATCGTTTATCTTAGTGGTGTCGGCTCCCACTACGTTTTCTGTCTGCGTACTCCCATCAGTACCAAGCAATTCTTCAAGAACTACTTTACTGGTGGGCTTATGGTCTATTAAATAATCCTGCTCTAGGAATATGGCGTTCGTCGAGACGACAACCTTTCTATCCTCAGGATCATAAAATAGACCACCCTTTGTCCCTTTTAGATACCCAACGAACAGACATACCTTAGTTTTTGACTCCATATTATCTCGCTTGTCCTTCCGCACATGTGCTGGACAACCCCAAATCCTAAAGTGCTTTAGGCTTGGCTTTCGCTTTAACCACAGCTCCCAAGGAGTTAGGGGTACTGACTTTGATGGAACAAAGTTCAAAGTATATGCTACCGTCTCTAGGGCATATCCCCAAAAACTAGGTGGCAATATTGCATAACTCATCATAGTCCGAACCATGTCTAACAAAGTTTGGTTTCTCCTCTCAGATACACCGTTTTGTTGTGGTGTCCCTGGTGCAGTCAACTGGGATACGATCCCATGCTCACGTAGGTACCCTATAAATTCATCCGATAGGTATTCGCCTCCTCGATCCGATCGAAGAGACTTGATACTTTTACCCGTCTGCTTTTCTGCTTCAGCTCTGACACTTATGGGCCCATATACATCAGTGTGTACCAACTCTAATACCTCCTTAGATCGGCTACCTTTGGCTTGGAAATACCTTTTAGTCATCTTGCCTTCCAGGCAAAACTCACACGTCGGTAGGCTTTCTGAAATATCTGGACTTAAGAGTCCTACCTTAACCAACCTGTGAATCCTGTCTGAGGCTATGTGTCCAAGCCTTAGATGCCAAAGGAGTGTTGAATTATCTAAGGGATTTTTCCTTTTAGATGAATTAATCACACAAACTTCAGTTATGTTATCCTGCTTATGATTGGAGTTAATTAAATAGAGACCATTCTGTATCTTTCCCTTACAAACAAAGGAACCATTCAATTTAATTGACACACCAGAAGCATTAAATAAAACTAAAAAACCTTCATTATTCAATAAGGAAACAAAAATTAAATTACGTCTCAAGGACGGTACATAAAGTATATCTCTAAGTAATAAACTTCTTCCATCAAGGAACTGCAAGATGACATCTCCAACTGCTTCAGCCTCTGCCACGGCCTTAGTTCCTATGCTTAGGATTATCTCTCCTTCACCCAGTTTTCTTATCTCCTTGAACCCCTGCAAATTATTGCAAGTATGGTTAGTGGAACCAGAATCCACAATCCATGAGACTGGAGAACAACTGGATGCTACTAAGGATTCCACTATGTGGATTTGAGATATACCTATCTCAGCCTTCTTGGGAGCCGCGTGGTAGTCGCCCTTCCAGTGCCCCTTCATGCCGCATCAGAAACATTTTCCTTTGGGCTTCGCAGGACCATTCTGCTTGGGAACCTGCAACTGCACCTGGCCCATCTTCACGGGCTTCTTAGACTTTCTTTTCTGAAACTTGCCCTTGGCTTTCAGAGAAGAATTCCGCTCTACGTTCAGGGATTGGGCTCCTGCCTTTATCCCGTCCTCTGCCACCTGGAGCGCCGCTAGCAGCTCTGCGTTAGACATCTCCAACCAGTTAAGGTTGAAGTTGGTAACAAAGCCCTCAAACGCTCCTGACAGAGACACGAGGAAAATGTTGGTCTGGATCTCTGCATCCAAGATGACATCGAAGGAACCAAGCTCGTTCACATAGCCAAACAATTTCAGCATATGATCCCGAACTAAAGTCCCCTCTGCCATCTTTGTGGACACCAATTTCTTGATGGTCAGGTAACGAGTTACCCGACTACGACCCTCGAATATTTCCTTTAGGTAGAGCATCATGTCTGAAGCAAAAGCTATGTCTTCGACTTGCTTCTGAAGGACGGCCTGCAAGGATGCCACTATGTAGCACTTGCATATCTCATCAGTATCTAGCCAGTCTTTCCATTCATTTAACTGGGCCTCAGTTGCATCTGGTCCCGGCATGGCCGGTTGAGGGGCACTTAGGGCAATTATGTGTTTGCCAACCCTTAGAACGAGCATCGGATTACGCTTCCAGTCCTTGTAGTTTGGTCCCGTAAGTTTGTGATCATTAAGTATGGAGGCAAGGGGGTCGAGCTTGGTCATGATTTCTGTAAACAATGATTTAAAGCAATAGTTAGGGTCTACTACAATCTATTTCATGGAATTTAGAAATAGATAATGTCTACTCCTGCCGCTATGTCTTCACTACCTCAAGTGGAGACATCCAGGAATCTTAATTTCCTGGGCTCGAGCACTGAGACTATCGACCCTGAATTGGAGACAGCATCTCGGTGAGAGCATGCAACCGCTTCTACCAACGGGGTTTTTACGACCCAGTCTTCATCAAAATTACCCATGGTAAACTGAAAGACCTCCCAGTCTCCTTTAGACCAGCTTTATGTGACCCGCGTGCGTAGCAACAGCGGCTTCACACAAGCTTTCAGATGCTTCCCATAAATCTAGGTGGTGTCGGTAGGGGGGTTCATAGGCTCCCGCGGTGCAGGAAAAAACCGTCACCCACTGCCACCGGCATCCTCTATGTCCCGAAGGAAACCACTAGGCGAACCAGCATAGAAGGAAACACAGCTCTCACCCGGTAGAAATATCGAACTGCGTACCTCCCACCCAGACCCTTAGCCGGTTGATTGTGGAGGCCAGGGCTCCCCTTTGGAAAGAACCTCTTATACATCCCTTCTTTACGAGGTTTTATGCATATCTAGAATGGTCACGACCTCCTAGACATAGACCCTGGTCTACCGTGCTCCCACTAGAATTACAAACCCTTCCGCAAAACATTAGTATCCTCGGAAAATATCATAGTCCCTACCTTGAATACTTAGTTTTCGCCTTTCTTGCAAGGATCACATTACATAGATTCCAAGGATCCCGATACTTCACTAGTTTGCCCATAATCCTAAGATCTGGAGCCTAGCCTAAGGTCAACGTGGAAAGGACTCCCACTATGATGACACCTCATTCACAATTTGATGCCTGATGTTATAGTAGACCTCATCTCATTACAGGTTTCGATGCTGGCCAAATAGGGACATCCGATAACCTCCGCCGGACCTCAACCTAATGGTGGCATAACCAAATCGTGATGAGTTCATACTACCATCAAACGTCATGTAGAAACGGGTATCACACAGTGAAATCCTAACCTAACTTGGTCGCTAGGACCACATGGGGAAAGGGCATCCCACTAGGGTTATCATACTTCTTATGGAGACATTAGTTAATTATCTCTAAATAAATCTAATACTGCGTCTATCTCGGTGCACAGTATTTGGCTACCTGAACTACCATGAGGGCAGTTACCGCCTTTCCTTTTAGCTAGCCACCGAATTCGCACGTGTTAGAAGCATATAGAGACACCGATGAATCCATAATTTTAGTACTAACCCTAAGCCTGATCTAGAGACTAACTCATAAGTAAGAATGATAATCACATTATCATCGGGGTTCTCTAAATACTGAATAAAGAGAAACAACAGAGAAAGCATCCAAACTGAATCAAGTCCAGGGTTCGACCCCTGAACCTGAATAGCACAGCCAAGATTTCCTGCTCTTCCATTCTGTACGATCTCTGACGACGATCCCCTTCATCACCAACGTGCACGCTTTCGCCAAGTCTTTGCACGCCATGGTACCGCTTGCCCGAACCGTGGATGTAGCATCATCTCCTTCTTCCTGTGACCAAAAAACTAACACGCTCCGAGCAAGTGCTCGTTCGTGTACAATTTCGCTAGAAAGTAAAGAAGACAATCCCAGAAACATGGCCAGGGAATCGAGGATGGTCAACCCCCACCCTCGCCCATCTAGAGCCTTACAAATCCACAAAAATAATCAATGCAAAATAAAATCCGGGGTCCGACCCCCGGATGCATGCAATCACAGATTACTATTCAGCACGGCACCTGCAAAAAGACGATACGTAGCACAATCCATATGCATGATCTATGCCGAACCCCAACGAAAACATATGCCATCATATATTCACATGATGTTTTCACGAATTCATACATGAAACATACACCAAATCGTGCACTGATACCAATTGTTGGAATTGGTTCCGTGTATCGGAGTCGTAGCAGAAGCAAAAAGAAAGATCCGAAGATTATACGGTGTATGTTTCATTACAATTCATGATACAAAACAATCTACATGCAAATCTATGATCTTAGCATATGTGCGGACACCCTAGAGGCATACTACGATCTACGGAAGACATGCATGCATCTACTTAGATGTTTAGATTCATCATACCTTATGGATCTATGATCCAGAGATTACGGAATGATGAAGAACCGCACTTGAATCGCAGGGGAAACTATCGGATAGCACCTTGTCCTTTGCGAATTGAAGAATCCTCGAAATCCCGTCTCTGAGTGCAAGGATTTCGAGCCGACGGAAGAATCCGTTGCGAAGACGATGGCGAGCCTCGAGATTTTCTCCTCCTCTTTCTCCTTTCTTTCTTCTCCTTCCTTCCTCTTCCTTCTCCCTTCTTCTTCCTCTCTTTTCCTTGGCCGAAACCACAAAGGAGGAGCACAAAGGGTCGGATTTTTGGAGGGGAGGGAGTAGAACCTTAGGGCCGGCCCCTCCCCTCCCTATTTCCTTTATAGGGCTGGTCTCCCATGGCTCCAAGGAGCCTAGGGCCGGCCCCTAGGTGGATAGGGATGAGGGGGGATCAGATTTAGGTCTTCCGGGTGTCTATCGTGAAGTCCGGACGAAAACGCCCTTCACAAAAAGCGGAAAACTAAAAGTGAGACTGAGTGAGGTGCGCTACTCGGAATCGAGTTCCGTCAGTGCCGGTGAGCTCCTGGAATTATTCCGCTCAATCTAAGATCCATATTCAATATGTTCTGAGCCATATTTCAGTATTTACCAAAATACCCCTACGGCCCGTAATATATGTGAATTGGGTTCTTTGGCTCCGGGCTTGCGCTCCATCGCGCTACTTCGCATCCAACGTATCCAACTAGGTCGGGGAATAATTCCTATACGCAACGACAGGGTGGAACCTTCAGGGTTCGGGATCTCTAGCTCCAACCGGATCCCTGATTAACTGTTCCGGTGACACACCGAAAGTTCCGTTAATCAGCCCTAATCCGATTATGTAACATCCGCCCCAAACACATAAGATTTTGTCCGCTTTGCCCATGCCCGTACGAGGACTTCCCAGGGGGTCACCCATCCTCGTACTACTCTCGCCCGAGCACGCTTAACTACGGAGTTCTTACGAAATCCGTAGCGGCGCACGGTTTTAAAACGCGTCTTCTATGTTTGGGAGGGGAAATTATATAAGTAGCTCAGGATCTCTTTCTCTCCAGGCGATATGGGGCTAACTCCTGGCCTTGTACACCTCACCTCACCTCACCTCACCCATCTTGGCATCCCAGCCTCAGGAGTCTTGGCTCTTGGCTATTGGCCTATTGGATCTTGGTCGTCACAATCCACCCCCCTTAGGGCTACACGTCCTCGTGTAGGGTTAGACCCCCCCATAGCAAGGAGAACCGGCTCTGATACCATTTTGTAATATCCGCCCCAAACATATAAGATTTTGTCCGCATTGCCCATGCCCGTACAAGGACTTCCCAGGGGGTCACCCATCCTGGTACTACTCTCGCCCGAGCACGCTTAACTACGGAGTTCTTACGAAATCCGTAGCGGCGCACGGTTTTAAAACGCGTCTTCTATGTTTGGGTGGAGAAATTATATAAGTAGCTCAGGATCTCTTTCTCTCCAGGCGATGTGGGGCTAACTCATGGCCTTGTACACCTCACCTCACCTCACCTCACCTCATCCATCTTGGTATCCTAGCCTCAGGAGTCTTGGCTCTTGGTCGTCACAGATTAACCCGCGTAGCCACCCAGAGTGCGACGCGAGTTGAACTCTAGTGATCCTAAACTTATGTTACTCCCTCGTAACCCTGTTCTCTACTATACTCCAATAATCCTTAGTCCCTCCTATTACGGGTGCCATGATACGACTCGGGCGGTGGGGAGCACCGTCAGATCCCGATCGATCATCTAACTAGGGTTTGATGACTTGTCATCTATAACACCACACACCTTCCGGTGCTATGCCTAGCATCCTGAACATCGTCAGTCATACTGACAACCACCAGGCCTAGATTAACTGTGTGGACAGATTGACTCATCAAAACGCACCCATCTAACACTGTACGTCGGATAACCTGTAGGGATTACATGTCACTCAAGCACCAGCCGGGTAACCCAACGTACCGTGGTATTGGACTATGGAAGGTCCACACACGTTGGCACATCAAAGCACCACACAACTGGTTGGCCCAGTGAACATGGTCCCTCAGGGTTAAGGACAGATTATCTATAGTAGTAAGACGGTTTATGCACCAGTGTCTGAATCACTGAACTGTGCACCATCTTGGTTCCTGTTCAACACGATCATCGTGCTTGGTCAGGTGAATGGAAATCCCACATTCCCGTGGTGGAGACTTCACCACATCCTCTACCTGCCAATAGCTTGTTCTCGGTGAAGCGACCAGCATCACCTAAGCTGTGAACTAGTTCTAGGTCTACACAGAACTGGTCCACTGGGTCTCCCAAGCATGGATCCTCCATGCGCCTCAGTGGCCTACTGTGTTCCCTAGGGTCCTTTTATTATATGAGAATTATCATATACCATAGTAGTATTCTAACTAAAGCAATAACCAAAGTTATCTTCATTAATGTTAATACAGAAAATCCACACTAAGGATACACGAGCTACAACATGAATCGCATCCAAAGTCGAAGCCTTCTGCTTTAGAACACTCACAAAATGGTCCCTACTCTAACTGATTAGCTTCTTCTTGATAAAATGAAGCTTCTGAGTCATATTAAGAGCCGAGTTCTCATGCTAACTCGCTTCCTCCCACCAGCCTCTCAGCAAGTCACCAAAACCTTCCTCTACAGCCCACATTAGCTCGAAGCGAAAAGGAGGACGCATCAATGGAATGGAATCAGTCGCTAAAAGGATCAATGCATGGTCTAAAAACTGGAAGCCAACCCTATTTGATTAGAGCCCGGGTATCTAGAGTCCCAGTCTGGAGAGATGAGAAAATGATCCAACCTAGCCAAGATTGGATCTTCCCTCTTATTGCTCCAGGTGAATGTGCGACCTGAGAGTGGAAGGTCTATCATCTCCTAATTGCGGATAAAGTCAAAGAAGACTCTTATGGCCGAAAGATCTCCGCCACTATGAAGTCTCTCCCCTGCCCCTCTCTTGACATTGAAATCCCCTGAGATGACCCAAGGCCTAGCGAAGTTCTCCCGAAGGGAAGACAGTTCTGCCCAAAAGCCATCCCCCCTACTGTGATCAGTAGGGCTGTAGATGGAAGAGATCATCCATTCCTCTCCATCTAGCATGTTCCTCATGATAAGAGAGAGGGAGAAGACCCCTATGATCGTACTCCAAAGAAGAAAGAGTTCATTCCTGTACCCTATTGTTAGATTTGATATGGTCTATAGCTCGTAAAACACTAGGTTTAGTCGTATATGGTTGATAGTTTATTTAGGATTGTATAAAGGTACATATTATTATACGTGCTTTGTTTACAGAACTTAAGGAGCTATAGCTATATATTAGTCGATCTGATTGGGAGACTCAGCGGATTGGTCCTATGAGCCTAAATCATTCGCAGCTCTGATTTTGGTTGGTCGCCCTATCAGGATAAGCTATTGGAATGACAGAGCATGAGTATCTCCATAATGGTCATTACCAGGCAAAGTGTCTGTGGCCAAACGGAACCAACACAGTGCACAGATCGGTGAGCAAACACCGGTGCACATAGCTATGTTTCTGCTTAGGGTAATTGGTCTTAAACCCTGAGGAACCGTGATCGGTGGACTAACCAGCTGCGTGTAACTTTGGTTCACCAATGTGTGAGGGATCTAACCACGACCCAATACCACAGTACACTAGGTTACTGGGCTGGCGTTGCATCGGCACGTCACTCTTGTAGGTCATCCACATCCTTACCAGGAGGTGTGTTCCTTGGTATGACATACATCGCACTAAACCCAGGCCTGGTGGTCAGTAGTTGAGCTGTTGATCGGATCTGGTTGCTTAGCTAAAGCAATCGAAGGTGCGATGTGATATTCAACCTGGAAGGAACCTAGTCATATGGTTACTCGAGTTTGACGGTGCTTTCCACCGCTCAAGTTGACTCATGGCACCAAGTGGAGGGACATCGTATTACCAATACTAAGCGGCGAGCAGGGGTATACAAGAGAGCTTAATAAGTCTAGGAGAATTGGAGTGCAGCCTGCATCGCACTCTGGGTAGCCACACAGGTTAACCAGGACCCAGAGGATTGACAGGGACGCTTGGGTAGTGTATCGATTGGGTCCGATTGGAAGCCATGAATCCTAGTCCCTGAAGGTTCCACCCTATCCACGATCGTTACGGATCAATACTTTTTCCTTGTATCACAGCATATTATGAGTTGAAGAAATAATGTCTAATCGTCCTGTGTTCCGTGAGTGCATCGCACTAGAGCATGCTAGTTGCACAAGACTAAGTGTGTTCACTAGGGGGCAACCCTAGAGTAGTATAGGGATACACGATATTGCCATTATATCATAAGGAGTCCATTTCGTGTGTGCGTGTTGCACTAGAACGCAGAATATGAGTTTAGTAAATTTTTACTATAGTGTACCCCACCTTTTACTAAGGGCACCCCAGTAAATAGTAAAAATACTATTCATCATCCTATGGTGTATTGCCTTTTTAGCGATGCCGATGAGATGCCTTAAGTGTAAGGATGCATTATCGTGCACGTAGATGGGCCATACATAGTCCCACATGAGGTGAACGACTACTAGATGCATGGGGGCATTTTGGTTATTTCAAAATGTCCCGCATGCCCTAGTAGCCACCATCCTCACTAGGGCTAGCTTGCATGGCATCAAACTTATAATTAAGGGATTAATTCAGATTTAAAATATTTTGAATCATCTCTTTAATTGTAATAATTTTAATGTGGCAACTAGTAATAAAAAGGGGCATTGAATTTGAGAGTAAAGAGATGGAGAGAGAGAGAGAGAGGAACGGTTTCAAATGGCAAGGGAGAGTGAGGGGCACAAATTTTAGATCTGATATAGTGCATCCTTCTTATATTTCCTAAGGAGAACCACCCCCTCTTCTCTTATGGTTCGGGTTTTTGCCATCTCTCTCTCTCGGGTTTATCTCTTCTCTCTCCCTCATCTTCTTCTCTAAGTGTGTGAGTGAGATTGATGGAGATCTCTTACACTCAGAGACACTCAGAGATTAGAGTGCAAGAATCTGGAACGATATATGAGATCGGGTGAATCCGAAGAGATTCATCTATCTCTTGCGCGAGGATCCCGCTCGTGATTGCTGCCTAGATTTTACGGGTAGATCTGCACTGTTTTGATCACTGCAGGAGCTATAAAAGTCCAAATGACTTCAAACTAGATGCAAATTCTTGGCGTTGAAGTCTTCTTTCCGGAAAATCAAGTTTTGCTCCATTCTGATGTTGAGATAGAAAGTTACGGCCTTCGCACTGAAGTATATTTGTGCAGATCCGAATTCATTTTCATCAACATTGAAGAAATTCTTCGTGATGTTAAATTCCGCACGAAGGTTTAACCTACTAACCCCTATATCTATCATAATGCATACATATAAGATATGTTAATTATTTCGGTAGATGACTATAGGGGTTTGATTCGTATTTGTTTTAGCATTTGCGTATATGATTAATATGAATGAAAATTTTAAAATGTACCGCACATTTAAACGATCCTCGGGGTCAACTCCACCTTCCGTTGTTCCTCCGATATCATTCCAACAAATGGTATCAGAGCCCTTTTGGTGTACGATTCATGAGAAATTTTTTTCATGGAATGAATCGTATGCGCATTTGATGAACGAATGCGTCACCGGGGTTTGCATAGATCATATATTCATATATGTCACATATTAGGCATAGTATGTTTTGCAGGGCACCGCTATAGTGTGATTGTTTGCTTTCGGGGGTCGGACCCCGGAATATAATTGCATAGTATTTCGATTGTATCTGTGATGGATAAATATAAGGCCTAATGGGACAAGCGCGTGGAGGTTGACCACGGCTAGGTTTTTCCCGGCCCTTATTACTATTCTTGTCTTTATTCTTATACTAAGGAAAATGTGTACGAACGAGCAATTGCTCGGAGTGTACTAGTATTTCTAGTTACAGGTTGAAGTCATGGAGGACAAGGCCAGATCAGAGATTCATCACTGGAGGACCGAGTGCGGTGGCCTGAAATAAGAGGAATATCCGGAAGATGCCATGATAAGAAATGTTAGAGCATTGCTAGTCAGGTTCAGGGGTCAAACCCAGAACTTGATATCAATGGATATTCGTTTTTTCTTTTGTTGGATATTTCTCTAAACCCCGGTGAAAGAATATAATCTGATGCAGTATGTGTTAGATTGTGCGATGCCCTTTTCTCTACTATTTGTGGGATACCTATTCCCCACTTGGTCCCTGCGACCATTAGGTTAGATCTCCATTTAATGACACCCATAGTCTAATTGGTGTTTGATGGTAGTTGGATCCCATAACACTCGGTTATGCCACCGTTAGGTCAATGTCCGATAAAGGTTGTCGGATGTCCCTAATTGGTTTGACATCGAAACCAATAGTGATGTGGAGATCACCTACAGTATCAGACATTAAGTTGCATACGAGAAGTCATACTAATGGGAGACCTTTCCTTGTATGTCTAGACCATAGGCTAAGCTCTAGAGCACAAAGGGTAATGATCATTTTATTTAGTATCAAAGGCTTGGAGAGTACGTAATGTGATTCCCGAGAGAAAGATGATAATTGAGTATCCACAGGATAGGGACTATGGTCCTCTCCAAGTCTATCTATACTTCTTAAGAGATCTTAACTCTAGTGGGAGCGCAGTATGACCAGGGTCTAGGTCTAGGTTGTCGCAACCTATGATCTAAAATACTTGCATTAAAATAACCCTCACCATAATTAAGGGATGTGTAAGAGGACTCAGTATGAGTGCCCCTGACCTCAATGGCCAATTGCTGAATTTCCGGGTGATAGGGTATGGCTCAACATCCCCCTCGGGTGAGAGTTATGTTCTATCATGCCAGAGGCTTAGCAGTCTCCTTCAGGATTTGGTGGTCACGATGCCAGGAGGGAAGCGTTTTTCCCGCCCTCGCGGGGGCCGTATAAACTCCCGTGTTGTGATTGTCTAGGCTCATGGGTAAGCATCTGAAGCACCCATGACGCTACCCGTTGCATCGCATGGAGATCACGGGGGGCTAGCCAAAAGGTACCATGATCCATCATAACCCGTCTGTGGCAGATTTGGATTGGGTCAGAAAGACCCGATGTAAGCGGAGGACGGTACACACTACCCCCTCGGGCGGGTGTATCCGAATCTGAGATCCGCATATATGGTAAATTACTCCATAGAGATGTCTTCGCTTTGAGGGTAGCGTTGGCATATAGATGTAATTAGCTTGTTTTAAAAATATCCTTAAAATAAGTTTTAATATATTCTATATTCAATCGTAGATCCCCTGTCCGCTATCCCATTAGACAACTAGATAACGGGTACCGACTTCGTAGACCAATGGTGCCATCATGACCTTATGTTTAGGGTTGGTAAACTACTATGGCTTTAAATCTTAATGTCCCTAAACCAAACCTATCAGGTCCAGATGCCATTGTGGTACAGGCTAGGGCATATAACGACTAACGAGAGTCTGTAGAGATGTGCAAGTGCTATGTCATAGCACACCTGCGGATAACTCTTCAGAAGTAAGTCAGAGATATACCGGGTTCTCTGATGTAATATTCTGTTATAGCATCAGATGTCTGAGGGGCGCAGTCAAATGACTCACTATCTCACCATCAAGAAACTCGTCAGCACTAAGATGTTTGATGGAATACCGGTTTGGAAACACATTCTTGGGTTCCAGAGCGAACTGTTTTTTCTTTGACATAGTGCTAGATGTCGAGGTGATGGAGAATATCTGTCTTACATCCTTATATGGAACCTTTGAAGGATTTGTCAGAGACTTCAGCCTTTACAAGCTAGAGATGGCAAATGTGAAACTTCTGGGAGCTATCCAGGTCACCAAGGATGGGATCAAGATTAAAGGTGATTCCTTTAGTGCGTAACTTAGGCCTTCTATAAAGAGTCTAAAAGTAAGAACTGATCAGAAACTAAAAATTATACCTGTATATAATCAGGAGCGGACTCCTAAGTCTGTTGAAGTCTAGTATGAAAGTGCTTTCGATGTGGCAACACATGGGGTATTGAAAGATTGAATATGGTCTCAGGGTGCTAGGACAGATAAACATCAACTCTTGGCAAAGTTGAATTGCCATCCAGTAGCAGTTCTTCTGCTTCTTGAAATATGGACTTCGTGTCTATAGAGATTCAAGGAAAGTAGAACGCTATTTATTAGTAAAGTGGTCCTAGCATAGATACTGATACCATAAGTACTGCGGAAGCTATTAATTTGTTATCTTAGATTTTCCGATAGAAGGATTTTGATCCTTAGAGATTTAGTTATGTTTCCTCCAAGATAAATAAAGATTTTCAGTTCTAATCGATGGCTTTAGTGTATCTTTTAAACTAAATAGGTACCTTCATTATTAAAGGAATAGCTCATAATAGTCTCTTTGTATTAAAATCCAGTTCGAAAATAGATTATATAATAGCTGTAGTATCTAATTCATTTTAATCCTTTGGATAACCTAACCCAATTGTGGCTTCTATGACTTAGATATATTATCTCAGATATAATTCAAAGGTTAGTGAAGGCCAGGTTTCTAGATACAGATCCCTCGGAGACCCTTCTGACCTGTGAGTCTTGTTTGGAAGGCAAAATGACTAAAAAGGCCACTAAGGTATTGGAGTTAGCTCATTCTGACGTATGTGGTTCTAAGAGCATCCAGATAGGTAATGACCATTGGGCGAGTTCCACATGTACCTAATGGGGCATGGGATGATATCCCAGTTAATTGCTTCAGGGACACCATGCCAGAATGGAATATCCAAGAGAAGGAATTAGACCCTGCTGGATATGGTCTATAGAATGATAAGTTTTGCCAAGTTTACTACCCACTTTCTATGGGTTATACCTTGAGAAACAGTAGAGTATATCTTGAACAATGTCTCATTTAATCAGTGTCTCGTACCCCTGAAAAGCTGTGGTCTGAGCGAAAGCCTAGAATACGACATTTTAGTATATGGGGATGTCTTGCATATGTGCAGAAGGACAAGAGGGATAAGATGAAGACTAAGTTCAAGGTATATCTGTTTATAGATTATCCTATAAAAATATAAGATGGACTATCTATGATCCTGAGGAATACAAGGTGATCCTTTCTACAAATGCCATCTACCTAGAGCAGGATTCTATTATAGACCATATGTCCACTAGTAAGGTAGTTCTGGGTGAATTACTGGATACTAGTGTAGAGCGCGTGATCGAAAATGTAGTGGTAGTAGATGATGCAGACACTAGTATACCAGAAACTGTAGAAATAATTTGCTCTGTACGACAACCATCTTGTCACAGTGGGAGCACCATTAGTGCTCTTAAACGATTTTATGGACAAACTTTGTAAATTAGTCCATAAATTCAAGAGGATAGCCCCTTGAGCTACGACGAAGTAGTGAAATTTTTTGACAAAACTGTCTGATAGAAAGTCATGGATGCAAAGCTTGCATCAGTGTCCAATGATACTCTTTTGTACCAAGGTTCATCAAAGCTTCATAAAAGTATATTTGGACTGAGTCAAAGTTAAAGACCCGTATAAGCGGATCACTGTGCGCACCCTCCCTCGAGTGGGCGTATACTGAATCCAAGACTTGCGCACCTAGCAACTTAGCCCATTGGATAGAAGTTGGCAAAAGAGAGGACATATGATGCAGTTTCCAGGCTTAGGAGTTAGCAGGACAGAAATACCTGGCTTACAGAATTGCAAAGGTTCATTTATGGACTGAAGCAAGTATCCAGGAAAAGCAATATCTATCTTGATCAAGTATGATCTATTCATATATATTTGATCAAAATAAGCCAAGTGTGTACAAGAGGAGCAATGGAACTATAGGGGTGTACTTAATACTTTACATAGACGATGTTCTATTGATTGAAAATAAAGTAGGGATGTTGCCTAAGTTAAATGTCTATTTATTATCTTAATTTGACTGAAAGACCTTCGTGAGACGAGTTATGTTCTAGAGATTATGGTAACTCGAGATCGTTAGAACATGATTCTCACGCTATCACAAACTATGCATAGAGATATTGTTCTAGCCAGAATCAATATACAAGACTCCAAAAGGGGCGTCTTGCTAAAGCTTGAAACCGTCGAATGAAATATATCATATGACACCTATGGAGATGACAGAAATACAAAAGGTGCCCTATGCTTATGCAAAGGATAGTCTTATGTATGCCATGTTGTATAAGATGCTAGTTATCTATTGCGCAGCAGGAATAGTGAGTCAGTTTTAGTCGAATCTGGGTCTAGTTAGCTGGACTGATGTGAAGAGTATACTCGATATCCTTGTCAAACAAGGACTACGAGTTAGTTTATACTTCACAAGACTTGACGCCGATTGGATGCACAAGATCTAATTTAGCATCAGATGTGTAATCCAGAGAATCGACTTTAGGTATAGTTTTCACCTTGAGATAAGAAGTGGTTAGCTGGCGGAGTGTGAAGCTATAATGCATCACGGGCTCCACCACAGAAGCCTAAGCACATTGTATCGTGTAAGGTAGGAAAAATAGGTGGTATGGCTCGGTAAGTTCATAGTAAACTTGGGAAGCATACCAGAGGCTCAGTTTCTTATTGTAACAACAAAAGAGCGGTAGCAAGAGCCTAGGCACCACCATAAAGGGGAAACATATCAAATATAAATTCTACTTGATCTGGTAGTTTTAGAAGGAAAGGCAAGTGGCAGTAATCGAGGTAGCATCTATAGATAATGTTACTGATTCCTTCAGGGAATTCTTGCAAAGGCTTTTGGGCAGCATGTAGAAGCTATTGAGCTCTAGATCATTTTTCCTCACTAGACCAAGTGGAAGATTGTTAGATTTGATATGGTCTACATCTCATAAAACCCTAGGTTTGGCTGTATATGGTTGATAGTTTATTTTGGATTGAATAAAAGTACGTATTATTATACGTATTCCGTTTACAGAACTTAAGGAGCCATGGCTATATAGTAGTCCATCAGAGTGGAAGACTCAGTGGATCGGTCTTATAAGCCTAAATTGTTTGCAGCTCTGATTTGGGTTGGTTGTCCTATCAGGATAAGCTGTTGGAATGACAGAGCATGAGTATCTCCATAATGGTCATTACTAGGCACAGTGTCTGTGGCCGAACGGAACCAACACGGTGCACAGATCGGTGAGCTGATACCGGTGCATATAGCTGTGTTTTTGCTTAGGGTAATCGGTCCTAAACCCAGAGGAACCATGACTGGTGGACTAACCAGTTGCGTGTAACTTTGGTTCACCAACGTGTGAGGGATCTAACCACGACCCAATACCACGGTGCGCTAGGTTACTGGGCTGGCGTTGCATCGGCACGTCACTCTTGCAAGTCATCCACATCCTTATCGGAAGGTGCATTCCTTGGTATGACATACACCGTACTAAACCCAGGCATGGTGGTCAGCAGTTGAGTTGTTAACCGGATCCGGTTGCTTAGCCAAAGCAATCGGAGGTGCGATGTGATAGTCAACCTGAAAGGAACCTAGTCATATGGTCACTTGAGTCTGATGGTGCTCTCTACCACTCAAGTTGACTTATGGCACCAAGTGGAGGGACATCATATTACCAATACTAAGCAGAGAGTAGGGGTATACAAGAGAGCTTAATAAGTCAGGGAGAATTGGAGTGCAGCCTGTGTCGTACTCTGGGTGGCCATGCAGGTTAACCGGGACCCAGAGGATTAACAGGGATGCTTGGGTAGTGTGTCAATCAGGTCTGGTTGGAAGTCATGAATCCTAGTCCCTGAAGGTTCCACCCTATCCACGATCGTTACGGATCAATACTTTCTCCTTGTCTCACAGCATATTATGAGTTGAAGAAATAATGCCAAATCGACTTGTGTTCCGTGAGTGCATCGCACTAGAGCATGGTAGTTGCACAGGAGTAAGTGTGTTCACTAGGGGCCAACCCCAGAGTTGGTGGAAATAAATCCATGGTAGAGGCCCACAGTGGAAGCAAAGTGAAAGTCTGAAGACCGGGAGCGGTGTACGTTATATATCAAAATTTTCATCAAAACGATCTACACGTGCGTGTATGAATCTAGCATGGCAACTACGCGAATCCCTAACGTCGATCTAACAGGAAAGAAAAATCCAGTATTCATGCATGTTCTATTTATCCTAGATCTACATATTAGAGATCATACCTGCGTGCGGATTCTTTCACCGCAACAAGTTTCTTCTTTGTCGATGGAGATGGGCTCAGATCTGCTCGATATACATTCGGTGCAATGGCCATAACTTTCTGTTCCGAACTCAGATTGGGCTAAAATTTGTACTACAGGTAGAGAACGCCGAGATGCAACTTTTGAAATAAGTTTCACCTCGTTTGGACTTCTATAGCTCTCAAAAATATAGAAATATCACTAATTTTCTATATAGATTCTGGACAGCAAAAGCTTACGGGAGATGCCTTCTAGTTCACCCGATCTTGCATGATGCACTGCACCTCATTGATAGATCTCTGAGTGCCTCTATCTGACGAGCCTTCTTCTTCTACAAAACACCACGTGAGGAAGA
This sequence comes from Chamaelirium japonicum, assembly GCA_947650365.1. Lineage (NCBI taxonomy): Eukaryota > Viridiplantae > Streptophyta > Magnoliopsida > Liliales > Melanthiaceae > Chamaelirium > Chamaelirium japonicum. The sequence continues at coordinate 26,873,394 of OX393559.1, read as the reverse complement.
TGAGTCGCCATCCAATGGCGTAAGCGAGGGAGAGATAGACGAAAGAGGAGAAGAGAAGAGAGGAGGGGGGCGGCTAGGGTTTCCCCATAGTGTGGCTGGCCCTAAGGCTTATCATCACTGACCCCCTCTCTCCCCCATTACTCTTATATAGGGCTGCCCTATCCTTATGGATGAGGATAGTACGGATAAGGTTCAACTAATTCAAACCTCTCCCTATATATCTCACCTTTATCTCTATCTTTTCCTTGGTTTTGAAAATGGTCAAAACTCGCCCATTTTCTATGCCTCATGACTGGCCCCTTCATTGGAGGCAACAACCTCCTGAAACCAATGGGGCCGGCCTTGACCAGTCTCCCAACACTTAGGGTCGGCCCCCCTAGTGCATAGTGTTGCATAGTATGACCAAAACGCCCTTATGTCACTAGTTGGTCGTTCTTCGTGTACAAGACTTTGCAAGGCACACATAAGTGAAGTGCACCAGTGATTTCACTATTCTCTGAGGTTCTCGTAGGGTGCCCCTAGTAAAGTCAACTAGTCAACTCGCAACATGTCCTGGTACTTCACACCTATTTGGCAGAGTCCACTTATGGTAAGGGATTGCTACATGCATCTCTGCGCTAACCTAGGGTTTCCCCTTAGTGCACACACATAGACGCATCTACCGTGCACTAGTGTAAAGCACTCATGGAGCGTAGGATTGGACTTCTCGCTTTCTCTAACTGTGTTCTGTATTTCGAGGAGATGGTACAAGGACCGTACATAATGTGGATAAGATGGAACCTTCAGGGACCAGGCCAGGTTCATGGCTTCCAACTTAGACTCAATCGATACACTACCCGAGTGTACCATCGATCCTTTGAGTCCGAGTTAACCTGCGTGGCCACCCAGAGTGCGACGCAGGCTACACTCCAATCCTCTCGGATTTACTATGTTCTCCTATATTCCCCTGCTTTCTGCTTAGTATGGTAAACTCACTGTCCCTCCATCTGGTGCCATGATGTAACTCGAGTGGTGGAGAATACCGTCAGACTCAAGTGCTCATATGACTCGGTTCCTTCTAGGTTGACCACGTACATCGTACCTCCGATTACTCTACCGAGTAACCGGATCTGTCACCAGTCCAACTGATGACCACCTGGCCATGGTTTAATACGACGTAGGTCAGACCAAGGAACGCACCTCCCATTAGGGGTATGGATGGCCTGCAAAAGTGACACGCTGATGCAACACCAGCCGGGTAACCTAATATACTGTGTTTTTAGATCACTGCATCTGGATCCTCACACATTGGTGTACTAAAGTACCACACAACTGGTTAGTCCACCAGACATGGTTCCTTAGGGTTTAGGATTGTTTTATCTTAAGCAGAAATACGGTTTAGTGCATCGGTGTCTGCTCACCGATCTGTGCACTGTATTGGTTCCGTTCGGCCATAGATACTGTACCTAGTAATAACCGTGGTGGAGACACCCACGCTCTATCATCCCAACAGCTTATCCTAATAGGATAACCAACCCTAATTAGAGCTGCGAACGTATTTAGGTTACATGAGACCAGTCCCTTGAGTCTCCCACTCAAGTGGATTATCATGTAGCCATGGCTCTCTGTTCTGTAATCAGAACACGTACCAAGGTACGTACCAATATACAATCCTATACTATCAACCATACATAGCTAAACTATAGGTTTTTACGAGCTGTAGACCTCACCAATTCTAACAAGAGTAGTGTAGGGACACATGATGTTGCCATTTTACCATGAGGAGTCCATTCCGTGTATGCATGTTGCACTAGAAAGCAGAATGTGAGTTTAATAATTTTTTACTATAGGGCACCCTACCTTTTACTAGGGGCACCCCAGTAAATAGTAAAAATACTATTCATCATCCCATGGTATATTGACTTGTTGCCGATGCCGATGCGATACCCTAAGTGTTAGGATGCATTATCGTGCACATAGATGGGCCATCCATAGTCCCACATGACGTAAACGACCACTATATGCATGGTCATTTCAAAATATCCCGCATGCCCTAGTGGCCACTATCCTCACTAGGGCTAGCTTCCATGGCCATCAAACTTATAATTAAGGGATTAATTAAGATTTAAAAGATTTTGAATCATCTCTTTAATTGCAACAATTTTAATGTGGCAACTAGTAATAAAAATGGGCATTGAATTTGAGAGTAAAGAGATGGAGAAAGAGAGGAACGGTTTCAAATGGCAAGGGAGAGTGAGGGGCACGAATTTCAAATTTGATATAGTGCATCCTTCTCAGATTTCCTAAGGAGAACCACCCCCCCTTCTCTTATTTAGGGTTTTTGCCATCTCTCTCTCTCTCTCAGGTTCATCTCTTCTCTCTCCCTCATCTTCTTCTCCAAGTGTGTGTGCGAGATTGATAGAGATCGCTTGCACTCTGAGACACTCAGAGATTAGAGTGCAAGGATCTGGGACGATATGTGAGATCGGGTGAATCCGAAGAGATTCATCTATCTCTTGCGGGAGGATCCCGCTCGTGATTGCTGCCCAGATTTTACGGGCAGATCTGCACTGTTTTGATCACTGCAGAAGCTATAGAAGTCCAAATGACTTTAAACTAGATGCAAATTCTTGGCATTGAAGTCTTCTTTCTGTCAAATCAAGTTTTGCTCTGTTCTGATGTTGGGATAGAAAGTTATGGCCTTCGTACTAAAGTGTTTGTGCAGATCCGAATTCATCTTTATCAACATTGAAGAAATTCTTCACGGTGTTAAATCCCGCATGAAGGTATAACCTACTAACCCCTATATCTATCATAATGCATATATATGAGATATGTTAATCATTTCAGTAGATGACTATAGGGGTTCTATTCGTATTCGTTTTAGCATTTGCGCATATGATTAATATGAACGAAAATTTTAAAATGTACCGCACACCTAAACGATCCTCTGGATCAACTCCACCTTTCGTTGTGCCTCCGATATCATTCCAACATCTACTAGAATACCTCCTGATGCTCCAATAGCATCCTTTGCTTCCCATTTGGCAATCTTCTTAGTACTCAGCGAGCGGAAAAATGAATAGACGCAAATGACGTCCACATCATGGATAGACGCAAAGGTACTAGCCACTCGTCTCTTCCCTGATTTGCCTAAGCCTCTAACGTTCCAAGATAGAATATTCATTAAGAAACCACAAAACTCCATCAGGCTGAAGCTAACTTCACCCTCCTCTCTTCCATCGCTCGAATAGACTCCAGAAAGAATCTGACACCAATTAACTCTTGGGTAGTAATAAACCCACATTTTTTAGCTATGTCCAAACTTACATAATCCTCCAAAAGGGAAAGAGGCAAGGAAACCAAAGGGTCAGACTGGTCTAGCTCCAAAAGGCGCATCTTCAACCAAACCAGGGCTTGAGCTAGCATCGGGTCCTCCGTCGAGCGCTACAAAATTTGTCTGAAACTTCTCCTGGCGGTACTAAGCTGGTGTTCGCCATTGGCCGGCTACTCCTGCCTCCCTTGCTTATACCCTTGCAATGCAATATCGACTAAGGAGCCCCTATTGACATCAAAGTTAGAGTTTAGTTCTCCCCGAAAATGAGAGTTGTCTTTCTCAATAGGTACCGTGTCTGCCACAGGCTCCTCCTGAGCAGCATGGGTGTTCTCATATCCTCCCAAACCGGTAGGGTCAAGGCACCCACTAGAGGTGCCCTCGTCGATGTCCATAAATGGGTTGATGGGGGTGGAACACAAACCTCCCTAGCACCCTCACCCGGAATGGAAAAACCATTGTCTCTCGTGCCCAATTCAAAATTGGAATCGAACGAGAAATCATGGACAAAAAAAGCGCTCCCTGAATGGCAGGTAGTATCTGCATCCCGTGAAATCTACCGGAGGGAGGGCGTACCTGGATCGGGGACCGGGCCTCTACCAAAGACTTCCACCAGCGATGATGTGTTATCCACCTGCCCACCGACGCAAGCTCCTATCAACCCCAGAATCGGTCCTGCCGGCACCAGGAACCAAGGAGGTCTAGTGCAAGACTGGAGGAATCTTGTCGCTTGAGGTCCAGTCACCACTGGAGGCCTGAAGCCTGAGGGAATGACTGGGTTATCTAGAGGGATCCGAATCCCTAGCCCATGGTCCAGAAGTGGAACAAAACCCAAGGGGGGAGGGGGGAGAAAGGTGCAATCACCTAGCACCTGAGTGGTGAGGCAAAATCTGAACACCCCACAATCGTGAAAGAATTGCATAACAGGAGGCACCAGGATTGGCTCGTAGCAGATCACTATGGCCTGACAGAAGTGGCGGTGGGTGATATACGGGAAGACATTGAAACACTCCCTGACGTTCCCATAAGGTTCCAGCAGAGCCCTAATAGAGCTCTCCCCCCCGACATCGAAAAGTAGGCTGAAGATAGTAACCCTAATAGTCATCATCCTCCGCCTCGCGACTGCCCCTCCTAACTCATCCCAGAGCCGGAAAGAGGCTGAGATAGCACCCAAGTCTCGCACACGTCTTCCGACTTTTATCTCCAGGAATAGACAAAATAGAAATTCCAAAAGGAATTCCCTATTCCCGATCTCCTGTGTTGGCCAAGTCCACGACCCTTGCCAAGCCTGACGAAGGTGTCCAGAGAGCTCAGAGGTGGACACCGATTGCCGAAAGACCTGGCACACCCCCGATCTGGATAGAATCTCCATCATCTCCCCCCTCCGAGAATCATCTGGAAGATCAACCGAAGCCCCGGCGTGGGAGGACGCCGAAGAACCAAACGACTCTGGCGATCGTGCCATACCGTAATGATGGGAAGTGTGCCCTACCTTACCATGGGCAAAGCAAAAGAGGGGATTACGGCAGTCAGCTACAGCATGATCTCTCTCCTCATACCGATGGCACCTACGCTTGAGATCTCCTATGCGACTCCTAGAAACGACTCTCGTCGGGTTGCGCCTGAGCCTCTCTGGCTTGAGGGCCGGTCTCCTAACCACATCAGCGAAGGAGTATTTGGGGTGGAGCTGGGGGGAGGTTTTCATGGGTGGTCGAGTGGCATCCCCGAGACACCTATGTCGGGAATGAAACCTCCCTGCCTCTGTCCCTCCCCCTGAGCTGATCCCTGTCTGAGTGGTTGAGGCTCCTCGCGAACCTCCGCTAGTCGTCCCTCGAGAAAGCCCTAGAGATCGCCCTCGAGAACGCCCCATTCTTCCTTCTCCCAAAAGTGTATGTTTGGTTGACGGAAAAATATGGCCCCCCTTGAACTATGATGAGGCAATGAAATCTTCTGATAGTTCTACTTAGCAAAAAGCCATGAAGTCAGAAATTACATCAATATGCCATAATTTTGTATGGACATTTGTTACACCATTACCTAATATTAAATATATTGTGTATAAGTGGGTATACAAGAAGAAAAGTGGAACTGATAGTTCTATTGAGAATTATAAAGCTAAATTAGTTTCCAAGGGTTTAACCCAACAAAAAGGGATCGATTATGACAAGACCTTCTCACTAGTAGCTTTGCTTAAATCTATTCAAATCCTCTTATCCCTCATAGCCCATTATGATTGGGATATATGGCAGATGGAAGTCAAGATAACTTTCCTCAATAGAGATTTGAAGGAAGACATATATACGATGCAACCTCCAGGTTTTGTCTTAGTAAGTTAGAAAGATTTGGTTTGTAAACTTCAAAGATATACTTATGGATTGAAGCAAGCATTCATGAGCTAGAATATCCATTTTGATCAAGCAATCCATTGATATGGATTTGACAAAAATATGGATGAACCTTGTGTGTACAAGAGATGTGATAAGACTATAATAGTATACTTAGTACTTTACGTAGATGATATCTTACTGATCGGAAATGACGTAGGAACTTTGTCTATGGTAAAATTTTGGTTATCATTGTAATTCGATATGAAAGACTTAGATGAGATGAGTTATATTCTGGGGATCAAGGTAACTTGAGATCACCAGAATAAGACTCTCTCATTCTCAAAGGTTGTTTATCTAGATAAGACACGAGACAGATTCAGTAAGCAGGACTTCAAGAAGGGTTTCTTCCCATTTAGGTACGTATGGTTTGAAATTGTCTAAGTATTAATGTCTTAAGACACCTAAGGAGAAGGCAGAGATATAGAAGTTACCCTATGCTTCGACAATGGGTAGCCTAATGTATGTCATGCAATGCACGAGGCTAGATATCTATTTTGCACAAAGTTATTTCAGTGCAACAGCCATAACATCTGATCCTAAAGTCCAATTGGGTCGAAACTTAAACTGTTGGAAAGTGATCTTCAAGATAGAGATGTAGCATCTTCTTTGAGATCATTTGGACTTCTATAGCTCCTGCAATGATCGAAACAATATATATCTACCAGATAAAATATGGGCAGCAATCACGAGAGTAATCCTCGTGCAAAAGAGATGATCTTCGTCAGGTTTACGCGATCTTGCAACTCAATCCAAACTTTTGAACTCGGTTCTCTGAGTGCCTCAGAGTGCAAGCGATCTCCTTCACTCAGTCTTATACACACAAGAGAAGAAGAAGAGATGAGAGAATGAGAGAGATGGAAAAGCAAAAGAGTGGGGAAGGGGGGCAAGCCTCTTCTTGGGAAATCAGAGAGGATGATCTCCGAAACCATGCCCCCTTTCATTTTATGCATTGGGATCCATGCCTTCTCTCTCTTTGTATGTCCGTTAGAAACCATTCCTCTCTCTGTCTTTTTCATCTCAAAATTAATGTCCCTAAATTTTTAGTTTCCATATTAGGTTTCTATAATTATGGGTGAGAGATTTAAATCGATTCAAATCTTTCTTATCCCTTGATTATAGGGATAACGGCCATGCATGCTCACCTCATGCGGGAACATGCATGGCATGTCTCCGTGGATGATAATGTACTCTAATACTTAGAGCACCTTACCCGCACCAAGTCAATACATCGTGGGGTGGTAAATAGTATTTTTACAATTTACTGGGTACCCTTACTGAAATATGGGGTGCCCTGTAGTAAAAAATCACCAAACTCACATACCGCATTCTAGTATGAAGCGCACACACGGAATAGACCCCTAACAGTGTAATGGCAACATCATGTGCCCCTATACTAATTGTAGGAAATAATCCCATGGCAGAGGTCCATAGCAGAAGCGAAGGGAGGTCCGAAGACAGTAGGTGGTATGCGTTACATATCAAAACTTTTATCAAAACCATCTACACATACGTGTATAAAACTAGTATGGTAATTACTCAACCCCATAGCATCGATCTAGCAAAGAGAATAATCTAGCATGCATGCATATTCTATCTATACTAGATCAACAAGTTAGAAGTCATACCTCCATACAGAATCTCACCGTGACAAAGTTCTTCTTTCTTGATGGAGACGGCCTCGGATCTACTCGATATAGCTTCGGTGTAACGGTCATAACTTTTTACCCCGAACTCCGATTAGGCCAAAATTTGGACTAAAGGTAGAGAACTTTGAGCCGCAAATTTTGTAAGTGTTTGAGGTCATTTAAAGTTCTGTAGCTCTTGCAATCGCAAAAATATCATTGGTCTTCTGCGTAAAATCTGGATAATAAGAGATTACTGGAAGCGCCTTCAAGTTCACCCGATCTCGCATAATGCACGACACCTTGTCGATGGATCTTTGAGTACCTCTATGTAACGAGCCTTCTCCGTTTTTGATTCACCACATGAGAATCACAAAAGAGACTTACATGCTGTCCAAAGCTTTTGTAGGAATTCCCTTAAGAAATCAGCAATATTATCTATAGATGCTACCTCAGTTACCTGCCTTTCCTCCTAAAACTGTCGAATCAAGTAGAGTTTGTACATAATGTGTTTCCCCTTACGGTGGTCTCTAAGCTCCTTGGACCTTGCTTACTACTCTTCTGTTGATACAACAGACAACTAAGCCCCTGGTATGCATCCCGTGTCCTTTAAGGACTTTCTGAGCCCTACCACCTGGTATATTACCTCACACATAACAACATGCTAAATTTTTGTGGTGGAGATTATGATGCACTGTTTCTTCATACTCTACCAACTACCGCTTCTAATCATAAGGTAAAAATAATTTTTGAAGTCGATTTTCTGGAACGTACATCTGACCCAAAAGTAAGATCTTGTGCATCCAATCGACGTCAGGACCTATGAAGTATAAGCTAACTTACAATTCTCAAAGAATGAGAACTTATGAGTATACCCTTTATATTAGTCCATTGATCTAGACCCGGGTTCAACTAAAATCGACCCATCAATCTTGCCGCGCAATAGATATCTAGCCTTATAAATTTAATATGGCAAGAGTCTTATCTTCATGCATAACTTGTGAAAGCGAGAGAACCTTGCTCTAGTAATCTCGAGTTTCCTTGATTCCCATAACATAACTTGCCTCACTCCTAGTCTTTCATATCGAATTGTGATGACTACAAATCTTTACCGTAAATAATATTCCTACGTCATTTTCAATCAGTAGAATATCGGTAATATAAAGTACTAAATATACCCTTGTAACTCTATCACCTTTCTTGTACCCAATTGGTTTATCCTTATTCTGACCAAATCCGTATGAGTGGATTCCCTGATTAAAATAGATATGTCAATTTCTGGATGTTTGCATTAGTCCATGAATGGACCTTTGCAACTTGTACTCCAAATCTTCCTGACCTGCTGACACAAAGTCTAGGGCTGCATTATACACATATCCTTTTTCCAAATTCCCATTAGGGAATAACTGTCTTGACATCTATCTACCAGATCTTCCAACTATAATGGACTATGATAGATTAATAGGATCCGAAACAGACTTAAGCATAGCTACCAAATAGAAGGTTTCAATATAGTCAATCCATTCCCCTTGGTAACTAATCTAGCTTTTTAAGTCTTAATAAGAACACTAGGTCCTTTTCTTATACACCCCCTATACCCAAAAGGGTGTTTGTGTAATAAAAATTGAGATTGTTTCAAGGGACATTGATGCAAGCTCTGCCTCTATGGTCTTTTGTCAGTCAGAGCTATCATAAGCTCCCACTACTTCATCATAGCTCTAGGGATCATTCTTCTGAAACTCTGGCTTAACTATTAAATTTTATCCATAGTGTCTTTCAGAAGCTCTAATGGTTCTCCCACAATGACGAGGTGGTGGTGGATAAAGTGAATCATTTCTATTTTATCTGGTATACTAGTTTATGTATCATCTACTCCCACTACTCTTTTGGATGTGTATTCCTACTAGTATCCAGTAGTCCACCCAGAACTACCTTACCAATAAACTTATGGTTTATAATGTAATCTTAATCTAAGTAGATAGTATTCGTAGAAACGATTATCTTCCAAACCTCAAGATCATGAAATAGTCTACCTTATACCTTCTTAGGGTAACCTATAAATAGATATACCTGGAACTTTATCTCCATCCCATCCCTTTTGTCCTTCCGCACAAGTGTAAGACAACCTTATATCTTGAGATACTATAGTGTCAGCTTTCGCTTAGACCATAGCTCTCTATAGGTCTGAGACATTGATTTAGATAAAAGATGGTTTGAGATATAAGCTACTATTTTAAAGTACAACCCCACCAAAAGGTGTGTGGTACACTTTGATATATTCATCATACTACGGACTATGTTAAACATGATCTGATTCCTTCTCTCAAAGACTTCATTCTGACGTGTTATCCTTAGAGCTTTTAATTGAGAAATAATCTCATGCTCCCTCAGAACCCCATGGAACCCGTCTGATAGGTACTCATTCCCTCGACTAAATAAAAGAGCCTTCTACCGTCTGGACGCTCTGGGAATCATAGACGTTAAAATTAACTAACACCAATACTTTAGTGGCCCTTTTAGTCATTCTACCTTCCAAATAACACTTATAGGTTAAAAGGATCTCCGATGAATCTGAGAATAGAAACTCGGCCGTTTGTTATCACTGAATTTACTTATGCTTAAATCAAACACTGTAACTGTCAGAATATTTATTTCCGAATTAGGATTAAATACAAATAGATTATTCTGAACTATTCCTCTAGCAATGAAGATATCCATTCAGTTTGAGAGACACACTAACAATGTCTTCTAAAACTAAAAACTTTATTTTGCAAGAAGGAAACATAACTAAATCTCTAAAGATCAAAATCCTTGTTTCAGAAAAACTAAGATAATCATATTTAACTGCTTCTGCAGTGGCATATGACATCAGTACCTATATTAAAATCACTTCCCCATTAAGTAGCTTTCGGCTTTCTTTGAATCTCTATAGATACAAAGTCTACATTCCAAGAAGCAGACGAACTACTACTAGATAGTGACTTAACCCCTAACACTCTGAGGCCATACTTAATCTTTCAATGCCCCCTCTATTCGCCATAATATAAATACTTCTGTCCTTGGTGTTAAAATACTTAGGAATCCACACCAGTCTCTGCACTGATATAGTTTTGGTTTCTGATAAGTTACTCCCTTGGGCTCTTCTAAAAAAGGCCTAGATTAAAGCACTAAAGGCTTTTGCCTTCAATCTTGTTCTCATTCTATATCTTTTGGAAAGCTCCTCAGAAGTTCCGCGTTTGTCATCTCTGGCTTATTAAAACTAAAGTCTCTGACAACACCTTCAAATGTTCCAGACAAGGATTAAAGACAGACGTCTTCCATCATCTCATCATCTAGTACCATGTCTTTGGAATCCAGTTCGATCTGGAACTCAAATATGTGTTTCTAAACAAGTATAACCTCAGAATCTCGATATCAATGAGTATTTTGATGGAAAAGTGATGAGTCTACTGACTTTATCTTTCAAACATCTAATGCAACTAAAACTTTATTTTAAAAGATCTAGCATATCTCTAACATGCTTCTAAGGAGTTATCCGCAAGTCTGCTATGACACAGCACTTACAAAGATATTGAGATTAAAAGCCAATGTAGCTTACAACCCTAATCATAAGCTTAAAATAGTGCTTCTGTTCTATATAGTTATAGACTCAATAACTAATTTTTTTATGGGATAGCGGATAGGGAACTATATGGTTGAATGAAAGAATGTAAAAAACTTATTTTTTGGATTTTGAAAATAAACTAATTATATACAAATGTCAAAGCTACCCTTACAGTGAAGACACCTCTATAGATTAATTAACCATGTATGTGAGATCTCAAAATCAGATACATCCGCTTGAGGAGGCAGTATGCAGTGTCATCTGCTTACACAGGTCTTTCTTTGACCTAATTCAAATCTACCAACAAAAGGCTTTGATAGACCATAGTTTTTCTTTTGGCCAATGCAACATGATCCTTATGTGAAGCAACAGAAGCCTCACGTGTAATTCAGATGCTTACCCACAAGCCTAGGCAATTACGACACAGGAGTTCATACGGCTCCTATGAGGGTGGAAAAAGCGATTCTCTCCTGGCCCCATTACTGTCATATCCTGAAAAAGACTGCTAAGTTATCTGGCATGGAAAAATATAACTCTTACCTGAGCAGAATGTTGAGTTACGCTTTCCCACCCAGACACAAAGCAATTGGCTGTGGAGGCCAGAGGATCTCAATGAGTACTCTTACATATCCCTTATTAGAATTGAGAGTTATTTTAATACAAGTATGAGTATAAACTAAGGTCATGATGACCTATATACTAGACTCTGGTCATACCGTGCTTCCACTAGCATTTTAAGTCATTCGCGAAGCATTAACCAATCTTAGAATATCATAGTCCCTACTTCAAGTAGATTTTTTACTCAAGGATTACATTACATATCTCAAGAATGTCGATGCTCTGCAAACCTAGCTATCACACTAAAGCCCTGGAGCCTAGCCTAAGGTCAAACTAACAAGAAATGACTCCCACTACCATAGCACATTGCTTATAAATTTGACGATTGATGTCATAATAGAATTCTATCTCATTCTAGGTTTCGATGCTGACCAAATAGGCACACTCGACTAATCGGGTATTGACCTAATGGTGGCATAACCAAATATGAAGAATTCATGCTATTATCAAAGGTTAATTAAATAATAGGCATCACAAGTAGAATCCTATCCTAACAAGGTCGCTTGGACCCGAGGGGAAAGGCCATCCATCTAAAAACTGATAATCAAATTATCACATCGGGGTTCTCTATAGAAATATAAAGAATTATAGAAAGAAATAACTACACAACTGAATCAAGGTCAGGATCCGACCCTTGAACCTGACTAGCACAACGTAGACTCTATGTCTCCTTCGCAAGGTTCCTCGATCTGGTGCAAGCCTCTGTATATAATCTCCTAACGCTTTTGCCCTTTGTCGTCATCGTGTACGCTTCGCTAGATCATCATTTTCCTCCAAGGTTCCGCTTGTCCTCCCGGTAGCAAGTCCTCCTTCTAAATCTGTAACTGGAAAAGATCTAGTACACTTAGAGCAAGTGCTCGCTCATACATAATTTTCTAGAAAGGAAAGAAAAATAAGCTTGGAAATCAAGGGTGGTCAACATCCACCTCTTGCTCGATTACGGATCTAAATCTATCCACACACACTTAAAAAAACATGTCCAGACATATACTAGCACATGGTCTGACCCCCGGTAGAAGCAATCACATATCCAGATTATTTTAGTAGTGGTACCCTAAAAGAACGATTCATAGAATATGCAAAATCTACAATATGCATAATCTACTCGTAGAACCCCGATGACGACATATACTAATCATGTACGCACATGACGGTTTCATGAAAAATATAAAATACACACTACTAGTGTGGCTCTGATACCAATTGTTGGAAATAATCCCATGACAGAGGCCTACAGCGAAAGCAAAGGGAAGGTCCGAAGACCGTAGGTGGTGTGAGTTACACATCAAAACTTTTATCAAAACCATCTACACATGTGTGTATTAAACTAGCATGGTAATTACTCGACCCCCTAATGTCGATCTAGTGAAGAGAGTAATATAGCATGCATGCATGTTCTATATATACTAGATCTACAAGTTAGAAGTCATACCTCCAAGCGGAATCTTTCACTACGATAAATTTCTTCTTTGTCGATGAAGATGGCCTTGGATCTGCTCGATATAGCTTCGGTGTAACTGCCATAACTTTTCAACTCAAACTTCGATTGGGCTAAAATTTGGACTGCAAGTAGAGAACGTCAATCCATAACTTTTGAAAGTATTTCAGATTGTTAGGAGTTCTATAGCTTCCGCAATCATAGAAACATCATTGATCTTCTGTGCAAAATCTAGACAATAAGAGTTTGTGGGAAATGACTTCTAGTTCACCCGATCTTGCACGATGCACGATACCTCGTCAATGGATCTCTAAGTGTCTCCATGCAATGAGCCTTCTTTGTTTTCGATTCAGCATGCGAGGAAGAAGAACCACGTCTGAACCTTTATGCATACGCGTTGGAGACGAGAGAGGAGAAGAAGAAGAAAGGGGGTGGCTAGGGCATCATCAAGTAGAGGCAGGCCCCCCTCTCCTCATCTATATATAAGGGTCGGCCCCCCATACCTTACGTATGAGGGTTGTGGCCCATGCATATCCCCATGTGCTAGCTAGCAATTCCTAGAAGCTAGGGGAGGGGTCGACCCATGCATATCCCCATGTGCTAAGGGCAGCCAACCTAGAACATGGTGATATTTTGGTTTTCCAAAATACCCCCCATGCCTCTAGTTGGTTGCCCTTCTTGCTTGGGAACTCGTATGGCACACTTACAAGGGTTACGACTAGTGATTCCACTATTATCGCGGTGCCCTTAGTAAAGACCTAGGGTTCCCCTGGTAAAGTTAACTAGTCAATTTGCAACACGAACCGGTGTAGCGCACCCGTGTAGCGAAGCCCACTAAGGTAAGGAGTTGACTACGTGTGTCTTTGTACCACTCCGAAATTTTCTATACCACACATATGCATCTACGTATCTATCGTGCACTAGTACGATGCACACACGGAGCATAGGGTTATTAGGGTTGGATTTATAACTTCTTCTAATTGTATCTTATGAATCAAGGAGATGGTTTGAGGACCGTACATAATATTGATAAGGTGGAATCTTCAGGGACCAAAGTTCATGGTTTCTAACTTGGACTCGATCGATACACTACCCATGTGTATCATCGACCCTCTGAGTCCGAGTTAACACTGTATAGCCACCCAGGGTGAAACACAAGATGTATTCTAATTTTCCTAGACTTATTATGTTCTCCTCATACCCCTGCTCTCTGCTTAGTAGTGGTAAACCAGATGTCCCTTTACTTGGTACCATAACGTGACTCAAGCGGTAGAGACTACCGTCAGACTCGAGCGCTCATATGACTCGGTTTTTTCCAGGTTGACCATGTACGTTGTACCTCTAATTACTCTACCGAGTAACCGTGTAACGCCCCAATATTTTACGGATTTAATCAACCCGCATAACACTGGGGTGTTAGAAGAAAAACTTGGTATGAAATAAATCCCATCAAATATGAAATTAATTAAGCCTTTTTTATTCATTACCATGCATTATAATATAAAGGTTTGATATATGGCTTGAAATATAACAACTTTTAGCTTTAACGTGACATCTAAATCTTCAACTCTTTACATCACCGCTCCCGTATCCTCGTAATATGGAGTGTATAACGGATCTTCGATCCACTCCGATTTGTTCTCTATTCGTGCTTCCTCCTCTCCTTGTCCTGTAGGGTCAGTCTCTGTAGGGGTCATAACACTTGTAGGGGGGTGAGTCTAATCTATTGACTCAGCTATTAAACCTCATTCATTCATAATAAGATAAATGTGCTGAAGAAACAGTGAACATGACTATGAATAGTAATTAAAAAGACATTGATCACTCAATTTCCTTTTTGGACTCATCAAGGGTAGGAATCTCAAGCCTTACCCAGGTACTTTTTGTCTCAACAAGGCTAGCCCCATACCTAGGTTCTTTTAGTCACAAGACTAGGCTAGCCCTACACCTAGGTTACTTTTTAGCCTCAGCCAGGGCTAGACCCACACCCAGGTTACTTTTTGACCTCAGCTAGGGCTAGACCCACACCTAGGTTATTTTTTGGCGTCAGCCAGAGCTAGACCCATACCCAAATAAGTGATCAACACATTTCAAAAATTTACAAATCCATAGCATCCTACCATCATTTCAATAACATACACTTACCAAGAATTAACTAGGTTTAGTCCCCTACCTGAAGAGTTGTAGAATCTTTCACCCGATGCAGATACCTTAGTAAGCTCACGACCTGAAATATATTGTTCTTTTTATTAGTTTTATATTCTATTTCCCAAGGATCAGATGGAATCAAATTCCAATATGGATTCCTTAGGTTTTTTTAATTAAACTAATTTATTTAATGTATTTTATTTCATAAGGGTATTTAGGTCATTTTAAAATACTTTGAATTTATACCCATATTGTAGGGTTTTTCGTTCTGAAAACATAGCCGCAAACGGAATAAAGTTCCGAGTCAAATTGATAAATTTATGATCTAATTATAATATAAGCATAAAATGGTTATTTCTTTAGGTTCCTGGTTTAGGGTTTTATAATATCGGTAGTTCCAAATCATAACCACCCTCATGTGGTCACAGACGGAATTCAATTCTGAGTTTCAATAAAAAAATTTATGACCATTTTACCTTAGGGGTAAAATGGTAATTTTTCTTTTTAATTGTTGGTTCTGGTATATTATTATCGCAGTAGATGTATTTTGTCATTATGAGTCCAAGGCCACTGACGGAGCTCAATTCGGAGCTCGTTTACTCCCGATATGATCAAAATAACCAGTTTTGACGGAATTTAAATGAGTGGTCTGCTCTTAGTAAAAGGGTCAGGTTGCTCTAAACAATAGTGTTTCCGTTTGATTAAAGTCAGGGTCGTTTTATCAGTTAGTTATTGGGCTTAATGGGCTTCGGCCCAGAAGATGTTTAATGAGCTTGGCCCTAATCATACTAAATGGGCTTCGGCCCAATTTCCTAGTAGGCTTTAGCCCAGGAATAAAAATATATACTTTGGCCTACCAGTATAGGGGTGGCCAGCGGCGGACGGCGACCGGCGACGGTGGCAACCGGCGGCGGTGGCGACCGGCGACCGGCGGAGGTCCGGCGGCGACAGGTGGCAGTCAGGCGACAACGGTGGCCGGCGACGGGCGGCGGTTGCGGGCGGCGGAGGTGGTTGGGAGGTAGAAGGGATGGGCACGGGTTTCGAGGCTGGGGGCATAAGTGCAGAATCATAGAGGTTAGGGGGGTTTTTATAGGCCTTTTTTCAAGAATACCAAAGGTCTAGGGTCTTAATTGCAAAACGGCCTATTATTTTATTCATTTATTCAGCTGAGCCAACCGTTTTCGTCCGATAAGAAACCAATAGACTACAGTTTAGCTGTCTTTTGGTCTTCCCCCCCTAACTATAAATATTTATTTTTCTGAAGTATAGTAGGAAAAGTTTTAAGTTTTTCTGGTTAGAGGGGAAGGAGTTAAGATTTTGCTGATAGGTCCCTAGTTCAAAATCCTACCTTGGCTATTTTTTCTTTAATTTTTTAAATATTCTAAACGTGCTCAAAACGTAAAATTTTGTATACAGTTTTTGATCATTTCGACGAGACGCATGCAATGGAATAGTCCGATTTTTATTTTGAAATTTGTAAAAAAAATTCATTATTATATAATATTAAATCATTAATATTTTTGAGATGTTACAAGCCGGATCAGGTCAACAGTCCAACTGATGACCACCTGGCCAGGGTTTACTATGATATAGGTTAGACCAAGGAACAGACCTCCCATTAAGGGTGTGGATGGCCTGTAGGAGTGGCATGCTGATGCGATGCCAGTCGGGTAATCAGATATGTGTGCCAAAGCACCACACTACAGGCTAGCCCATCAGATATGGTTTTTTAGGGTTTAGGACTATTTTACACAAAACAGAAATATGGCTTAGTACTCTGGCGTCTGCTCACCGATTTGCATACCGTGTTAGTTCTGTTCGACCACAGACACTGTGCCTGGTATTGACCAAGGTGGAGACATCCATGATTTTTTATCCCAACAGCTTATCCTGATAGGACGATCAACTCTAATCAGAGTTGTGAGCGTATTTAGGTTACATGGTACCAATCCATTGAGTCTCATACTCAAGTAGATTACCATGTAACCATGGCTCTCTGTTCTGTAATCAGAACACATACTAAAATACGTACCAAGTTGCAATCCTAAGCTATTAATCATACACAGCTAAACCATTGGTTTTTATGAGCTGTAAACCTCACTAATTCCAACACTACTCTGGGATACCTCTTAGTGAACACATTCAGCCCTGCGTAACAACCATTCTCAAGTGCGATACACTAATGGAACACATAATGATTAGGGTATTTTATTTTCAACTCTTATCATGCTGTGAGATAAGGAGAAAGTAAAAATCCATAATGATTGTGGATAGAGCAGAACCTTTAGGAACTAGGATTCATGGCTTTCAATTGGACCAGATCGACATACTACCCAAGTATCCCTATCAATCCTCTGGGTCCCTATTAACCTGCGTGACCACCCAGAGTACGCGACACATGCTGCACTCTCATTCTCTCATACTTACTTAGCTCTCTCGTATACCCCTACTCTCTACTTAATATTGGTAATTTGATATCCCTCCACTTGGTGCCATGTGTCAACTCAAACAGTGAAGAGCACTGTCATACTCTAGTGACCATCTAACTAGGTTCGTTCGAGGTTGACTCATCACAATGCACCTTCGGTCACTTTGGCCAAGCAACCGAATTCGGTCAAAAGCTCAGCTGACCACCAGGCATGGGTTTTGTACGGTGTATGTCAAACCAAGAAATACACCTCTCAGTAGAGATATGAATGGCCTACAGGAGTACTATTAGGGTGCCGATATAATGCCAGCCTAGTAATCCAGCACACCGTGGTATTAGGTCATGGTTATATCCCTCACACGTTGGTATATCAAAGTTACACGCATCTGGTTAGTCCACCGATCATGGTTCCTCAGGTTTTAGGACCGATTACCTTAAGTAGAAACATAGTTATATGCACCGTTGTCTGCCCACCGTTTTATGCATCGTATTGGTTTCGTTTAGCTACAAAGATTGTGCTTGGCAATGACCATATTGGAGACATCCATGCTCTGTCATTCCAACAACTTATTCTAATAAGCCGACCAACACTAATAAGAGTTGAGAACAATTTAGGCTTATAGGACCGATCCACTGAGTCTCCCACTCAGATGGACTACTAAATAGCCATGACTTGTTTAGTTTTGTAAACATAACACATATAGTAACATATACCATCATACAATCCTAATTAAATTATCAACCATATACAGCTGAATCATGGTTTTACGAGTTGTAGACCACATCAAACCTAACAAGTAGGAATCTATCGATGATCGATGATTTTTCTCCCATAACTCGTACATGCAAAATAATAAAATTACACCAATTGCATAAAAAGACACATCTTCGGAGCAAAACTTAGTCTGGTGTGCACTATTCTCTTCCATACTCGAGCAACCCATCATTTGAAAAAAAAAAAAAATAATTGAAATGGAAAAACATAAGACGACGACTATTGAAATTGCATTTTATTTTTAACAAAAGATGACTTATATAACAGGTAAATTAAGGTTGAGCAGCCGTCAAACATCATCTTGATCCATGACATAACCCTCTCGAGTCAACCACTTGCTACCTGATCGCAGTGCATGCTCCCCGGACCTCCGAAAAAGACATCGGGCCTGATACCCTCAATCGGTGGTGGGTACATAATCAACTCATAGCCCAACCCATCCACGGACATGCCCTTGTCAATGTCGGGAAATATCTCAACATGATAGCACCCCACATCCTCATCATTGATCTTCACCCACCATTTGTTCCTGCTACCCTGCAAGAATTTGAGAGAGAGAGAGAGTGAGAAAGAGAGAGAGTGGGCAAGGACTAGAGAGATCAGTTGCTGATTACGTAATAATGGAACTAGAGATTGGAAATTTGAGGACTTGGGTTATTCATGCCTTGACAAGGGGGCAACTAATACTCAAAACGTAAAAGTTTATATACAGTTTTTGATCATTTCGACGAGACGGATGCAATGGCATAGTTCGATTTTTATTTTGAAATTTGTACAAAAAATTCATTATTATATAATATTAAATCATTAATATTTTTGGGATGTTACAAACCGGATCAGGTCAACAGTCCAACTGATGACCACCTGGCCATGGTTTAATACGATATTGGTCAGACCAAGGAACACATCTCCCATTAAGGGTGTGGATGGCCTGTAGGAGTGGCATGCTGATGCGATGCCAGTCGGGTAATCTAGTACACCATGGTTTTGGGTCACGTAACTAGACCCTCATACATTTGTGTACCAAAGCACAACAGTACAGGCTAGCCCATTAGATATTGTTTCTCAGGGTTTAGGACTATTTTACACAAAGCAGAAACATGGCTTGGTGCGCCGGTGTCTGCTCACCGATTTGTATATCGTGTTAGTTCTGTTCGACCACAGACACTGTGCCTGGTATTGACCAAGGTGGAGACATCCATGCTCTTTTATCCCAACAACTTATTCTGATTGGACGATCAACTCTAATCAGAGTTGTGAGCGTATTTAGGTTATATGGTACCAATCCATTGAGTCTCATACTCAAGTAGATTACCATGTAACCATGGCTCTCTGTTCTGTAATCAGAACACGTACTAAAATATGTACCAAGTTGCAATCCTAAGCTATTAATCATACACAGCTAAACCATTGGTTTTTATGAGCTGTAAACCTCACAAATTCCAACACTACTCTGGGATACCCTTAGTGAACACATTCAGCCTTGCATAACAACCATTCTCCAGTGCGATACACTAATGGAACACATAATGATTAGGGTATTTTATTTTCAACTCTTATTATTCTGTGAGATAAGGAGAAAGTAAAAATCCATAATGATTGTGGATAGAGTAGAACCTTTAGGAACTAGGATTCATGGCTTTCAACTGGACCAGATCGACACACTACCCAAGTATCCCTATCTATCCTCTGGGTCCCGATTAACCTGCGTGACCACCCAGAGTACGCGACACATGCTGCACTCTAATTCTCTCATACTTACTTAGCTCTCTTGTATACCCCTGCTCTCCACTTAATATTTGTAATTTGATATCCCTCTACTTAGTGCCATGTGTCAACTCAAGCAGTGAAGAGCACTGTCATACTCTAGTGACCATCTAACTAGGTTCGTTCGAGGTTGACTCGTCACAACGCACCTTCGGTCACTTTGGCCAAGAAACCGAATTCGGTCAATAGCTCAACTAACCACCAGGCATGGGTTTTGTTTAGTGTATGTCAAACAAAGGAACACACCTCTTGGTAGAGATGTGAATGGCCTACAGGAGCAAGTGGGGTGCCGATATAATGCCAGTCTAGTAATCCAGCACACCGTGCTATTGGGTCAGGGTTAGATCCCTCACACGTTGGTATATCAAAGTTACACGCATCTGGTTAGTCCACCGATCATGGTTCCTCAGGGTTTAGGACCGATTTTCTTAAGTAGAAACATGGCTATGTGCATCGTTGTCTGCTCACCGTTCTATGCATCGTATTGGTTTCGTTCAACTACAAAGACTGTGCTTAGCAATGACCATATTGGAGACA
Organism: Chamaelirium japonicum; assembly: GCA_947650365.1. Classification (NCBI taxonomy): domain Eukaryota; kingdom Viridiplantae; phylum Streptophyta; class Magnoliopsida; order Liliales; family Melanthiaceae; genus Chamaelirium; species Chamaelirium japonicum. The sequence goes on along the minus strand of OX393559.1, from coordinate 26,852,757 downwards.
CCCATGCTCTGTCATTCCAACAGCTTATTCTAATAAGCCGACCAACACTAATAAGAGTTGAGAACAATTTAGGCTTATAGGACCGATCCACTGAGTCTCCCACTCAAATGGACTACTAAATAGCCATGACTTGTTTAGTTTTGTAAACATAACACATATAGTAACATATACCATCATACAATCCTAATTAAATTATCAACCATATACAGCTGAATCATGGTTTTACGAGCTGTAGACCACATCAAACCTAACGAGTAGGAATGTTTCGATGATAGAAGATCATTCTCCCATAACTCATACATGCAAAATAATAAAATTACACCAATCGCATAAAAAGACACATCTTCGGAGCAAAACTTAGTCTGGTGTGCACTATTCTCTTCCATACTCGAGCAATCCATCATTTGAAAGAAAAACAAATAATTGAAATGGCAAAACATGAGAAGACGACTATTGAAATTGCATTTTATTTTTAACGAAGATGACTTATATAACAGGTAAATTAAGGTTGAGCAGCCGTCAAACATCATCTTGATCCATGACATAACCCTCTCGAGTCAACCACTTGCTACCTGATCGCAGTGCATGCCCCCCGGACCTTCGAAAAAGACATCGGGCCTGATACCCTCAATCGGTGGTGGGTACATAATCGACTCATAGCCCAACCAATCCACGGACATGCCCTTGTCAAAGTCGGGGAATATCTCAACAGGATAGTACCCCACATCCTCATCATTGATCTTCACCCACCATTTGTTCCTGCTGCCCTGCAAGAATTGGAGAGAGAGAGAGTGAGAAAGAGAGAGAGAGTGGGCAAGGACGAGAGAGATCAGTTGCTGATTACGTAATAATGGAACTAGATATTGGAAATTTGAGGACTTGGGTTATTCATGCCTTGACAAGGGGGCAACTAATGCTCAAATGATCATCACACCATGTGGATTCTGAGTTGGAGCATCTTTAGGGGGCTGTCAATCCTCGAGAAGTGCAGTGGTGATCCGAGCACAAATATGGGGCTTACTGATGTTGTTGCCTTCCCTTGCCTGCATTATCAAATCACGAATGAATCAGGGAAGAATGTGAGAGAAGAAAACTATTGTGAAGTTGAAAATAGGTGAATTAAAAATAATATTTATCAACAAATCGTTAATAATAGAAAATTTTCTTTACAATCCAAAAGATGAAGATCCGAGGCAGATCGTCTTGGAATATATGTGGCATCACCGACAAGAAAAGAAAGATGAATGTCTGAAGACCTTCATAAACTATAAGTTAAAAATATGCTGAAAATCATAACACAGCACAATCGGTTGAAAAGACTTACATATCGACCACAGTATTAGTTGGTTCAAGACATGTCTATAGTACTGACTTTAAAGCGATAGATACCTTTGGTGCACAGGCCTTGTCATTATAAGAACAGACCTTTAATCCAAACTCAGTGTTGATAACCATACTAAATAAGAACAGAAAGACAGTAGTAGACGCAGATTTAGAAAGCACTATTCTTCCCAATTTAGAATTGAGGAATCATTTGTTTCTCCCAACATAGAACTTCTTTTTCCATACCGAAGTAGAAAAAAAGGTTTAAGTGCCCCCTATAAGTAGCCAACGAAAGGCTGTCGGGTTATAGCAATTTATGTAACCTTTTAGCCAAGTCATTGTTCCGTACAATCGCTCAGTCCCAACAACTGACACAACCGACAAGGCTCATGAATGGCCACAGATCACACAGTCCAGATTCATTTCGATCGAACGATCACGAGGTGATCCAATGAGAAAAAAGAAAAAGACCAGCACCGACAATGTGCATGAGTGCCTCTAGTGCCGTAAAACCCAATGCGCGAGCACCCCGCATCGCATGTGGCTCAATAAGAACACAAAACCTACTCTTATTAATCTCAAACAAGTAAGATTGAGGAGTTTTAGTTTATATACTCATCCAACTAGTTTCCCACAAGCAATGTGGGACTAACAAATAAAAACAAGGATGAGGGCTAGCCACACACCAAAAAAAAGGGTCGGAGCCAAAAAGATTCTCCTAGAAGCAAAAGGAGAAAAACAAACAAGGAATTTCCTCTAAATTTAAATTTAAACTCAATTTTTTAAATCCTTAAAATTTAATAACATAATCGAGAGACCCCCCTCCCTGTGCTTGTTAATATAGGACAAGTCCCTGAGTCTCGGATCAGTATCAGCTTCAACCAAGAATTCTACTCGGTTTCATTCGAGAGAGAGATAGTAGGAATTAAGTACAATTTAGATCTACTGAATAGAGCTTACCTCCCATCTGACATGTATGGAACTAGTGCATGCCCGTGCCTATCGGCACTGCAGCGGGCCGCCTTCGGCGGCAACACCCCTATCGACACAGCAGCGAGCCACCTTCGGCGGCAAGACAGGCACCGGGCATCACCACCCCCACCACACCATCGTATTCGGCGGCAACACACCTAACCGCCTTCAGCGGCCACACCCCCGGCTGACTTTGGGCCCGCTTTAGCGGCAACACATCTAAGTTATAGTGCATGCCCATGCCTGTCGGCACTCAGACAGCCATCTTTGATAGCAACACACGTCCAAGCCGCCTTCGGTAGTATCTGCACTGCAGCAACCGACTTCTCTCTCTACCTCCCCCCCCCCCCCCCCACACACCCACACACACCCACACACACAATTGAATCGTAAGCAAGTATAAAAATCATGTTCAAAGAAGGAGCACATATTTGCTACCTGGTTGATTGTTGCACTTCTTACGGCCCAATCGTAGTGTGCCACATTGTTGATTGAGAGAGATAGAGAGAGAGAAAATGGGGTGGGTGGGGGGGGGGATTCACTCGATACACTCGCTATCATTCCTTTTAGCTAGCTTGTCATTTAAGTTACAATTATTATATAACAATGGGCCAAGTTTACCACACACACATTACCCAATCAAGTTTACATTTCTAAAAAATAACCAAGTTTACATGACTGCCAAGGTTTAATAATAAACAGAAAACAAATGTCATCCACTTATTTGTATTTCAATTCAGTTTGGGAGAGAGAAATAACCAACTGCTGTTGTTGGGGCTGGATCCGGTGATCATTGGCATCGGTGGTGTCATGGGTAACCCTAGGATCGGTCGCTTTTGGTACTATAATAAAAAATATAACATTCAATCCACAAAACTCAGATCCTTCGTCGCTGGTGACAAAT